>JARHVA010007075.1:35000-627500 GCA_037957365.1 Torreya grandis
CATGGGATGTAGTGGCACTTTGGACATCACACTACACTAAGTGAATAGTATGATGTAGTGGTTACAAACAGGACTAGACCTTTTTGTAATAAGTCGAGTGATATGGACCCAAAATACATGCTTTTATTTTGAATTATTTGGCATGAAAGTCATTGTGCAATTGATTCCCCTCGATCGTTCAAAAACTTGTTAAAATTTAGACAAATCCCCACTTGTCATGGAAGTATTATTGGTGCAAGGTGCACCTCAAGGTCCATGTCACAATACTATCATTTGAGAGAAGGGGGGGGTGTAAAAACCCTACTATATAATGTGCATTTACTTTAGATGAACACTTAAAATCCTCTCAAATGATGTATATTGATAGATTCTAATAGTATCGAGCAACCTTATCAGTTTAAAATTTAAGGGTAATTAATTAGTTGGTCTTATCCTAGATTAAAGTCCTATTTAGAGTCAAAACTCAGTGTAAACAAACAATCCAAACCAAACACATAGTCCAAATTTTCCTTTGAACAAAGAGATGTTATGCTGCCCATGTGAGATCATCCATTTACCTTGTTTAAAAGTTCATCAAAAGCTTGAGAGTCATATCATCTAATTTGATGTAGTTATGTTGCTCAATTGAGTCTAGAACTTTACCAAAGTTGTTTAAGTCCTTCACTTATAATTTAAATTCAAAATTACACATTTATAAGTTCATAGGGTTGATGTGTTAAGTGGGTTTGCCATTTACACTAAAATTGAGGGAACTTAGGTTTAATTTATAATTTATGTTGAAGGCTATTTAAGACTCATAATCATTATCATCACTTGATAGGTTTAAGCCATTTTGGGCTAAACACTTGCACTTTAAGTCTAAACACCACAACATTTTGAGTCAAGAAAGGTAGTGTTATGCTATCAAAATTGTGGAAAAATGTCTTTGCCTTAGAAAGTCTTTGAAACAAATTTTTTTTATCATACCTTTTGGGTAGTATAGCATCGTTACGTTGCCCAAATAATTTCAAAATTTGTTTCATAGACCTTATTGCATAGAGTTTCAAATTGGTTCCTATATTTTTAGACCAATCCAAGTGTGCTTTTGATCCTTATCTAAAACACAGTTATACTTTTCACCTTTGCCTAGCCTATTTGTCAAAAGAACCAAGTCTTATACTAATATTTGTGAGAAAATAAACTATTACTAAAAGTACCTTTTGTTTCATACCTTATACCTAGTTGACCAAGATCATGACCAAGAATGGAATGCCTAGTGTTTGTTCAGAGTGTTTCAAATCCATTAGATTAAAACTTTCATCTTTTTTTCAAAGTCTAGATTTTGACGTTGTTTGGCTAAGAGTCCTAGCACATGCCTTGTTTGAGCCTAGCTTTTGATTCTATGTTTGGAAACAAGACCTAGCAACTTTTAAATTCCTAGATTAGACTAATTTGAAACACTTTGACCTTAGATTTTGGCATTCTAATTTTTGGTCCATTTACTTGCTTACCTTTGTGTGAATAGTGAAATGTTAGATACTTCACTCTAACATGTTTCCTCACAAATCTTTGCATAAACCTTTTGATCCTTTTGACAAATCTAGACCAAGTTGAAGGCATCATTTTTTTATATTCTATCCTTTTTAGAGTTTGTAGAACTCTTTGGCCTTTTATCATAAATCATTGACTATGGATCCCAATATGTATTCCTACACTCGTAGTGGACTCACACAATCCAGGGATTAGTAATGTAGATGCATAGGAAGAAATGGTGTAAGACCCTTATGCAGATAACATTACTTATGAGATGGATTCTTATCCCTCTTATAATACTAAATTAGGGGCACAAATCCAAGATCTATTGGATAACTATTTGGTTAACATACCACCTTACACAGAATAGGACCAAAATCAAACTACACAATACTTAGCTACAATACCCATGGTGGATGAGCCAATACTTTAACAACCATATTCTACTAATATGGCTTCCATGTATGATCCATTTTTGTTTGAGTGACATTTATTAGAGAATAAAGATGTGATTTTGGTTAGGGCCATAGAGGTAGGGGCTAAGTTTCCAGCAGACTTCCCCCATAAAAAATTACCAATTCTAGTAAGAGTACCCCACAATATCATTTATGATCAACAAGCTTCTTCTAGAAATCCCATGGCTCTAGTCCAAACAACATACCAAGGCCCTAATATATCCAATCGAGGTAAAAAGATTATGAAAGATCACTTTAACCAAATGAAAACAACATACCAAACCTACCTAAACTTAGCACACAATTTCAATCAGATGAAAATGATAAGTAAGCCCCTCATTGACCTAGTACCTTCAATAGGAGTGTTGATGGAATTAACTGGACAAGAAAATCTGAGTTCTAACCCATTTTAACAAACTACTTTGATAGATAACTTGATACATATGCCAGTTATTAAAGAAGTATCTTCAACTTTTACATTGAATACCAAGCCAAATATGGTATACAATGTGCAAACAATATCCAATCTTGATCAAAGTGGTACTAACTCACAAATAACTAGCCAACAATGTGTGTCTATAGATAATCCCATGAGTAGATCATCATACCAAGGAATAGAAGTTTCTGTACCTCAGCCTCAACTAGATACTTCCTCAAGTGTACAACCTACAAGATTAGATAATCAAATAATGGATAATGTTATGCCTCAATGATAGAATGTGATAAATCCTACTCCCCCTCAACAAGTAGCAAGTGGTATTCCACAATAAGAAACACAATCTAGTGTATCAATGTAATAAAGGATGAATACATTTCTACCTCAATCAAGGGCAACTAATGTACCACCTCTCCAGGTAAAGATGAACATACCTCTTCAGTCGTAGACTAATTTACCAATTCAAAACCTAGCAATGACTAGTCAATAGCATGTAAATATTGGTCAATGATAGATGTCGAATATGCAACCTACTTTCACTTCCTCACAAGGATTCATACAACAAGAAGGTTCTCATGTTTATCAAGTACCTACTAAACAACCATTAGTTCAAAATGTGCCATAAATTTAGAGCCAGGGATTTGGCCCACAAATTTACACTCAACAACAAGGTTTGATTAGTCAGTAATATGTCCCTTTTCAACCATAGCAGGCATAATATAATTATATCCCTCCATCCCAACCATAAAATCCACCAAGTCAAACCTTTATCATCAACCCAAACTTGAATACCACACGGCCAAATGTGTAATTTCAAGTACATCCCAATCCACATATGTGTATTCCTGGTCCATTCCCAAACTAATCTAATATACCTCAATAGGTGTCTCCATCATACCCTGGTCAAAGTGTTCCATTTGTGACCTCTCAACCATTTATTCAAACCTAAATTCTCCCTCAAACCAATATCCCTTCTAGTTTCCTATCCCAAGAATTGCAATAGATAAAGGTTGTAATTGCTACCATTTAGGTGGGGAAGTAGACTAAGAAGTTTAAACTGGATGATGTATGTTCCTATCTATTCAACATGGAGTATTTGTAGATACCATTTTCTCCAATATATGAACCACCCAAATTCAATAAATATAAAGGGAAGGGTGACCCTAAGGCCCATTTGACCAAATTCTTTGTCACATGTCAACCAATGGCATATAGCAACATACACCTTTTACTATTGTTTCCAAGGAGATTGGCTAGACAAGCCTTGAAATGGTTTTTGTAGTTTCCCAAGAATTCATTAATGAACTTTGATGATCTTTTTGATAAATTTGTACATCACTTTTCCTATAATCTTGAGCATGAGATTTCATTAGTAGACCTGACATAAGCAAAGCAAAAAGTTGGGGAGAGTTTTACAAGTTATTTACAGTGATGGAGATCCCTTGTAAGCCATTTCACCCATAGTTTACTAGATAAATAATTAGCTTCTATGTTTACTAAAAATTTGCATAATAAGATAGCCTATCATCTAGAACTACAATGTGTGCATATGTTTAAATGGATCATTGATAAAAGTTTATTGATTGAGAAAACACTCATCAATGAATGGGTCATCAAGCTTAATCCAACTAATCAAAATCAAGGTACCAATAAAAAAAAATTACCAACATCCCATCCAAGTGTAAGCATCACAATCAACATAGGCCAATAATCATGAAAGACCAAAGTAATTCAACTGCAATAGGAATGTTGTGGGAAATAGAGTAACTAAATCTTGTCATGTCCAAACTATGTATACATCATTTGCACCACCTTTTTAGCTTACTCCTACCTAGAAAATTATCCAACCAATACCATAAGCACAACAACCAAAACTTGTACAACAAATACAATAGCCCTTACCATTGCAAACCCCTCCTCCTAGGAGAACCATGCCTGCACATCATGTCTTAAGTGACCTAGGATAACCTATTGAATCTATATTTCATAAGCTTGCCATTGCTAATCTAATTGGTTGGCCTATACCAAAGCATTATCCACAAGGCATTACGTACCCTGATTGATATTGAGAAAATGAATTATGTGACTATCATTAGGTCAACGGGCATAATCTACAAAGATGTGTCCAAATCAAGCATTTAATTGAAAATATATTAGATAATTGGGAGATAAAACTATATAATGGTGCTTCCACTTCTAACCAAACTCTTGAGATCTATCAAAACCCCTTTCCCTGACATAACAATCAACAACAACAATAATGGCCAGTGCAACAACAAAATCAACAGTATCAGAATCAAAGGTTAAACCAGTAAAAACAACAAAATCAGTAATAGAATCCACAAAAATAGAACAATGGACAAATTTAAGGTCAAAATAGTAACAACCAACAAAGCTACCATGTAGTTGCACATGACTATAATAGGGTTGTAAGTCATATTACAAGGGGTAGCATTAATACCATCTCCATTAATCCTAGACAAAACACTAATCAACCTAGGCCATTGCTAAATAACAATATTCAGTCAAATCACATGGATAATCCTTCTTTTACCTAGGAATGCACATAGGCAAACCAAAAAACTAGGAGTCCCACTTTTGGATCTTATAGCGATAACTCATTCTTGCCATGTGACCACATGCAAGTGCACCAACAAATGAGACTTATCCTATCTAATCCCACACCATTTCCAATATTAGTTAGTAATAATGGTCTAGTATTTAATCTTGATTGTGCAATCACAACTCAAAGGTCAAAGATTACTATCTTAGGCTCACAACCATCCACCACTTTACCTATCATCCAGCTAATTGTTCAGCCTCAGAATAAAACCATTCAATACTGACCAAGATAATAAGTTTGATATTGTGGAACAATTGCAAAAGACACTAGCACAAATTTCTATCTTATATTTTCTATGAACATCAATAATTCACAAGAACATCTTGAATGAGTTTGTAACCCAATCCACTATTGCTAGTGACATATCCCCTCATAAATTTCAAGTTTTGGTTGGACACCTAGTTCCATCCCAACAAGTCACATTCAACTAAAGCAATATGTCTTCCCTTAGCCCACTCCATAATAACCTATTATATATATAAGTTTGTATTAGATGACATAAAGTGAAATGTGTCCTTATCAATAATGGATATAGCCTCAACATAGTGTCTCTCAAGCTTATCAAGCTTCTTGGGTACACGATGATAGATCTCTAGCCAAAAACAATAACTATCAAAGCTTATGATAATCAACAAAGAGAATCATAGGGCACCATTAGTTTGATATTTATTATTGGGCCTTTGACCCATGATACACTTTGCCATGTGTTGGATCTTGAGTTATCATATAACATGCTTCTAGGTAGGCCTTGGTTACATGAGATGCATGCAGTTCCATCAACACTACACCAATACATCAAGTTTACCCACTTAGGGATGGAGGTGAATATTCCAAGAGATTTACACCCATATGAACACTGCAAGCATCTTGAGGCCAAATTTTAAATCTATAATTATTAGTATGATATGAATCCTAGTTACAAGTAGGATAATGGAAAAAACTATACGTGTTGTTTCTTCATTAGATAATTGCAGAGATCTTAATACCTTGGATTCCCTTTCCCACATGCCACCTCCTGAAGCTTATAATCATTTCACCATTTTAGACAATGGACTAGGAGAATATGTGACCCATAACACATTTCACATTTCTAATCTTCCTTAGAATCTAAAAACCTTTGGGCGACCTAAGGTCATCCCACATATGCATTGGCAATGAAAGAACAAAGATAAGGGACTTTTTATATTTGTACCAATATCTACCCTAGAACTTGACCCTCTTGAAAGGAATGACTCATGGTTATATAATGATGACCAAGGTGATTATTATAAATACAAAGTATCTTATTCCCAATAGGATCATGGAGCATCACAATCATGAAGGGAGAGGCCTTGGACTGAATCAACAAGGAACCATTGAGCCAATTTCTATGACTAATTATGAAAGACCTTATAGACTTAGATTTAAACCGTCTGGGGGTGACCCCACATATTTTATTCAAACTCCATCACCAATGACTAGTGATGATGATGTTGATAGTGAAGCAAAATCTGATCATAGCCTTACCTCTTATAACCAAATTGAAACTAGCTTGTTTGATAAGAATTCCATTTGTACCCTTACCCAAGCCATTCATCACAATCCATTGCCATTATATTATCCCCAATTGATTGATTGGGACCAACAAGATTCCAGTCTACTGATTGATGAGTTCTATAATGATGAGGCATTCTATGATTTCTTAGGTCTTAGAGATAATGTTCCATTGGGAGATCATAAATTAGGTTTCTTAATCACATTGGATCCTGCAGCCTATTTTAGAGAGCGAGTGAACACCCTTAGCCAAAAACAAATAAGTAAAACATTGAGGTCCCAAAGTGAAAAACTCTTTGAGGAACTTTTTGACCAGGGAAAAAGTAAAGATAAAATCTAGTCTCATGGTGAAAACTTGTTTCAGGCATCATTAGATGGGGGTGTTCATTATTCTTCAAATTTAGACTAGGAGACCACTAATGATGAACTTGCCCATATATATGAGTTCAATTTTGAGAAATAACAAGTATTTGATCAAATTCTCCTAGAATTCTTGACTATTTTTGTTACATGGCCAAATATCCCATGAGGAGACTTAGATTTATAATGCTTAGGAGAAGTTGAAGAATAAGTCCTATAGAGGACCTTGACATAGTCTAAGAATAAGTACTATCCTAGAAGATGGTTCAACCCTCCTAGTTGAAGATATAATAGAGGTAAACATTGAGACTATATTGGACCTAAAATGGATAAAATTAGGTGCATCCCTCACTAAGGAGGAATATGACATTTTTATAGCTCTGTTGAGAGAGTTTTTGGATATATTTATATGGACCTATTCTGACATGCTAGGTTTAGAGCCTACCTTGGTTTTGCACCACCTTTTGGTTAATCTTGATTCCAAACTAGTAAAATAAAAACTATGTAAGATGCATCCTTACATTTCTATATTGGTAAATAAAGCATTGGGAAAACTCTTAGAAGCAGGATGTATCTAATCCATTGACTACTCAAAATGGATCTCTAATGTAGTACCTATTAGCAAAAATCTTGAAGGAATTATAATTTGTACTAATTTTCAAGACATAAAAAAATCTTTTCCTAAAGATGATTTTCTATTGCCTAATATTGACATGATTGTCAAATCCATAGTAGGTTATGAAATGCTTTCACTCATGGATGGCTTTTTAGGATACAATCAGATCAGAATAATGCTAGAAGATCAACATAAAATAGTGTTCACCACTCCATGGGGAATATTTTTCTATCAAGTGATGCCATTTATCCTTAAGAATGTAGGATATACATATCAAAGGGCCATAACTACCATATTTCATGATATGATGCATGATATTATTGAAGACTATGTTGATGACATATTGGGAAAATCCAAGACCAAGGCTGATCATCCAACAATGCTGTGTAGGATATTTGAAAGACTATGAGAGTATAAAGTTAGACTAAATCCAAGAAAATGTGTGTTTGGTGTAACTTTAGGTAAATTAATTGGATTCATCATGTCTCATAGAGGTATTGAAGTTGATATGGCTAAAGTCTATGCTATAACCGAGATGGTACCACCAACCAATTTAAAGTAACTCTATAGTTTATAGGGTAAGATCCAGTCCATCTAGTGCTTCATCTCTTAGTTAGCAAAAAATTGCCATCCATTTATTCACATTTTGAAGAAAGGAGTTGCATTTCATTGGGATGATCACTGCCAAAAAAAAATTCAACAACTCAAAGATTATCTTGTCAATTTGCCTATTTTATTACCTCTTATGCTAGGAAAGCCATTTTTGTCATACTTATCAGCTACTGATCATGCCCTTTGGGCACTCTTGGCTCAAGATAATGACAATGGAAAGGAACATGATGTATACTACTTAAGCCATACCTTAGTTACATATGAACATTACTATGCACCTATTGAAAAAGCTTGTCTAGCCATGGTTTTTGTAGCTCAGAAACTACGCCATTACATGTTGAATAATAAAACCATGGTCATTTCAAAAGTATATCCACTCAAGTATCTACTATCTAAAATAGATTTGAATGGTAGAATGGCTAAATGGATTATGTTTCTTAGTGAGTTTGACATAGAGTATGTCAATCATAAAGCAATCAAAGGACAAGTTCTTATAGATCATCTTGTTGGATTACCTCTCATAGACACCTAGCCACTCACATTTCAATTTCTTGATGAATCCATCATGACCATCATGGACAAACCCCTTGAGGAGAAGCCTTGGAAGCTATATTTTGATGGTTCATTCACTGCACATGGATCGAGGGTAGGCCTATTTTTTTATTACACTACAGAGGGATCTAATCCCTAAATCATTTAGAATCATCTTTCCTTGTCCAAACAATAGGGCCAAGTATGAAGCACTTATTTTAGGACTTTGACAAGTAGTGCATTGGAACATATCTCATCTTCAAGTTTATGGTGATTCTCAGTTAATCATCAATCAGGTCACAGATCATTTTTAGACCAAAGATGACAAGCTGGTTCCATATAAAGACATGGTCGACTCTCTTAAAAAGCAAATTTGTAACATTTAGTTTGAGCACATACCAAGGGATAGTAATAGAACTATAGATGCCATGGCTACTATTGGATCACTAGTTTGACAAATAGATAAAGCTAAAGAGTATCAGTTCCTCATAAAGAATTTGCCAACACTAGCTTATGAACCTTCAACCATTACCATGATTTATGATATTTTTGGTCCTAATTCTATCTGGTACTCAGACCTTTTTAACTATCTACATGACCAAGTTATTCCACCTAACCTATCTCAAAAGCAAACCAAAGCCTTCATTCATCATTCCACTCATTATACTTTACTTGGATCCACTCTTTACTATCATAGTTTTGATGGAAATCTACTTCATTATTTAACTTCAGTAGAATCTTTGCTAGCATTAAGAGAAGTTCACAAAAGAGTATGTGGAGCCCATTCTAGTGGGGTATTCCTATCCAAAAAGATCTTATGTACTAGTTATTATTGGCCCACAATGGATGCATATGCCACTGCATATGTAAATAAGTGTGACAAATGTCAATGGCATGCTAATTTGATTCATACCCTAGCAAAAACTCTAAAACTGATGTTGACACCATGGCCATTTTCCACATGGGGACTTGACCTCATTGGGAAGATTAACCCCACTTCATTTGATGGCCATAAACATATCCTTACCAACACTAAATATTTTAGTAAGTGGGTTGAAGTTATACCCCTCACATGATTAGAAAGCAAATTTCCAAGTTCATCTTTAACCATCTCATCTACCACTACGGTATCCTTTCTGACATTATATCTGATAATGGAGGATCATTCAAGAATAAATATGTAGACTAGTTATTTACTTAATACAACATCACACAACACTTTTCTACAATATATTACCCTCAAGGTAATGGCCAAGTTGAGGCATCCAACAAAACCATTGTCAACATTCTCAAAAATATTTTCAATGATACCAGTCATGATTGGAACCTCCAAATATTCCCTACCCTTTTGGCATACCATACCAATCATCATATCGCCATAGGAGCCACTCCATACTCACTTGTTTATGGTACTAAATCCATCCTTCCCATTGAGGTTGAGTTGCCTTCACTATGCATCTCTTTCAAGCATGTCCTAGATGATCATGACTATTAAGTAGCTCGCCTATAAGAGATGGATCTATTTGATGAAAAATGAATAGCCCTACTCAACAATCTTCAAGCATACCCGAATTGACTCAAATGCCACTAAAATTGATGTGTGAATTATAGAACATTTGAACTTGATGATCTTGTTCTTAAAAAAAACCAAAAGAATACCACAGTCGAGAAAAAACATAAAGAGAAATTCAAACCAAACTAGATAGGGCCTTTCATCATCACTACAAATTATGGATCAGGAGTATACATTTTTACCACACTAGATGGTGATGAAGTTCTAAAGCCAATGAATATTATTCATCTCAAGTGGTACTATGCTTGAATTCTTAGGTGTATTATCTATAAGGACCATTTTAGTTATACCAATTTATCACTATTCTTCTTTGTACACATACCACCCTTATCATCCGCTTTCTCATATTCCACTTTTCACTTTTGACCTATCAACCCAATGTGTTCTAAATCCTAGTCTGTTTGACCTTGGTTTAAGTCATTCATTACGTAGTTTCAACATCAAGGTATCTAATCAGTTTCATCAGTTTGTTTAAGAACTTCAGATAGAGATCATATTTTGGGATAGTGTAAGAGAAGTTTTAGTAGATGCATCCTTCATGTTTTATTCTTTCTTACCAATAGTCTCGCTACTAATTATAACCACCTTTGGGAAAATTAGTACCATTGATCTATGCCATTGATTCCTAGTTATAACCACCTATGGGCAAACTAGGGGCAATACTAAGCCTTGATGTACCAACTTGCCACTTCTTATGCCATATTGTGCCTTTATTCTTACTATGCCTATTTTTTTTTAATTAGATACTGCACTAGTCGAGTTCCTCCATTGTAAGGGTGGAACTATAGTGACTTGAGGTCCTATTTTGGGACTATGTAAGCAATGCTCAATACTTATTGAGGTCAGCTCAGTCACCTTTTTCCCAATGCTCTTGCCATTTTGTGAGCAATCTAAGTATGAATTCTCTCACCATTTTGTGAGATTAAACCATTTAGTGTCTTGTCATTCTCAATTGAGTTGAGACACTCCAAAACAATTCCAAAAACATTTCAAAAAATCATTAGAAAAGAATAAAAACATTGACTACTTCTTTGCCTTAAGGATTCTAGGAACCCTTACTAAGTTATAAGAAAATCTCTTATAATTTAGTTTTCCCATCTTTTTTGGCCTTTTCTCTCACATACTTGCCATTTTAAAAGATGATTTCTATTCTTATATCACATCCATTATGTTTTTTTTCCTTAGTATCACATTCTTCCCATTCCTTGGGAGAACTACATTTGGCCTAAAGTTTTTTATTGGATATTATATCCATGAAACTATGTAGGTAGCATCCACTTGCTTAGGGCATATGGAGATAGCTTGACCACCCCTTTCTTTTCTTATATTCCCCCATTTAGTTTGTTTGTTAAGTTGTCACCTATTTTCTAGAGGAAATTTTCATAGAATTTTTATTGTGTTATTCGTTTATTTCTACTTTTTTTTATTTGTTTGTCTACCCGTTTGTTTGCTTTCAAGCACTATTGCCTTGAGTCAATTTATGTGTGTTCATTGGGTGATTCCTTATTGACACTTAACACTTGAATCCATCCCTATTCATATGTTTACATTGTCATCATGGTTTTTATCATTGGTGCATTATTTTCTATTGAGTATTGGATTATGGATGTAAGTCCTTATGCATATTTTTGCCAAGTCTTTATGATGTTCTATCATTAATCCTAACATCACATGCTACAAAAAAACTCATATTTAATAAGTATATTCAATAATGGTGGCATCTATTTAGCACTGACATCCTGATTTCATCCCAATCATATCCCAAATAGAGTAATTAACCATGAAAGAATTTCAACCTTTATTAGTTTAGACAAACATCTCATTACTAGTAGGTTTTTCCAATTCATCATTACCCTCTGTGTCAAGTTATCATCATCCTTGACCAAGTTTATCATTTTTTTCCATATTAGGGGTTCAATGATTATAACCACCTGTGGGCAAATCATTGTACACCATCATACTTGCATTTCTCAATGATTATAACCACCTTTGGAAAAATCATTGTGTTGTCACCACTTTACGTTTTCTACCTATACAAGGGTATATTATTATATTGTTTATCTATCCTAACTAGGGTAGCTCCATCTTCTCAATGATTATAACCACCTTTAGGCAAATCATTGTGTTATCACACCACGTTACCACTATCAGGGTACAATGCTTATAACCACCTTTGGGTAAACCATTGTACACCATCCCACTTTCATTCTCAATGATTTTTAAAACTTTTTTAGTATCATTGTGCTTTCACCCCATCATATTTCCTTTCTTTGGTCCCCTCATTTTGCTTCTTTTTGAGGGACCATTTGCCGACCTGCTTGTGCCACTCATTCTCTTGAGGGGACATCATATAATTAGTTTATCATCATTATAGTTGTAGGCATACATGAACTTTTCATTCTTTGAGAAAATGTTACTATGTTTATAGGTTGAAATGCCTTCCCAAATAGGGGTAAACTGTAGACACCTAAGACTGGCCATCGATAACCTTCAATTAAGATTTTAGCTAGTTTCTATCTAAAATGCACAATTTGACCTAAAAACACTAAAACACACAAAATTATGTGAAAATGACTTATTCAAGTTCCAATTTTGTCCAAGGTATCCTTGAATGGGATAATAAAATTTATGGGATATCTAACTTTGATTAGTTTATTTTGAGTCAAAATCCCAAATTTATACCTACATGCTCTAGACTGCTCTTTCCTATCAAATCTTTTGCACAAGACTTGTGCCTTTATTATTTGTTTTTAGAAAAATTATAAGTGGGAATATGGTTCCAATGAATCTAACGTGGACTTTAAATTTAAATCCAGTCAACTTTAGGACCAATAAGCATTCTAGTCAATATGGGTAAATTTGTACATAAAGTGCTTAATCATGTTTAAGAGCTAATTAAACCAAATCAAGGCATAATAAAAAATTCCATGGAAAATTATTGAATACTTATTTTTAGAAATGAATATTGAATATCTACATCATCAAGTGACCTCATTTCTTGGGAAGACATCCCTAAGCCATAAATGCCATAAATATTAGGATTCATGCCCTCCATGCCTCTTAATTAACCCTTATTCCAATGCCATGATGAGGATAATTAAAAAATTAATTCCAAAAATTTAATTAATCCTTAACCACACATCTCAATCTTGAGATGGATGGTTGAGGTTGATTCTAATCAAATCCAAAAATCTATAAGTAGGAGGCGTCACAACATCATTTCTAAGCTTAATTTGTACAAAGTTATAATGCAGGATTGGTTCCAAAAGCTTCAAGAAAATAGTGTTATAATGCCAAATTGATTCCAAGCTAAGCCAAGCCACAATCCAAAGGTCCCAAGGAGAGATAGAGGTAGCCAAGCTTCCATTGCCAAGGACTTCATGAGCACAAGATAAGCAAGCCACCATAACAAGCATTTTGGAGCATCTAAGGAAGGTAACAGAGTTTTATTTTGCATTTTATTTGTGTGTTTCATTCATGATTGTTAACTAAGCTCTCCCTAGTGTCTATGCATATAGATTTATTTTATGCTATTAGTTTTTTTATTTCATTTTAGAACTAACACCATACTAACCATCCTCTCCTGAGTCAAATTCCTAGATCACATGTGGAGGTATAAAATATAGATATATGTGGAATGTAATATACATATATGTGTGTGTGTGTGTGTGTGTGTGTGTGTGTGTGTGTGTGTGTGTGTGTGTGTGTGTGTGTGTGTGTGTGTGTGTGTGTGTGTGTGTGTGTGTGTGTGAGTGACACACACATATAAAGAGTTGGAGTAGGAAATATTTGTGTATTGTGTACTATGTATGTGAATTAATGGATAATGAATGCACATATTAACTAAGTATTAGCATAATTTCAATACTAACAAAATATTAACATTATCTCTAATTTGAGTCATATTAAACCTCATAAATTTATGTAATCCAAATAATAGATTTTGTAATGATATTACTTCACCAAATAAGTAGAATAACAACAAGATATCACAATAATATGGAAATATAGAAAAAAATATGAATAATAGATAAGCCACTTCAAGGGGGAAACCTCTCAAATTCTTGAAGTAAGAAATGAATACTTTGATATGATGATAAAAAACTACCCACTACCTCCTATATATAGTCTGCCTAGGCCATGGTTACTCCATAAGCTGACCTACCAACCTAATGAAAGTATAGAGAAATGTGATATGACATCAATGAGGGATATGTAAGCCACAAATCAATGATTCATATCTTGATACATGAAATAGGTTAGGGGTGTAACATGCCCTTCCCATTTGAACCAACTTTGTCCTCAATATTGAACAACTCTGGATGTTATTTCAAAAAATATTCACCCTCCCACATTATATCCTCACTACTTAAGTTCTTCCACTTAATAAGTATTTCTTAATATATTTGGTTTTCAACCTCTTAATAAGTATTTATAGGATCTTCTCTAGTTCCAAAATGACTCATCCTTCTTCATCTAGTTCTGGTAGCTTTATCTAGGATAAAAATTTCTATCCAATGACCTTCTTCAAGTAGGAAACATGAAATACTAGTTGTATGCAACATGAACGAGGCAACTCTAACTTGTAAGCAACACTTCCAATTTTTTGTAGAACTTGATAAGGGCCATAATACTTAAGATCAAGTTTGTTGTCCTTTTCTATTGATTCAAGGACATCTTCTTATAAGGCTATAAATGTATAAAGACCCAATCACCCACATCAAATTATCACTCACTATAGTGTTGATCTACTTACTGCTTCATCCTATTTTATGCCAATGCTAATTTCTCTCTCAAACCAACCAAAACCTCTTGTTGCTGTTGAATGTGATCCTCCACCTCGAATCTTGGTTTGCAACCTTAAATAATAAGTGATGGAAGGTGGATGGTAACCATATAGTACTATAAATGGGGATATTTTAGAAGAAGTATGGAAAGATGTGTTATACCACCATTCTGCAAGTGGTATCCATTTAACCCAATGCTCTTTCTATCTGATACAAAACAATAGAGACACCCCTCTAAACATTTATTGACCACTTTTTTTTATCCATTAGATTGGTAGTGGTAATATGAGTTTGAGCTAGTTGAGTACCCAAATAAGAAAATAGTTCAGTCCAAAAATTACAAGTGAAATAGGATCATGATTGTGATCAAGGAATCCAATGAGGGTGGCTAGATCATATGTTAGCTTCATAATGAAATCAACTCAAAATGAAAGCAATACCACACTAACATTATTAACACTACCTTCCCTAGATCAAAAGGAGGAGCATGGTGAAGAAACATAAATGAAAAAAGCACAACTAAAAATGAAAAGAACTTACTCACAAATTCCTTACCAAATCCTTGAATACTCCAAAAGGATTATTCATTTAGATTTCTTGGATTGTACTTAAGAGGTATTCATTAATGGGGCTTGGTTATCTCCTTCTCCTCTTGGAATTATGCTCATGTTTGGTTTTGGCTTTGATATGGCTTGAAATAGCTTGGCTTGGAATTTTGACATTATAACATTATAGTTTTGCTTTATGCCCTAAATCCTACATTATAACATTACTATGTCCAAGCTCTCTAAATGAAGAGATCTAAGCTTGTATTTATAGGATTTGAAATCAACTTGGAATGATTTAAACCCTAACCTAGGTTTGCTTAGCTATACCCAATAGGCTTAAAAAGTGTCCAAACCTCATCATTAGCATAGAATAGGTGTGCTTTGAGATATTTTGGATTTTGGACAACTCACAAAAGGCAATGATTACTTATTGGGATATTCTTGATTTTTGAATTTCCTTTTTTATAATTCATTTAATTGCTTAAGGATGAATTCAATTAGGATTTTATTAGGATTTACATGTTAACTAATCCTTTTTAGACTTTTGGACATTTTCAAGCTTTTTGATTAATTCAATGTGTGCATTTGTCTCATTTAATTGATTTAATTGTATGTTATGAAGCCAAATTTGGGACATTTATAAATTATTAGGCTATATGTTCAATGATTGGTAAGAATTATTCTAAAATTGGGTATGAAGCCATTGGTGGCCAATTTTAGATTTCTATAGTTTTCCCCTATTTGAAAAAGGCATCATAAGCTATAAGCACAATAACATATTCTCAAAGAGTAAAAATGTTCTATGTGCTTATGAATTCAATAGTGATGGATGAAATATAGGGTGCCCCCTTGAGGGAGTGGTTGGTAAAAGGGTCGATAAATAATCCCTCAAAAGAAGTAAATGAGGGGACTAAACAAAAAAAGGGATGGGGTGATAACACAATGACTTGTCCAAAGTTAGTTAAAATCACTGAGAATGCAAGTGGGATGGTGTACAATGGTTTTTCCAAACGTAGTTATAAGCATGTACCTTGATTATGGAAAACATGGTATGATAACATAATTATTTTCCCAAAGGTAGTTATAATCATTGAGAAGATGGAGCTACCCTAGTTAGGGCAAACAAATAGGATTAAAACATGCCCCAAGTGGGTAGAAGAAAGTGAATAATTTTCCCAAAGATGGTTATAATCATTAATCCTAAAATTAGTGATAACAAAATGATTTGCTTAGAGGTGGTTAGAATCATTGAGAATTCAGGTGGGATGGTGTACAATGGTTTTCCCAAAGATAGTTATAAGCATTATGCCCCAATTATGGCAAACATGATGATGAAAACTTGATATAGAGGATAAAGATGAATTGGGACAACTTGATAGTAAGGAGATGTTCATTTGAACAAACATGGGTTGAAATTATTTCATTATTTAATTAATCTATTTGGTATATGATTTGGATTAGATTGGGATTGTTTTTGATGTTGGTACTAAGGAGATATCAATGCTACATTACTGGTGTATACTTTTTGAAGTTGATTTTTTCTATAACACATGATGGTAGGCATCATGATAGAACACCATGAGGACTTGGTTGAAATATGCATAAAGATTGACTCCCATGATCTAATACTCAAAGGAAAACAATGCACCAATGATAAAAACCATGATGATAATGATGATGCATTAATATGGATGGATTCAATAATAAAGGCACAAAAAATCACCTAATGAATACACATACTAGAATCAAGGCAACAATACTTAAAGCAAATCAATAGGCACATAAACAAAAAAACAAAATAAAGAGAAACAAACAAAAATGGTTAGTCACACTGTTAGTACAAACAACATGACACAAACTAGACAAATATTGCCCCTAGAAAATAGGTGACAACTTAACAAACAAATAAGATGGGGGAATATAAGAAAAAGAAGGGGGTGGCAGAGTTGTCTCCATATGAACTAGGTAAATGGACATTGCCTACATAGTTCCATAGATGATATATACAACAAAACTTCAGGCCAAATGTAGTTCTCCCAAGAAATGGGATAGAATAAAATGATGATAAAGAAAGCATGATGGATGTGATGGAAGAATAGGATAAATCGTACAAAATGGCAATTACATGGGACAAAGTCAAAAAGGATTAGGAAACTAAGTGACAAGTGATTTATTATGACTTAGTAAGGGTTTTAATAATCCTTAAGGCAAAGAAGTGATCAATATTTTTGGTTTTTCTAAATGGTTTTAAAATATTTTTGAAATTTTGAGCATCTCAACTCAATCAAGAATGATGAGACACTAAACAGTCCAAGATATATAAATAGAGAGAACATTATAACTTGAAATGGATTCTCATAAAATGATGAGAGCATGATGGAAAATGTGGATGGATTTGACATCAACATGAATTGAGCACAACTTACATAGTCTCAAAATGGCCTCAATTCATAGTAGTTCCACTTTATAATAGAGGAATTTGACTAGTGTAGTAGCTAATTCAAATAAAATTAGCATAGTGGCATAGTATGACATAGGAATGGCAAGTTGGTATGTCAAGGCACAATAAAAAAATGTTCCCCCTAGTTTTTCCATAGGTGGTTATAACTAGGATATAATTGATTAGATCAATGATACTAATTTACCCATAGGTGGTTATAATTAGTAGCAAGATTAGTGATACACTAATTTTCCCATGTAAGCGGATACAATCAGGCTCACATAAACAAATATGATATAAAATGGACAATAAATGAAAGATACAACTACCAAACTTTTATCATATTGTTCCAAAATACTACCTCTATTTAGAATGCTTGAAATAACTACTAAAACTAATATGATTCTTTGTGATAAAAACATGAAACCAATGGATGAACCAAGGTCAACTGGGCTAGGATAGGATGGATCCAAACATGCTTGGTCAATAGAACTAGAGTCATAGAATGACTAGGTGATAAGAAAAGTGATAGGATGGTAGAATTATAGGATAATAGGATGACATAATAGTAGGGCACATAGAAAAATATTGATAATATGGTATAACTTGAAATGGTTCTCATAGATAATAAATTGAGTCACTCAAGCATACTACTACTTGAGGTATATAATATTCATAGGCTCATCAAATTCATTCCCATGTAGTCTGTAATAATGATGGATGGACCAACCCAATTGGGTTTGAAATTGCCTTTATGTTTCTTTTTGGTCATGATATTTTTTTGGTTTTCTTTGAGTACAAGATCACCAAGTTTGAATTATTTATGTTTCATGCACTAATTTTAGTGGTCATGGAGTTGATTTTGATATGATTAAAGATTGTTTATTATGCCCATGCATTTTTAATCAAGTGACTCTAGATTTTATACATGACCTACTTGATAGTCTTCATCATCTAGGACATGATTCAAAGAGATGTGTAATTAATGTAACTCAACCTCAATAGGAAGAATGACTTTAATACCATAAACAAGTGAGTATGGAGTGGCTCCTATTAGTGTGTGGTGATTGGTATGGTATGCCTAGAGGGCATGGAATATCTGAAGGTGCCAACCATGATCAACATCATTGATAATCTTTTTAAGGATGTTGATAATGGTTTTGTTTGATGTTTTAGCCTAGCCATTACTTTGAGGGTAATATGCCATGGAAAAATGTTGAGTAATATTGTACTTGACACATAGATTTTTGACATCCTTATTCTTGAATGATCCTCAATTATCAAATATAATGTTAAAAGTGATACCATAATGGTAGATAATATGGTTGAAAATGAATTTGGAAATTTGCTTTCTAGTTACGTACATGAGGGGTATAGCTTCAACCCACTTAGTGAAATATTCTATGGTGGTAAGGATATGTTTATGGATTTTTGATGAGGTAGGGTTTATCTTCCCAATGAGATTGAGGCCCCATGTAGAAAATAACCATGGTATTAACAATGGTTTTAAAGTTTTGGTTGGGGCATGAATCAAATTAGCATGTCATTCACACTTGTCACATATTTTCACATATGTAGATGCATCTGCATCCATCATTAGCTGATAGTAACCAGTATGCAAGAGATTTTGGGCTAGGACTACCCCACTAGTGTGGGATCCACATACCCCTTCATGAACTTCCTGTAATGCTAGTATAGATTCTATCAAAGTTAAATAACAAAGTAGAGTTCTACTAAAACTATGGTGGTATAGGGTTGGTCTAAGTAAGGTATAACGTTAGGCATTGTGGATGAAGGATTGGGATTGTTTTTGAGATAAGTCAAGTGATAAAACATGGTTTTGGAGGTAAGTGTATAGGTCTAAATACCAATTAGAGATGGGACCAATAATATAGTAGATCATTATGATGATTGATGGTTCATGAGTTGGCACTAGAAATTTTTCAACTAGAAATTGGTAGTATTTTATCATGTCTGTATGTTGAATGAGTGACCCAATGGTAGGAATTGCATCTATTATTATATTTGTTTCCCTTGGTATATGTTTAAACTAGATGTCGATAATCTACTTCTTGAGAGTGTTGACCATAACCTTGTAGGGAACCAACTTATCATCTTTGGTCTAAAAATGGTTTGTAACCTAATTGATGAGTAATTGTGAATCATCATAAACCTTTAGATGATTTATGTTCAATTGTACTACCTACCAAAGCCCTGTAATGAGTGCTTCATATTTGGCCATGTTGTTGGTATAAGAAAATTTAATTTTGAATGATTTAAGGATTAAATCCCCCTATGGAGTGACAAGTAAAATGCCTACCCTTGATCCATGTGTTGTGAATGATCCATTAAAATATAGCTTCTAGTACTACTCCTCAAGAGGTGTGTCAATGATGGTTATGATGGATTTGTCAAAAAATTAGAATGTGATTGTCTCTATGTCTACAAGAGGTGCTTCAACAAGTTGATCTGTGAGATTTTTTTCCTTGATGGATTTTTGGTTCACATATTCTATCTCAAACTCACTGAGAAGCATGATTTATTTAGCCATGTATCCTTGTAAAGATGTTTTAGATAGTAGATACTTGATCAGATCTACTTTTGAATTGACCGTGGTCTTATTGTTCAACATGTAATGTCATAGTTTCTAAATTATGAAGACCGTGACTAAATAGTATTTTTTAATGGGTGTATAATTATGTTCATAAGATACTAGTGTATGACTTAGATAGTACACTACATGATCTTTTCCATTGTCATTATGTTGAGCTAGAAGGGCCCCTAGGGCTTTATTCATCACTAATAGATACAAAAGGAATGGTTTCTCGGACATAAGAGGTAATAAGACTAGTGGATTTACAATATAATCCTTTAGTTATTGAAAATATTTTTGACAATAGTTGTCCCAAAGAAATGTCACACCTTTATTTAATAGATGTGTAAAAGGATAACACTTGTTGGCTAATTAAGATATGAAGCATCTGATGGATTGGATCTTTCCCTAAAAAATTTAAAGCTACTTCAAATTTGTTGGTGGTAACATTTATATTATTTCTCATACTTTGGCTAAATTGAATTCTATGCCCCTATAAGACACAATGAATTCAAGCAATTTGCTTGAAGTAACATGAAAAACACATTTATTAGGGTTACGTCTAACCTTGTATTCATGTAGTCACTCAAATATCCTCTTTAATGTTGTTGGATGATCAAATTTGGTCTTTGATTTTCCTAGTATGTCATCAATGTAGTCTTCAACAATGTCATGCATCATATCATGAAATATGAATGTCATGGATCTTTGATAGGTGGCCCCTGCATTCTTAATACCAAATGGAATAACTTGATAATAAAATGTTCCCCACAGAGTGGTGAACGCTATCTTGTGTTGGCCTTTTCGTGTGATTTTGATATGATTATAGCCTAAGAATCCATCTATTAGTGATATCATTTCATAACCTACTGTGGAGTCAAAAATCATGTCAATGTTTGGCAATGGAAATTCATCCTTAGGGAAAAATTTATTAATGTCCTTAAAATCAATATAGATTATGATTCATTTTAGATTTTTAATGACTTGCACTACATTTAAAATCCATTTAGAATAGTCAACTAGCCTAATACATCTCACTTCCAAGAGATTTTAAAACTCTTTCTTTACCAATACAGTAATGTGAGGATGCATCTTATGTAACTTTTGCTTCATTGGTTTAGCATCAAGATATACCACAAGGTGGTAAACAACCAAGGCGGGGTGAAAACCAAGCATGTCAAAATATGCCCATGAAAATATATCTAAAAATTCCCTCAATAGGGTTGTAAGGACTTCACACTCCTAATTTAATCCACTTTGGGTAATCTAGAGACCTGATGTTTACCTCTATTGTGTCTTCCACTAGAAGGGTCGAACCATCTTCAAGAATAGTGGGAAAAGTTTTGAACTATTTGGTTATGTCAAAGTCCTCTATTATGACTTGTTATTCAAGTTCTCCTAATCATGATGAATTAGAATCCCCCAATGGGAGATATGGCCATGTGACAAAAATAGTTGGAAACTCCTGTATGATTCTATCAAAGGCTTGTTGTTCTTCAAGACCAAATTTAGATCCATAGAATTTTTTTTCATTATTAGTTTCCTAAATGATTTGATCAAAATCCTAATGTTATTTAAGACTAAACTTAGACCCAAAGATAAGTTCAGTGTTGGTGGGCTCCTAGTATAAATTTAAAGAAGGTTAAACACCCCCATTTAGTGGCACCTAAAATAGGCTTTCACCACTACACTAGCCTTTATCTTTACATTTTACCTAGTTAGAAAGTGCCTCAAAGAGGTTTTCACTTTGGGACATCAATGTTTTATTTATTTGCATTTGGCTAAGGGTGTTCACCCATTCTCCAAAATAAGCTTCAGGATTTAGTTTGATTGAGAACCTTGATTTATGATCTCCCAATGGAATATTATCCCTAA
Source organism: Torreya grandis (assembly GCA_037957365.1). NCBI lineage: Eukaryota > Viridiplantae > Streptophyta > Pinopsida > Cupressales > Taxaceae > Torreya > Torreya grandis. Next base: position 57,495 of record JARHVA010007075.1, read on the forward strand.
GGCCCAAAAAATCATAGAAGGCCTCATTATTTTAGAACTCATCAATCCGTATGTTAGACTCTTGTTGGTCCTAGTCTATAAGTTAGGGATAATATAATGGTAGTGGATTATAATTAATAACTAGTTAAAAGGTACAAATGGCATTATTATCAAATAGATTGGTTTGGGCTAAGTCATTAAATTGGCTTTGATCAGAGTCTGCTTCATTTTCAACATCATCATCACTAGTCATTAACAATGGAACTTGAATAAGATACGTGGGGTCACCTCGAGGAAATTTAAACACAAGTCCATAGGTTCCTTTGTACATAGTCATAGAAATTTGCTTGAGTGTTCCCTATCGATTTGGCTTGAGACCTCCTCTATCATAGTTTTGGTTCTCTATGGTCCGATTAGGAATGGGATACTTGGAGTTTTTATAATAATAATCTAATTTGTCATTGTATAACCATGATTTATAACCTTTGAGAGGGTCCTACACTTGGCCAGAGGCTGGCATGAAAGTGATAGGTGTTGGACTATGCATATGGCCTTTTCCCTTTCTTTGTCATTGCATGAGTGGTTTGGCTTTTGGTCTTCCAAAGGACTTGGGGTTCTATGGAAGATATAAAATGTGAATGGTTTCATGGGTTAAATACTCTCCTAACAAATTAGACAAGATGGTATAGTGATTGGACATTTTAGGAGGTGGCATGTGGGTAAATGAATCAAAGGTATCATGGTCAATAGAGTTAGCCTTTGGTAAATTAATAAGTATGGCTTTCCCTTTATCATTCTTGGTGACTGGATTCATACCAAAATGGTAATTGTAGTTCTTGAACTTAGCCTTGAGATGTTTGAAATGTTCATATAGATGTAAATCTCTTAGAATACTAACCTCCATCCCTGAATGGGAAAACTTGATACACTAGTGCAATGTCGATGGGACTACATGAATCTAATATAACTAAGGTCTACCTAAAAACATATTATATGAAAAATTGAGATATAACACATGACAAAGTGTATCATGGGTTAAGGGCCCAATGATAATTGGAAAGCTAATGGTGCCTTGTGATTCTCGTTATTCATTATTGTAGGCTTTATACCTGAGAAGCTTGATGAGCTTTAGAGACACTATATTCAAACCTAATCCATTATCTATAAGGACACATTTAAATTTGTGCCTCTTTGTATAAAATTTTATGTATAATGGGTAATTATGAAACAATCCAAGGGATGACATATCACTTTAGTTTAAGGTTACTTTTTAGGTTGGAGCTAGGTGTCCAACCAAAGATTGAAATTTGTCAAGGGATATGTCATTTAGAACTATGGATTGACCAAAGAACTCTGTCAACATGTTTTTTGGGATAGTAGATGTATGAAACAAATCGAAAATGGATATTTTTTTGGCATATTTTATAATTGGTCCACAATGTCAAACATCTTTTCTTGAATAGTAGTAAATAGATTGTTCTAAGGAAAAACTACTGAGTTGTGATTACATAATTAGGATTAGATACAGGACCTTGTGATTACATAATTAGGATTAGATACAAGACCATTATTAATAATAAATGATGGTGGAGGGGGTCCAGATAGGATAAGTATTGATTTTTGATGTACTTATGCATGGTCATAGGCTAATGATGAGTTATAAGTATAAGGTCCCAATATGGGAATCCCTACTTTTTGGTTCACCTATGTGCATTCCTAGGTCAAAGAAGGATTACCAGAGTAGGTTGGTTGATTGGATATGACTATTAATGGTCTTGTTTGATTGGTACATGGTCTAAGATTAATGAAAATGGTATTAATGTTACCTCTTATAATATGTCCCACAAATGCATTGTATTCATGTACAACTACATGGTAGGTCTGTTAGTTGTTACCATTTTGACCTTGGTTTTGTCCATTATTTTAATGATGTTGGTTTTTTTGAGTTTATTGGTTTGGCCTGGGTTGATATTATTTTTATTTATGTTTCAATGGTCACTATTGTTGTTGGTTATTATGTTGGGGAAAAGGATTTTGATAGATGTCAAGGCTTTAATTAGAGGTGGAAGCTCCAAGATATAATGTGATCTCTCCATTTTCCAACATATTATAGATTACATGTCTAATTTGCACACAACAATAAAAATTATGGCCATTGACCCTATGAAATTCATAAAATTATTTTGGCTTGTACCATTCTGGCATGTTAGTGCCTTCATGAATTTGCTCTTTTTGAATACGCCATTTAATCAAGTTAGTTGCTACAGTCTTGTGAAACATTGATTCAATGGGCTCTCTAAAGTTATTAAAAGCATGATGAGTAGGTATACTTATCCTTGGAAGAGAAGGGCTTTATAAAGGCATAGGCATTTTCTCTATGTGTTGTATTTTTTGTGTTGGTCTAGGTTTTTATGCTTGTTACACGTGTTGTGCTTGCTAAAAAGGTTATTGTTTATGATTAAGCTAGAAAGGCAATGTAGGTTAAGTAGATGATGATTTCACCATTTAGACATGTTGTGATTATATTACTCAATTTCCTAAAACATTCTTGTGGTGATTAAATTGCTTAGGTCTATCATTGTTATTGACCTATGTTGGTTGTGATGCTTTTGCTTAGACTAGATGTTGGTTTTAGCCACTATTCTAGTTTTGGTTCTAGACATTATTCTGAATTGATGAGGTTAGTTTAATGATCCATTTGTTAATAAGGGATATTTATATCCCCAAACCTTTGTCAATGATTTACTCAAGGGTATGTGTACACTATAACTCTAAATAGTAATATATCTCACTGTGTAGATTTTTGGTAAACACAGTGGCTAATTATTTGTCTAGTAGACTATGGGTAACATGGCTTGTAAGGGCTCTTCATCACTATAGATAGCTTTCAAAGCTCTCACTTGATTTCTATTTTTCTTGTGTCAAGTATACCAATGAAGTATCATGCTCAAGATTGTAAGAGAAGTGTTGCATAAACTTATCTGAAAGATCATCAAAATCATAAATTAAATTCTTGTGTAACTTTAGGAACCATTTCAAGGCTTGTTTATCTAGAATTCTTGGAAACAATAACAACAAAAACAAGTATATTTCACTATAGGCCATTGGTTGGCACACAATAAAGAATTTCATTAGATGTGCTTTGGGGTCACCTTTCCCCTTGTATTTTTCAAACTTTGGTGGCTCATACCCTAGAGGAAATAGTATTTATAAGTACTTCATGTTGAAAGGGTAAGAACACATGTCATTCAACTTAAAATTTTTGACTTGTTTCCCAGCTTGGATGGCAATAATTGCATTTTTCATTTATTGTAGCTCTTGTTCAAGGAAGTTTATGAGAAAGTTGGCTTGAGGTAATGGTTGAGTGGTCATAGGTGGAATAATTTGACTGAGGTATGATGGAGGTATTTGCTGGGGAATGTTGGATTGGTTAGGGGACAAACCAAGAATACACATGCATAGATTAGGGTGAAATTATTGAGATTACACATACTACAGTGTGATATTCTAATTGGGATTAGGTATGTAGGCATGATGTTGGGAATATTGAGGTTAGGATGGAGGAATATAGTCATACTATTCCTACTGAGGTTGAATAGGGACATGTTGCCTACTAGTGATACCTTGGTCATTGAGAGGGACTTGTGGACCAAGACCCTATCTCTAAACTTGTGACATATCTGGTATGAAAGGCAAATTTTACCTAATAGATACTTGAGGATCATTAGAACTTCTTGGTCATGCAAATCCCTATTAGGAAGTGGATGCATATTGGAGATTCAACATCTATCACTAACTAATATTTACATGTTGGTTAAACATCATTTAGTTTTAGATTGGTATGTTAGTCTATGACTAAAGAGGTATGGTCACTGCTACCTGGTAAGGTGGACCATTAGTTATCACTTGTTGAGGTGGTAATATGTTTGGCACCTACTATATGGGTATATTAGACTATGCCTATTCTTGTGGAATATTACTAGGCACCTATTAGGGAGGAGTAGGATTCATCACATTCTATTATGGCATGGCACTAGTCATTGGTTGACTACTTAATCATTATTTTTAGGTTCTAGAAGAAGCATCTATTTGAGGATTGGAGGTAGTTACTTGGGGTTGGGAAGTAAAAATTTTGACTACTTAATTTTGAAAACCACTAATGGTGCTAGTTAAAGGTCCATTTTGTTATTTATTATGTGTTTATGCGTTAACACCACTTTGGTCTAAATTGGACGTTGATTGTGTAATATCCACTATGTTTTGCTCACTATTTTGTATAGAAGTAGAAGAAACTTCCTCAATAGTTGTGGTATTGAACATATTTTTGATTGAAGTGTTTTGCATAAATGGGTTTAAACCCTAATTTTTTTGACTAGTCAATTCTATTACAACTCCTATTGAAGGAGCAAAATTAATAAGAAGCTTGTTTGACATGGTCATCTAATTAAATTTATTCACTAGGTCTCAATTTTATGGTATGTTATCTACATTTGAATGAAGTGGTCCTTTATGAGACCAATACCCTATAAAGATCCTTATAAGGAATGAAGTGGTACTATGGAATTAGGGTTGCTAGAAGAGGCCTGCTTATTGTTGTGATAAGACATGTTATAAGGCCCCATTGATAGATTTTTCAAATTAGCATGCCCTACCTAATAGTTCAATGGAATTGTACCATAATAAGGTTATTATTGTACATTTTCTGTAACCATAGGTACACTAACTAAATATTGGGCCATTTATCCTTGATCTTGCTCTATGTAAGGAGAGATGCTAACCAAATAATTAGCCAAAGTATCTTGACTCTATTCCCCTATTTGAGTGTTGTATGGTGGATAAGAATCTATCTCCCAAACAACATCATCTTCATAAGGGTTCTGAACAAAGTCTTCTTGTGTGCTAACATTTACATATCTTAGATTATACATAGTTCCACTACATGTATAGTGATCCTTGGTCAAATTTATGATAAATGTTTCACAATACAATGGATTAGAGTTCTAAAAACTCTGAAAGGATATGCCTAAAAAGACAAAGAGGTTCAAGCTCTATCTAACTTAGTCTAGGGTGGAGCTTTTTCTCCAAAAAATATATTAAAATACTTGGTAAAAATAGTATAACGTCAAATTTCAAATGTTAAATGTTTCACATAAAAAAGGTCAAGTAAAATGACCTAAAAAATGATTCCAAACTCTCATGTCCAAATATGTTCCAAATAGGTCTAAACTAGAAAAGGAAAAAGAATCACTACGACTTTTGGCCAAACACAATGTCAAAATATAGGCTCTAAACAAGGTTGTTGCTAGTGCTTTTGGCCAAATACAATGTCAAAAGCTAGACTTTTTAACAAAAGATGATGATGATGATGATGATGATGATTAATATAACAAACTTGTAATAGTTTGGCAAAGACTAAGCACTTGAATCTAGATATAAACATGATTTGGTTGGTATAAAACACTAAACAAAAGACACTTTGAAGATGGACTAATTTTATCAAACAAAGACACAAATAATAAAGTTTCTAAATTTGAGTAATTAATTAACCTAAGTTACACAACGCAAAAGAGAAAGATCTATGTATCAACCCTGTTGAGGCCTAAACATAAATCAATCAATATTTGGATATGAAATTGTAAAAATTAATCAAAAAATCAACTAAGGTAAACTAGGTTTTTGATGACCAACAAGATAGGTAATTTTGAAAAACATGACTATGCTAAACAAAGATATAATAGGCCACAAATTATTGGTTTAATAATGATAATTTGGATGCAAGATAAGACAAGTCTTTTGAAATAATTTGGGTAGTGTAATGGTGTTATCAATCCCAAAAGATGTGATAATGGTTATGTTTCAAATACTTCTAAGGCACAAGACTTGAAATGATTTGGGTAGCATAATGCTACCCATCTCAATCAAGTGCCACACTCAATATTTTTGACACAAAAGTTTTCTAAGTTAAATTAATGTGTCAAATAGATGGCATAATTCCTCATCAAATACTGGAGTAATGTTGGACATAAGACTTATTCATGACATGGTATAAACAAACTAATTTTAGTTAAAACACACTAAGAAATAAAAGAATAAATGACAAAATACAACTAAGTATATCATCCTAGATCTTATCAAGGTGTGGCAAAGTGGGGTTGACTAAAATGTATAATTTATGACCATCTAGATTGACCCAATGTGTAAAAAATTTCAAATTTGAACACAAGAGAAGCAACATGTCAATTGGATCTGCATCAAATGACTTATTTTGAAAAGGTCTTATCATTTTCAAAACCACTACATCCATCAATTATTTAGTGTAGTGTGATGTCCTAAATGATCATATGTTCTAGGATGGCTTACCAATAATGATATGGTTTAACCACTCAAAACATCATCCCATCAGGGTGATCCTAATTTATATACCCCCTCATGAAGAGGGGTTGAAACACTATTAGGTGATGAATCCCTAGGTCAATAATTTGTTAAAGAACTTATGAGAGGTAATACATGCTCTTCACAAGCCAAAATTCATGAAAATAAAAGACAAGTATAATGACTTAAGGGTTGATTTTAGATCACCCAATACCATACAGGTTATAGGGAGAGCCTAGGAAACTTTATTTATATGCCTTAGACTAGGAACTAAATGCAATGGAAAGGCACTTTTTATCCCATAAATTCCCTATAGGGGATGGGGGGAGAGCATACACGTGCTATCCTTTTTGCAAAAAAAAAAATCAATAAATGAGTTTTGTAAACAATTGTGATTGAGGTTTAATTTTAAGGACCAAATTAAATGTGATGTTATTCATTACTAGGCCCCTTGGCTTAAGTGAAAAAATGGAAAGAATTGCACAAAATCAAAGTAAGGCAAAACATCTAGGTTTGTTTTAAGCCCAAAATTGAAAGGTTCAAGACTTAGCCTAGGTTTATTTTAAGAAAAAAATTAAAATGTTTGAAGATTTAAATTTGTTTTCTAAGCACCAAAAATGAAATGTTTCTAAGATTTATCCAATTCTATATTTGTTTTAAACACTAATATCTAAATGTCTAAAAGCTACCATGTTCATTTTAGTACCCATATTGAAATGTTTGATTTGACTAAGTTCATTTTAAAAGCCCAAAATGAAATGTTTGATTAGTTTAAGCATGCAAATTTGGTATTCAAATTGATCCTTCAATCTAAAATTTTTAGATAATAATCCTTGCTTTGAAGCACTTTTGGTTATGATCAAAACAAGTTTTGAAAATAATCGATACCGATAGATAAAGATAGATAAATTACCTGTGAACCTAAAGGCAAAATAATACCATGCACAAATGTCATTTAGCTCAATGTTAGCACCAAAACTCAAATAAATATTCATTAGGATGATTAGATAAAGAAAAAACAATTGAATGAAACCAATAAACAATGATCAGAAACTTTAGAAAGATTCAAACTCCTATTTCAAGATTTTGTGAAAAATTATGAAACTTGAAGGTAAACTGATATCATATTCTAAAAATTTAGGAAAAAACACATGGTTTTAAAAAAAATATCAAAAATGGAGTCTATATTATCCCAAATGAAACTTCATAATATTTCCTATTAGCTTTTTATCTCAGGCCATGGGTTTTTAAGCATAATAGTGGCTTAAAGTGAGTCTAGGCTATGGGTTTTGCAATTCAGGCCATGGCTTTTCACACAAATATCTGTGAGTGGAATTTTGACTATTTTTTCACCTACCTTGGTCAGCAAGATCAAATTTTGACATGATAAATGTTAGTGAAATGATTTATAAGGCCTTAAGAGAAAATTTATGGGGTGTATGTCCCATCGAGCGTGCCATTTGTCATCAAGGAATCCAAAGAGGGTGGTTAGATCACATGTTAGCTTCATAATGAAATCAATTCAAAATGAAAAAAATAACACACTAACATGTATAACACTACTTTGCCTAGATCAAAGGGAGGATCATGGTAAAGAAACACAAATGAACAAAGTACAACTGAAAATGGAAAGAAATTTTCACAAATTCCTTACCAAATCCTTTGAATGCTCTAAAAGGCTTCTTCATTTGGCTTGCTTGGATTGTGCTCAAAAGGTCTTCATTAATGGGGATTAAATATCTCCATATCCTTTGAAATCATGCTCATGATTGGCTTTGGATTTGATATGGATTGAAATGGGTTGGCTTGAAATTCTAGAATTATAACATTATAGCTTTGCTTTATTCCCTAAACCATGCATTATAACATTACTATGTCCAAGATCTCTAAATGAAGAGCTCTAGGTTGGTATTTATAGGCTTTAAAATCAATTTTTAATGAGTTAAATCTTAACCTATGTTTGAATAGCTAACCTCAATAGGGTTAAAAGGTGTCCAAACCTCATCATTAGCATGGAATAGGTGTGCTTTGAGATATTTTGGATTTTGGACAACTCACAAAAGGTAATGATTACTTCCTAGGATATTCTTGATTTTTGAATTTCCTTTTTGATAATTCATTTAATTTCTCAAGGATGAATTCAATTAGGATTTGATTAGGATTTGCATGTTAATTAATTCTTTTAGGATTTTGGACATTTTCAAGATTTTTAATTAATTTAATGTGTGCATTTGTCTCACTTAATTGATTTTTAGGCCAAATTAATTTAATTACATATTATGAAGCCAAATTAGAGACATTTAGAAATTTTTAGGCTAGATGTTCAATGGTTTGTAAGAATTATTCTAAATTTGGGTATGAAGCCATTGATGGCCAATTTTAGATGTCTACAATGATCACTTACAATTATTTTTGGGGTTTCATGTAATTTTAGAACTACCTCCAGAAAAATAGTTGCTACTGTACTTGTTTGTGAGAGGGAAAAAAATGAGAATATTTTGTAAGCCTATCCATAATTACCAAGATAACATTTTTACCTTTATAACAAGGCAACCTTGTGATCAAATCCATGGAAACCTCCTCCCACCTTTGACTAGGAATTGCTAAAAGCTATAACATACTTGAGGTCTTAACTGCCTCACCTTTGTTCTGTTGGCATATCAAGCATTTTGCCATAAAATTTTATACATCTCCCTTGAGTCCTTACCAAAATACTTGTCACTTGATTATGTGACAAGTTCTCAATAACCTAGAGTGTCCCCCAATTTGAGATGTATGCAACTCTGCAAGAATCTTATGCTTCAACTTTGAATCTTTGTACAAGTATAACCTATCATTATACCATAGGGCATTACCTTTCCATTCAAATTTATCAGAATCTATAGAACCTTATTGGATATTCTGAATCAAAACTTATGTATCCTTGTTCTTCCCCCACACTAACCTAGCTTTGTCTACCTAATCTTCCTACAACATGGACATTATAAAAAATAATGCTTATGTGGATGTATTCCATCTAGATAGTGCATTTGCTACTATATTATCTTTACCCTTCTTGTATATGATTTCAAAATCATAACCCAACATTTTTGTTACCCACTTTTTTTATTCCTTAGATGATAATCTTTGCTATAAAAAGTATTTGAGACTATCATGATCCATTTTCACCTTAAAATGTCTACCCATCAGATAGGGCCTCCATTATTTTACTACATGAAGAATAAACATCATTTATTTCTCATAGATAAGGTTTTGTATATTCTTACCTTTGAATTGATGATCTCATATGCAAGGGGTATTCCTTCTTGCATTATTACTACTCCCAACCCTGATTTGGAAGCATCACATTAAATAATGAATGTCTTAGATAAGTCTAGATTAGCCAAACTTGGGGTGGTGTCCATAACTACTTTTAGTTGTTCAAATGCTTTAGTGGTTGCATCATTCCAGTAGAAGGCATCCTTCTTTAGCAATGCAATGAATGGAGCTGTTATGCTACCATAACCTTTTATAAATATTTGGTAGTAACCTGTTAGTCCTAGGAAACCTCAGAGGTTTTTGAGAGTTTTGGGCATTACTCAATCCACCATAGCTTTGATATTATAAGGATCAACTTGACACCTTCATGGGATACAATGTGACCCAAGTACTCTACCTCTTATAATCCAAAAGCACATTAGGATGGCTTCGCATAAAGATGATGTTGTTCCAAAACTATAAACACCTATTTCACATGTTTTAGGTGTTCTTCCCATGTCTTACTGTAAATCAATATATCATAAAATAAAACCAAGATAAAATTCCTCTAAAAAGGCCTAAAAATAGTGTTCATCAAGCTCTAAAAAGTAGATGGTGCATTTGTAAGACCAAAGTGCATTACCAAAAATTCATAATGGTCCTCATGAGCTCTAAAAACAATTTTATGAACATCTTCATCACTAATTATAATTTGATGGTACTTCAAATGAAGATCTAATTTAATGAAATAAACAAAACCAAACAACTCATCAAGTAAATCATCAATTACTAGAATAGGAAACTTATCTTTACTAGTGTACTTGTTTACATTCCTTGTAATCTGGGAACATCCTCCATGTGTCATCCTTATTACACACCATGACCACTGGTGATGAATATGCTCTTTGTCTATGCCTAATGATCCCTACCTCCAACATCTTATGGACCATCTTTTTGACTTCACTCTTTTGCACATATGGATATCTATATGGTTTGATATTTATTGGTTGACTCCCCATAAGTAATTGAATGACATGATCATGTTCTCTTTTTGGTGGTAGTCCTTTTGGCATGACCTCAAAAATATATGGGTGGTCATCAAGAATAATATATACATTAGGATGTGGAGATGCCTTTATGGGTTGATCTTTTGTGGAACATAATCGTGCTATAAATTCTTCTACCCCTTTTTTAGAATTTTTTTCATATGATGTGAACTAACCAATTGTGAATATTTTACCTATAATCCTCATAGTTTAATTTTTATACCTTCAGAATGAAAGTGCATAAATAATTATTGGAATTTCATCTCAATTTTACCCAAGTTTGTGAGCCATTGGACTCCCAAAACAATGTCTATACCACCCATGGGAATAAAAAATGTAGGAAAATCTAGATTATACTTGCCCATGATAAGCTTAATACTATGACATTTCCTTGAATGATTGACTATACCATCATATTTAGTGGACAAATTATGGTTGATGAAATTATGTGTGCTCCCTAAGTCAATCAACATTTTCACCTTTAATTTTTTGAGGAAACCCACCACCTTTTGTGTTTGAGGAATACTAATACCTAAAATTTCATGATAAGATATTATAGGTTTAGAATCTTCAGGTACCTCCTCTATCTCTTCCTCATCATCATTGGAGACACGATCCTATTTATCATCTTCATTAGATCCCTCAATGTAGAATAAATTCTTAGCACATCTATGTCCTTTTCTCCACTTGTTATCACAACTAAAACATAATCCTTTTGCATGCTTCACTTCAATTTGTTGATGGATCAATCTGGTAGGTGGAGGAAATAGTGTCAATATGCTATGATCTCTAAAGTGAGTGAATGGTTGCTTCTTATTGGATATGAATTTATCCTTATAATTTTGCACCATGATAATAGAATCATAAACCTTAAATGGATTAAGCATTCATACCTCATGTTGAATGTGGTCCTTGAGGCCTCTCAAAAACCAACCATTCAGGTTCTCATTAGAAATTATCTCCACACATAAAGATAGGTTATGAAAATAATGAATATAATCCTTGACTAAACTAGTCTATTACAATTTTTCCAGTTGGCTAAATTAATTATCTGTCACACTATTTTTATAGTGTAATTGCAGCTACTCTATAAAAACTGACTACGTGACACCGAGAGTCATCTTTTTATTTTGAGCACACAACCATTGATACCAAATGAATTGTTAAGGTTCTATATACAAGGATGGCATGGTAAACTTATATCCACATGGATATGATGAAGATAAAAAAAATATCCATTTGGTTAATCTAATTGAGTGGATCCTTTCCATCAAATTTACTCATATCTACCTTTGGTAACAGGGTCTATTATGGTAAGGTACTTAGATTTGGATTAGGTACATTGGGAGATATACCTTGGTGGGGTTATGTAATAGTGATATATGTATTATTTGAATTATTATTTTGTAAATCCATCATGATATTTTCCAAACTATATTGTATGGATTTTATAGTAGATTGTATGCCTTGCATTTCACTTTGAATGCCTTGCACATTGTAGTCAAGTTGGCTCACTTTGAGATCTATCTCAAAGAATCTTGGTATAAAGGATATAGTAACTCCCCATTATAAACTAATATATTATTTATGATGAGTTTTACCTAAGGTTTCATCACCATTTCCTCAGCCCCTATTTTTTTGTCCTATCATAAAAGGGCTTAACAATGTCAACCCTGATTGGTACTTATGACCTAACTTTGACCAAGTAATTTTATACTTATTTCAGCCTCAAATAAGAAACTAAAAAGAAAATACTTTATTGATATTTTTATAATATTTATAAAAATATAAATAAATCTAAACAAATTCCTTGAATTGTGTACTATAGAGTGAATTTATGAAAAATCCTAAAATGGCGATAACTTTTTCAAAATACATCTAATTAAGCTAAAATTTAAATGGAGGCTTACTTGAATTATTTCTCACCTCCAGTAAAACATTTGAACATAAATTCACAATTATTTGTGAGATATATTCAAATTATAATATCTAGGGTTTTTGTCTTGATTATGGCCCAAATTGACGTTCTAATACCACTTATAATGATATTACTTCACCAAATAAGCAGAATAATAACGATATATCATAATGATGTGGAAATTAGGAGAAAATATGAATAACAGATAATCCACTTTGAGGGGGAAACCACCCAAATGCTTGTAATAAGAAATGAATACTTTGATATGATGATAAACAACTACCCACTACCTCCTATATATAGTCTACCTAGGCCATGGTTACTCCATAGGCTGACCTACTAACCTAATAAAAGAATAGATATATGTGATATAATATTAAAGAGGGATAAGTAATCCATAATTTAGATAATCATATCCCAATACATGTCATAGGTTAAGGGCATAACAGATTTTATGTCAACATTAAGTGGTTATGCACAAACTTTGGTTATCTAATGTCTAGAGGGTATTAATTCACATTATGGAGAATACACTAATTTTAAATATAATCTATTGGAATGATTTTTCCCATATTCATAACATAAGTATTAGAAACATGTGGTAACCCTATCTAAGGGACTAGGCACCTAAGGGATGGTTCACGAAAAAAGAGGTGATCCATGAAAGCATTTTTTATGGAGAAATTTGGTATGATGGTTGGAGGTAGGGGAATATAAAATGAAATTGAACATATGATAATGTATGGGGATAAGATAAAAATAGAAAGATAAATGAAAAGTTAAAATTTAGAAAAAAATAAAAAATAAGAGAAAAGAGAAAATAGGCAAGAGATAGATAAGATAAAGTGAGAGAATAATACATATTAGATAATGAAGATGACAGTGTATACGTTAGTATGGATAAATGTAAAAAAACATTAAGAGGAGGAAGAAGAAATTAATTATATACAAAATAGAGGGAAAAAATTAAAAAATGGGCTTAATTATAAAGATGAATAAGAGAAGGTAGAAGTAGAAAAAAATGAAAAAGATCTTTTATAAGACACCTAATTTCAAACCCTCAACTGGAAGACATCTTCTAATACCCCTCATATTAATATTGTGTCATTAATGATGTTATCTTACCATTAAGGCATTTTTCAATTCCTTTATTCTCATGTTCATGTACATTGTCTATTGACTTATATTGAGTACGATGTTTGTATTTATCTTACTGGGCAATATTTATGTAATCCAAAGAAATTTCAGTATGAATTGAATCTTTAAACCAAGTTAGCATTATAGCTTAAGTGACATCTTCTATCCTCAAACTATGGAAATTGGTGATGCTAGGAAGTAATCTTATTAATAAGTATGACTAAAAGATTTTTTTGATAGATAATAGGGTTGGTGGGTTTTGTTCCCTTTAATAAAAAGAGAAAAAATTGAAACAAAATCAAAATAATGTGAACCATCAACCATAGGGTAAATAAAACCTAGGGCAAGCATGATCATAATGTCTGATAAGATGCATCATCAAAAATAAACTACATAATAGACCAAGATAAACACTATTAAATATAACTATTTCCATCCCTTGTCCTCTCTATAGTGATAACAGAGAATCATGTAGGAAGGATCAGGGATGAAACACCCTTTTTATTACTTCTCACTATAGTCTAGTCTTCTTGGTTACATGAATTCCCTAAATCTACACTAAAATGAGTACACATATCAATTAGTGGGCCTCCAGAAGTAGCGTTACCACTATATAAATCCACATTACTAATCCTAATTGTCCCAACATCCATAATGATCTACTCCTATTGTCACATTGAAATGCACACTATTAGATCCCAATACCTATTTCAATGAACATGATGGAAACATTCCTAGATGTGGGTGACCCATATCAAGAAATAATCTCCAAAGAGGGTTGGTCTGCTTCTTAAACTATAATGCACCTAATTTAGGATAAAATTTTAGACCTAAAACCTATTCTAAAATAACCTATCTAAGTTACAACTATGTCTCTTATCATGAAAATGGAGAAAGGATGAAACTAAAACTTATAAATAGGTGATGCACCAAGTCTAGAGGTGCCTTCAATCTTGTCCTTATCCAACGATTGATTTTGAATTAAAAATCAAGTCCCCTGCATAATTTTCCCTTTTCTTCCACCTACCTAGAATAGCACAATAGAACCCATGAAAGACTAAATTTTATCCTACATAATCTCCAAATTTGACATCTCTTGCATAAGTGCTTTGTATGAAGGTGGTATCCTATGAGATAACTACTATTTATGACCCAATGACCTTGCACAAGGTATAATTGAGAAATTTACACAACTAGTACTTACATAAACTAGTTGTAACACATCATACAACCTACAAAAGCATTCTTTCTTGCATAAAGGTGAGGGGAATTAGACACAACACAAGGGAAATAGATTTTACCAAAATTTTAGATCAACAAGATAAGAGTTTACATAAATTAAAGGCATAGAGAAGGTAAAAAAATTATTTTATTATTACAAAGGCTTTAAGCTAGAATTTACAAGATTCCAAATAAGTAGATTTTTTTCATACCCAATAAATGGATGAAGAATAAGGTATTTCCAGCCATAA
Organism: Torreya grandis; assembly: GCA_037957365.1. Lineage (NCBI taxonomy): Eukaryota > Viridiplantae > Streptophyta > Pinopsida > Cupressales > Taxaceae > Torreya > Torreya grandis. Next base: position 72,656 of record JARHVA010007075.1, read on the forward strand.
ATATAATAAATATGAGATGAAAGAGGAGAAGAGATTAATATGAGAATGCATAAATGTTTTTGTTACACCATAATTCAGCCTATGCAAGAGAAGAAACAAGTGAAAATTAGGAGCATTAATCTCTCCCTAATGTATTAGGTTTCTTATTGATGACTTTCAATGAAAGTTGACATAATAGTCGATGAAGAGACCTTAATTATTTCTATTTTTGTCATTAGGAGTGCCTAAACATGATTGGTGTGATACTTTAGGGTTGATATGTTTGAAAAAATCTAAAATTAATTACCTTAACTCATTCTTCTCTCCATACATGCCTATGATGGCTTATTGAATGGTTGAATTTTTAAGTAGACCTCCTATGTCATTTAGAACCTTAAGGGTTGACTTATCATGATTGACACTTCATGAAGGGTTTTACACACCTTTATGAGTCATTCCTAGTGCCTCATGTCCTTACCATGCTCTTAATGATCATTGATATTTACTCATACTAGTACTTGTCATGTTGAGGAAGCATAGCCAACTAGAAATCAACATTAAAGTTCAGATGAGATCCTTTTTGAGAGGCTAAGAAGTTGGCACATATTCCTTATTTCTCATAAAAACTCCTTAAGATAATTAAGAAACATGTATCTCTATGCTTTAAAGATTCCATTATGCCTTCTCATCACCTTTACAAACCTATAAAAAATTGGTTAGAGTCTCTATTCTCATGTCTCCCTTAGCTTACAACCTTATTCAATACAACTTTCATGCCTTTATTTATAACCTTGTTCTCAAGATCTCACAATTTCTTTAATCTATAGGAAATGTGAAAATCTACCTTCTAAAATAAGTTACATACCTCAAACCTTGAAACCATGATGTTGTTAATCTTTGAAGACCACCAAAGCTATCCTCCATCTATTGGGAGGTATTCAACACATCTGCTTCTTATAACCAAAATAACCCTTTAACCTCAAGAGACTCTTGAAAACTTGTTGCAAGATTCTTGGTGTTGAATCCATGTTCATTCTTATTTCTTTAATCTTCAAGCCTAGTAGATTATTTTTAGGAGTTAATAGGCTTGTTAACCATATTCGATCTTCATGAAGTTCCTTAAATCTATTAAGAAACCATGATATTTTTTAAATCTTCTTAGCTAGGCCTAAAAACTCAAAGCTTTCACCTTAGTGGTTTTAGAGATCTCTTTAACCTTATCCAAATTGGTAGACTTATGTTCTTGCTTACAAATCCTTCAATAGTCTTAGAAGGATTTTAGAATAATTTTAGAATTATGTTAATTTATTACACATGTTTATGACCATTAAAACATTGGTGATAGACCATCATAATCTTGTAATCTTGTAATTTTACCAATCCCACCTACACTCACATCATCATCTTGCATTCACTCATTGGTTAGTCATGAAACACATGGGACACATTTTTAGGCTTGATTTGGCTTGGGAGAGATTATGAATCTCAATAACTTATTCCTCATTCTTGAACACCATGGAGACACTATTCAAAAATTGCAACATACTTGTAAGAATTTTAAATTTCATGGAGATCCTATTAAGTGTTTACATGCCTAAAACCCTTAAGAAATTTAAACTTTCATGGTGATAGACTTGTAGGTGGTTTTTATAGGTCTATAAACTTTCATGAATCCTATTGACTATATAATTCATTAGTAATTATTCTAGAACATACAACCTTATTGAAGAAGGTCTTTGGATATGTTTATGACCTGTAATTATCATAAACATGCCTAAAATCCTTGTGGGAACCTATCTTCAGACCTATTAAACATTATATGCAAGTTTTTATACCTATAGATAGGTATTTTGATCTCAAGATACTCTTGAAACTTGAAAAAACTCTTTATGCCATGAGAACTCTTGAAATCTTGTGTCTAGACTTACAACACTATGAAGATATGCTTAGATCACATTCTGAAACCCATAACACCTTGAGTACCTTGATTATCTCTACTACCTAATGATTATGTCTGTCTATTACTAATAAATCCTTTTGAATATCTATTTGTATGGCCCTATTTCACCATTTCTACCTTTTATTCATTGCTTTAAACCCTTGATAGACCTTATACAACCTTCTCAAACATTGAACTCTTATTACTTGATTTTTATGCTTGAAATTTTTGAATGATGATGTCTTGGTTATTATTGGAGAGCCATATTAGGGTTTTGTTAGGCTTTATTAGTCATTAGAAAATATTCATGTTTGAATACCTTGATAACCTACAATCATGAGACTTAAAACCATAAAGACTCTTTAGAAGCATGTTTAACCTTTGGAGAGTCCAATTTTCCTACTTGAATGCATCATATAGGCCTCATTATTTTGAAAGAGCCTACAATTCTATGTTGATGGCATACAAACATCTTTTTAGTTCTCAAAAGAGTTTTGAATATTTGGAAAGGCATTCGTCTTGATCTCTACACATGAAAACTCATGAACCTGATTATAGACAATTTGATATCACTCCTAGACCTTTAACCACAATATTGATGTCTCTATTCATAGCTTTCAACCTTGTGACCATGACCTAATAATTTTGTATAAATTATTGACACTTTAAAACTTTTTGGTCCTTTATACCTATAATTTTCTCATTATCTCATCTTGCATTCATCATTTTCTCTTTAATAACTCTCATCATGTAGATCTAGGTAACTTAAACATGTTTGAACTCTCATGAAGACCAACTCTCTTATAGTCCTACAAATTCTGAGAATATGAGGGAAACTACAAATGAAACCCTATCTTATCTTTAACATCATGAAATCCACTTTTGACAAATCTACATGCTTGTTTAAGATTGTTATTGAGTTTAAAATAGCTCATCTCTCTTTAATCCTTGAGAAACCCTCTTGGAAACCACAAATATGCATATAAGCTTACAACACTGCAATCACCAATCCACCTAAAAATTTCTTGGTATGGTATTTATATTTAATGGATAGTTCTTTGGCCTTGTTTTTGTAAGTTATATTAGAAGAAAAACATCTTAAAACATTTTTAAAAACCTCATTCTTTGTTTGCAATCCTATAGGTCTTTTTCAATATTGAAACCTCAAGAAGACCCTAAAAATGTCTCCCATGGGCCTACAACTTGCTTGGAGTTTCCTAAATAATATTGAAATCACCTCTATACTCTTCAACTAATATTTATTCCACTTGAGTAAGCTTTAAAATGTCAAAAAGTGGATTCACGTGCTTATAGGGTTTCGACAAGGTTTAAGATTACCTACAATCTCTTTAACCATATGATGTGTTTCTAAACTTATTAATATAGTTTGATGCCTCATAGTGCTATATTTAAAACCTATTAACCTCCTCCATTATCCATTCCTTATCATGTAAAATGAGGAGCGCATACAAACCCTTGATCGTGCCTTTTTCTTATGACTTATAGTTAGTTTTAGGGCTTCTTAAGGATTGTTCATAGCCTTATTTTCCTCTCAATACTTAAAAAAACCTATATATGGTTCTTAAAAACCCCACCCATGTCTTATAATTTACATACCAGATCATGTAACAAGTGAATGGAGATATCTCATCCATGAAATCTGCTTGAAGGTGCTTATGAGTAGGGTTTTGAACTAGTTTTATCATGTTTCAAGGATGGCAGGAATTTATTCCTTCCTTAAAGGCATGTAAAGTTTTAAATATAATGAGGGGACATAATTTGAATCTATTTTATACTTGAAGACCAATGATAAGCTATGTAACTCAAAGGAAGACCTTGTGAAAACCTATAACCTCTTGTCATTCTCCATGTTTGAGGACTTTCATGATTTACATTGCCTGAAATGGCATCAAAAAGGCTTGGTATACCTTAAAATTTTCTTTAATTAAGGGTTTTGGATATTTATCCCATGCAAAAAATGTCTATAACCACTATAACTTGTGTATATAATCCTAAAACCTACAATTCATGAAACCTGTAACCTCATTTATGGCTTGCTTCTTTGTAATATTACTTGAAACCTATTATTTATTTCATCAATGAACATTTCCTTCATTTAGGGACATGAAACATGGATTGAAGGATTTTGATTTTTTGAAACATAATTTTTTCTCTACTGTAATCTCAAGAAAATTACAAAAATGAATGACTAAAACTTCATACTTGAAGTATTAGGCCTTGAAATAATGAAGAAGCCTTGAATTTAGTGGTTTGTCTTTGATACTCTATTTAATAGACATTAAAATTACCTCTAAAATAATGAAACTTCCATGAAAATTCTTGGATATGGGTAATAGTTTAGTGATGGTTAGGTACACTTTCCTCACGTTGAGGGAATTGAATGTCACTAAGGAATAAAATGGAGGGAAACCAATTGAATTCAATGCATTCTGACCATTTTTACAAATTAAAGGGTTAGTAAGGATATTTTAAATATTAAAATGATTTTATAAGACCTTTATGGAACATTTTACCCTCTCAAAATGACTTAATGGGTGAAATAAAATCTCTTGACCCCTTATAAACTCATGAATGAATATCAAGATCTTTGCTTTATTTCATCTTAATAAGTACTAAATAAGCCTATACAAGACTAGTATGATGTTATCAAGTGACTTAAACTCTTTTTGGATGTACTTATTGTTGTAATCAACATACCCCACTCTTAATTTGTTTCTAAATAGGAATCCATTTTAGTTTGAAAGGAACTAGCTATGATGGGTAAATCATTTATTGGTATTCATTATGTACTTAACAAGATAAGATTTCCCAAGGTTATTATGTCCAAGTTTTTGGTTAAGAATATATTTGCCTTAATGCTAATGAGATTTTCCATTCCCCTAGTTATCTAAGTTTTCATTATTTATTCTACTCAAGCTAACATACTAATGGATTTCAAAAGTTTCCCAAGTGTGTAGGTTTTCTGAGGTTACACCAGGCATTCCTATGTCTGACACTTTTGTTCATCATTTATGTTCATCATACAAGTTCCTCAAAACTTTTTTCCATAAGGTATCCTATGCCAAATCATATCTCATAGGCCTTCATTACCTTTTACCTCCACAATTCCTTTTTACCTTGGAAAATTTTTACACTTCAATCTTCAAAGAATCAATGCCACCTGGTGATATCTCGCTAACCCATAGCCATTAAAACACTTAATTTTTTTAAAAATAACTTCCAAATAATTGGAATATTAGGATTTTTCAAAGTGTCACAATCCCACTCACCCAGTGATTGTTAGGATCAGATTTTCAATATACGTAACTTCTCAACAAGTAGATCATCAAAAACCATCCATGTGTCATAATATTATGGACCTGCTATCATAAAAACATTCCAAGAGTTTCTAAGTCTTTTAAGAAAAGAGAGCACTAGGATGATGACACATGTCATCATCCCACTCACTTAGAGTCTACATAGTAAAAGGGGGAGTATGAAAATTTTGGGTAAGTGGATCATGTTTCATCATCTCACTCACTTGGAGGTTGTAAAAATATGAAAGATGGTATGATAATCTTGAGGAAAGAAAGATCACGATATTTTTTCATGTGTCACCATCTTACTATTGGAAGCACAATGATTGAAAGGGGGGTGAATAAATTATTTTAAACACAATGAATAAGAGGGGGTTGAATCAGTCTCTTAAAACTCTCTTTCACATGTACTTAAACATTCCTTGAACCATCAAAGTAATATATAGATATAGAAATACATTAAGAGTCATTCACATGACCATAACACAAGAAACACAAATATGAGTGAGAAAACCTCAAGGGGAAGAAAAATAATTTATATTTTAAAATTTACTATAGTATTATAATACAAACATCAAGATTTAGTGAAGCACAAACTCCACATGGAGCACCAACCCCTACTAGCCAAGCACCAACTTGACTAGGCTTTAACAAGCACCCACTTGCAAGAAGGCACCAACCCTCTAGATGACTTAGTACCAACTTAGATACCTAAGTGATTTTATAATATTCACATCATGTTGTTTATTAATCAACTAATTATGACCACCTCTTCATCTCTTCACACTCTTATCCCTCTTTAACTGCCTTCTAGGCCTCATCACTCAACTAGGTCTCTTCAAGACAGATTAGGTCATTTGAACTTGATAATAATATATATTAACCCTATTATATCTTCATGATAGTTTATTTTCACCCTTATTATTTTATAAAATACCTCCTTCAGCTCTTCAAAGGATTAACTCATTCACTTCAACTCGCTCAATCTCTAACTAGACAATTAGGCTTATTAGGCCTTATTCTTATACTAGGATCTTGCTCATGCACATATTGGTCAAAAATACACACTTTTACACTTATATTTTAAATAAAATAATCCTTATGAAATTATAAAAAACATTAATCAAACATTAAAATAGGTCATTCATAGCATATAGTACCAAAACCCCTTTTAGGCCTTAAAGATACCTAATTCAATTAAAACTTCATTAACACATGATACACTTTGTATATCTTGAAATACTTAAAAAATCCAAAAAAAGTAGGATAACTTAATATATTACTCAAATATACCTTATAAAAATTCATTTTATGTTCAAAACACCTTTTATGTCCAACCACCACTTGAACCCCTTCTCAAAACACTATTCACAATAGCCCTATGCATACATAGAAAGCATGTCTTGAACAACTGAAGCATAAACACAAATTTTCCAAATAAACATGAAAAAAATAAAATATAAAAAATATAAATCACCTCAGGTTCATCACCATATTATTTATAATTCACAACTCAAGGCAAAATTACTCAAACTCTTCTTTGTAAGATGCTCACTCTAAACTGCCAACTAACCTCAAAACATAGTCATGAAAATTGGAGATTCTAGCACATAAAATAACAAAATAAATAATTTAAAATGTTTTAACATTATATTAAAACATACTTATAAAAAAATCCAATAAATATATCATAATCTCTAATAGCAATTATTGGTCTTGGAGACCAATTTGTTGTTCTTCTCTCTCATAGTCCTCACTCAGCCAGACAAGCCATTTTGGCTTCAATGTTTCAACTTGATATACTAAATTAAAATATTATAAAAAAAATGGATAGTAAATAAAATTAAAAAACAAAAACATCATTTTTATTAAAGATATTAACTCATGGCATAGAGTCTCAAACTCATCATTGTAACTTGCTTACTCAGAACTGCCAATTTACCTTGAAGACTAGTCATGGTGATAATGACCTTAAACACCTGTGTAGACACTTTCATATAATTTAAATTAATTTGGATTATATTATGATATAATTTTAAAATCATAATATAAATATATAATATGTTCAAATGAAAATATTAGTCTTGCAAACCAATCTCATGAACTTATACCTTCACTATCTCATTTACCATAGATATGTCAACTTATGAACAACATTTTTATCATATCTACTAACCTAAAAACATATATCCAACACTAAAAATTATTAAAGTTATTTAAAAAATATACATTAACTTGGATTCATAATTAATCCATTATAATACATCCCTAATCAACTTTTCACTTTTGACTGGGTTTCTCACTATTTGCATCATTAGGCCTGTTAGTGACTAGTCAACTTGTATGACCAATTTAGCACATTTAAGGGATATAAATTGATCAAAAAAACCATGTAAATTAAATAAAAATATCAAACTTTTTCATCCATAAATTTATTAACTTTAACTTGGTCAAATCTAACTGCTATAACAAATCTCTAAGAAATAAGGCATTTTTTGTAGGTTCCACTCACACACAAAACAAACCAATCACACTTAGAGGTTCTTGGGAGATTTGGATAAAAAATAAAATCACTTACATATCCATACCAATCCATTCTAAGAACTTTAGAATAACTTCTTTCATATTGGGTCACTATTAGGGTTCTTTGAGGGTTTAAACCATCTTTCAGTCCTAATGATCATTCATATAGCTTAGCCCCTCATTCCAAAAAATAATGCTTGGAATTTTAAGCTAGGAAATTTACCCATTTATCATGAATATCTCAGGTTCTCATTCAAAGGTTACACATGCTGATGAACACTTAAAATTCCTTCTCAGGTTGAGAACCTTTCATTTTGTGCACATGAGAGGCCTCAAAATCACTTTTCATGACTTTTATTGTAAAATTTTACCTTAGACTTGGTCAACACACCTAATAAAATCCATCAAACCACTAAAAATTCTCACATTCTGATTATTATCTTGAAATATGAATCTCATACCTCATTTGGCTACCATCTCTCTCTTTGCTTTCTTAGACCTTGACCTACAAACCATATTAAGTCTTAGAACTAACCTTCAAGCCTCATTCCATGCACTATCCACCTCAATTACATGCTCAAAAAACATCTCACATGCTCAAAAAATGTCAAAAATCCTTCATATGCCTTGAAAATAGATCATGATGCCTCATTAAGCCAAACATGGTCTAGAAGTGGTCTAGTTGAATAAAAGGTCTATAGGTCCTACCTCCGTAAGATCACTTTGAGACTCTTATGAGTGATCCAATTATCACATGAATGTTCAATAAACTTCATATAAATTCTTATTCCTATATGCATCTACCTCATCAATCCACCATATTGAAACCTTCACACTAGGACTCTTCATGCTATGACTAGTGTCATGACTAGGCTTTTCAAGCTCTTGAAATTTGAAAATTAACCTTGAAATTATTATTGATGCTCTTAAACCTTACTCGCATGTCTTAAAATCTCCTCAAAAAATGTTATACCTCTTAATGATGCTATCAAATAAGAACATTATTTAATGACCTCATCAACACTTTTCTTAATAACCTTTGACATCAATGCCAAACTTCAACGACAATAACAATTCTCAACATTAGTCTTTAAAAAATTCATTCAATTCAACTTAACAGTCATGCACCATTCATTTAAATACATAGATCTTATCAAGCATAAACAAACATAAAAGATCATGAAACAAGATAATACATCATATATGTGGGAAACCCTCAAGGGGAAGAAAACCCACTAATATCTACAATTGGACTATAGTCTTATAAGATAAACACTAGATTTAGTGAAGCACCAATTTCACATAGAGCACCAATCCCTAACTAGATAAACACCATCTCAACTAGGCTTTAACATGTACCAACTTGCAAGGATGAACCAACCCCCTAGATGACTCTACACTAACTCAACTACCTAAAACCTTTGATCACCTTTAGAATGCCTTGTTGCTCATATAATAGATGATGATCAGAGTCTTCAACTCTTCTCTCTCTTCTATCCCTATCAAACTACCTTCTAGAATTATTTGCTCAAATATGTCTCTTCAATATATATTAGGTATATTCATGACTATCTCTTTACACCCCTATGATGGTATACATGACCTCCTACTCCTCAATGTGTTCTTTTATTCACTTGCACTCTCTTCACACAAATAGGTTTAAAACTACCTTGTCTATATATACAAGCTTCTTGATCATATACATATTGGTTAGCCATATACACATGTACACTTGTATTATATTTTCAATAGGTATTAGAACATTTTTCAACCATGAATCAAATAATACATTAGGTTAACCACAACTTAATAGACCAAATCCTTTTTTAGGCCTTAAGGAGACCTAATTTAATTAGGACTACTTTGGAAACATGTTACCTCATGACCTATTGAAAAAAAATACACTTCATTGAAAAATAATATCCTTTCACAAATAAATAAAATAGACCTTATCCAACTTCACTTTAAGTCAATAACACCTTTTAGTTTTAACCACTAGTTGAACCCCTTCTCAAAACACTATTCACAATAGGCCTTCATACACACAAAAAGTCTATCTTGAATAACTGAAGCATAAACATAATTTTTCAAAATAACCATAAAAATAAATCACACATTAAAAAACCTCATGAACTTAGTATAATCACAAACTTCATTAGATATTTCAACTTAGGGTATATAGGCTCAAACTCTTCTCTACAAAATGCTCATTTTGAACTGCCAACAAGCCTTAAAACATAGTCATGTAAACTTGAACTTATGACACCTAAAATAAAAAAACCAAGGACTTAAAATTCATGAAAATGATTTTATAACATCCTTATAAGAACCTAAAAAAAAATCCTAAGCTCCAATGGTAGTTATTGGTCTTGTAGACCAATTTGTTGGCCTTCTCTCTGACAGACCTCACTCAACAAAACAAGCCATTTTGTCTTCAACATTTTAACTATTTTCACTAACTACCAAACCTTATAAAAAGAATTAATAGGATATAAAATTCCCAAAAAACATATCCATACACTTAGATTCAACACTCTTTCATGAAATCACACCAAAATCCACCTTTTCATACTACTTGGGTTTTACACTATTTTTCTTCATTAGGCTTACTAGCAATTGGCCAAATTAGATCAATAAATTTTCACACATAAGGAATATAACTTGTACAAAAACCTTCATGGACATAAACTAAAAGTATCAAACTTTGTTTCCCATCTATTTAGACCCTTTGACTTGGTCAAATTTGACTGTTATAGCAAATATCTAAGAAATAAGGCCTTTTCTATAGGGTCCACTCATTCACCTAAATACTTAATCACATATGTAAATGATTGGGAGAATATAATATAACATAAAATAACTAATATGTCCATACCAATCCATTATAATCACTTTAGAACAACTTCTTTCATATCAGGTCATTGTTAGGGTTCTTTAAGGGTTTAAACCATCTTCCACTATTAGCAATCATTCATAAAGCTTAACCTCTCATTCCAAAAACTAATGCCTAAAAATTTGAGCTAGTACCCTTCCCCATCTACCATGAATATCTTAGGTCCTCATGTAGATTTTTCATGTTCCAATGAACACTTGAAAAACCTTCTTAGGTAGATAACTCTTTATCTTATGCACTCGAGAGACCTTAAAATGATTCTTCAAGCCTAAACCTTCAAATTTTGACCTAAAACTTGGTCAACACACTTGGGACAATCTATCACACCACTTAAAATTATCACATGCTCATTGTTATCTCAAAATCTTAATCTCATACCTCATTAGACACCATTTCTCTTTTCTCTCTAGACCTTAACCTTAAAACTACATTAGTCCTTAAAACTAACCTTCTAACCACTATCTAATCTCTAAAAACCTCATATACATGCCATAAAACCTCTTACTATGACCAACTAATACCATCCATCTTATCACATGACTGATACCACTCAACTCACTAAGTAACCAATCCCATGCCTTCACATAAGTTATCTTCATGCCATGACTAGGCCATGATAATACTCCTTAAGATCTTGATACTTGACATAAGTATCTACTTATTAAGCACTTATCTCATCAAAATAACACTCAAATATCCACTTAAACACTCTCTTCAATGAAATCATACAAAAATCATCACAACACTCTTTTTTACTAAAAACTTGACATCTGACCTTGATTATCCTTCACTAAATCAACATCAACCTTGATCATATTTAAATAGAGTAACATAAAACTTGACACAAGACTTATAAAAATAAATACAACACTGAGCAACAACTTTTACCATTGATCACCTTTGAAAACCTCATGTTGATACCTCAACTATCATTGCTTAACTAGACATGAACCTTCAATCATGCATACCTCAAAGACCACTCACCATGCATCTTCACTAAATGCATCTAGATATCAATGAAAACACACTTTGACATTAGTGACATCATATTGACATCAATGAAAACACTATTCTATCAAATTCCCCTTTTGTCATTGATGGAAAAACACACTATAATCTAATCAATCTCTTATCCCCTAAACTAGTATTTCTCCTCCTTTGACATTAATGATAAATGGTCTTCCAAAAACAACTATCTAATACTTGGAATTAAACTTCAATAAACCACATAATTAAATGCTAACCAAATACTCACCTTAGGCTCATAACAGTTATTGCAGACAACTTCTGGAAACTCATTTTCTCCCCCTGAGCTGATGTTGTCTCTCAAATATATTAGATGACATAAATTATTTATAACCTATGAAAACCACTCATGGAAACCACTCATATAAAACTCTCACTAATGACTAAACTTTCTCTCTCATAACTATCTCAATAAACATAATCATGAAACATCTCAAAAATTATGCTTCTTATGTCATCTACATCTTGGTTAAACTACATACAGAGTTCCATCTCAACTTTTGATTGTTCTTAATATCCTTAGATATCTGACATAAACCTAAAATATTCCTTCATAATAACTTTAACTTTCACATATCTTCCTTGATCCTTTAGGTCATAGAGTTAACAAGTTCCCCTTATGTCCATACTCTCCTTTTAAGTCACATAATTATTTGCTAGACTTCTATCTTGCTTGATCACCTTCACCTCACACAACTAGGGCATGCCAAGAACATAAAAATATGATACATGAACCAAAAGTCATCTTTAAATGCTATATCAATCATATTGAATGCCTATGAGCATAAAATATCTCTATAATCAATGTTTATCCATCATGTATATTAGGTTCATCTACAATCAAAGATATAGTTCTAAGGGAACAATTTAGTTCTCCATGCTAGATACAATATCACTCATGCCATGCCCATATGGTTTATTAGATTTTATTATTGCATTAATATACCTCCTTCATGTCCAAAAGCCTCATCATGACATCCTCTTTACATCATTCTATCCACTAAGTTTGTGCTTATATGCTTCACTATGACAAACCTCTGTCATAACTTGTCTTCTTCATAACATGAAAATTGAGAATATAAAACATGTTACTTAGTCTTATATGATCTTAAGGTCATCTCGATGCACATATAATACTCAAATCTTCATGGTAATTCCCTACTAGACAACTCTATTATCTTCTTTTATGCTTACTAGTTTTTCATGATTTAACCATGTTTTGCATACTTATATCTCTATGATAGTATCTCCTTCATGTATTGCACAATAAGACATTATCAATACATTCATATTTCCTTAATGACACTAAGGCCACTATCCATTTATATTTAACATCCATGTTTCTTATTAAGGACCAAATGACAACACTGTCAATCATCTTCACACTTAGTGGTAATAACTTGTCTAGTCTTATCAAACCTCTAAGAAATATTATTTTGATAATTATTGTAATTCACAAATTTTTTCAATGACATCATACACTATCCACATGTATCACATGATCCTAAGATCATTCTGATTCTCATATATCAATTCATTCTTTTACTTCATGAAGGAATCTCCTAGGGTTTACTACTATATGAAGACAAGAAACCCTCATAGGTATATCTTACCTTTGTCTTGAATTTTATTCTTCATAACCCATATATTTAACATGTATTATACATAATCATGCATTACATTACCATAGGAACACCTTTAGACTTTTGGACTAGTTTATCTTTAAGTCAAGAATCATTTTAAAAACTCTGTAAGCACCCTTGTTAGCCAATGTCAAAGACCTTCATGATACAATCAAATTTCATGATGTTTTTATTGCACAAAATACACTTCCATATCTAGATCAATGCATGGAAAAGATCTAAAAGGAAATATTAACATCATACAAAATTAAGAAACATCATTTTCAAGGATTTAGACTAGATCTAATCACATTTCTCTTTACTCAGGTCTTTCTAACTTTTCACAGTCTGTAACCTTTGACTTTGACATGAATTTATTGCAATTGTACAGATAGTCAAGAACTCTTTCCACTTGGAGGATTTTATTCACAATATCTATTTCATCTTTGATTTTTATACCAACCTATTTTTACCAATATCATGGCTTCTATTCAATTTTATATTCTCTCAAGTTCCTTAGCATAATGTTTCAAATTCAAATTCAATGGTCATATTTTTGAATTACAATGACTATTTCTAGAGGGTTAAACTTGATGGTCTTTGGCATGTCTTTTGTCTGTAGACCAATTTTTATGGCATATAACTTGAGCTAGAAGATTCCTCATGACACTAAATTTTTAGGACAACTTCTTGGGATATCTAACATCATCTCCATGTAACCCTTTGACCAAGTTTTACTTTTTAGGTGCATTTAATAAAATCATGAACTTCTTGGTTTGGGAGGATCTTCATGACGTTTAATGATGGTCTAGATTCTATAATCTTATGATATGAATTTTTATTTTTCCAAATGGCAATCAAGATCTATATAACCTCACCAAAGCATTTGTGGGACCCTCAAAACATACTATTGGCCATGAATGACATGCACCAATGATATATGCCTATAAACCATCATGTACATTTGATATTATGATGTTTATAATTGCTCTACCTCTAGATGATTGATCAACACATATATATAATCATCTTATTATCCTTCTCATAACTACCTCAAGCCTTTATACCATAGAGTTATATGATCTACTCTTGATGTTCTATATCAAGGCTCTCCATCTTTCTATATCATGATATATGACTATTTTTTACATGACAACCCTGAAACACACCTCAATGATGCTTCTTATGGAGTGATGAATACCTCTATGAAGTATAATAGAGATATCTCACTTCACAGAGCTCTAAAACAATGTGAAATCAAGATATTTATAGATCTCCACTCTTTTCTCAACCAACTTGCAATCCTGAGCCTGATAGTATTTATTTAGGATCTTCTTGGTCATGATTGGCACCTCTAGCTTGATGTCTGCATCATCCTTATTCTTCTCTATTTGAGTAGATACTAAACACTCTTGGCATTCTACCCTGGCAATTAGTTCACCTTAATATATAGGCTAATCATGACTAGTTCTGACCTTCTTTGGTATCCAAACCATGATTTGTCTCTTAGGAGCTTCCAAAATCTTGTTATGACTTGAGGACTTGTTTAATCTAATCTTATAAAATCTTTCAATATGACCAACATGTTGACATTCATAATAAATATACTTACTCTTATTATGCATACCTCTTGACTGATGTTGTTTATGATATCTTCTTATCAATTTATTGATTTACCATAGTCCCATGAAAACTCATTCTTAAGTGGCATCCTTCTATAATCCTTTTCTTTATGTCCAAACTGATAACAAGCAAAATAATGATCATAAGATAAATTAGAATACCTTATAGTATTAATATGTCTGATTAGTCTTCTCATATTGTTCTTTATATTATAATTCTTCTTGACTTATTCTATCTTCTCATGACCTTTCTCAAACTTACTCATATTATATATGAGCTACTCATGCTCAACCTTCAAGGAACCTAGCTCAATCTTCAATTGATCACACTCAACTTCCTTTGATCTCAACCTTGTATTTGTAACCCTAACTAATTCTTGAGATCTTTGATGGTATTTATTGAGGTATGTTCTTATTTTTGGTATTGTGCCATTCATGTTGTCATTGATATCAAAGTCAAGATGGATGTCATTAATGTTAAGGTTAAATATGAGGCCATGCATGGTAAAGTGGTATGTGACAAAGAATTCTTATGACAAGAGAAAATTTGAAGGCAACCTTTTATTTCTCTATTGAGAGAGAATTTGAAGCCAACCTAGTAATTATTATAAATTTTATGACATGTTTTAAGATCAAGATACAAGGTAATCATACTATTGAGCACTAGATTTGAGAAACATTATCATATCATGAATATGGTTTAGCAGTCTTTGATTTTTGTATGAGGTCTTGACATAATGTTGTAGTGTGACAAGCTCATGATCCTATTGAAAGTAGTCTTGTCTTCAAAGAATCTTGATTGAATAATTTTCTTTGTTGATGTCATTGAGATTTAACTTATTGAGCACACCTATAGTGCAAGCTTATTGAGCACACCTTTGAGCATGAGCCATTCCCTTGTTTTTCCAGGCACATAAATGGCACTATACTTAAGATCCAAAAAACATGTGCTCCTTGAGCACCAAAACTAACTTGACACAAATATATACTAAGAGACTTATGCCCATGAGGGTTTTTATAACTAAGCCCTATACAAATGTGTGACACCATGGCTGGAACTTATCTCTTTGAAAAGATATGCACCTATTGATATCAACCACATTATCATGTGCTGATAGACCACCTAAGCATGTTTTAAACAAGACTGAGTCCCATTGAGACTAAAATTTATGCCATGTTTCAACTAACCTAATGTGGGCCCCAATCCCTCCACTATTGCACTTCAAGTGAGTGCATAAAGCTTATGCCTTATGTGAAATTAATGCCAACATAGTAGTGTGTCTAAATGTTGTGCACCATAGACTTGTACCATGATTACACCTAGTTACATCAAGTATATAACTGACTTAGATTGATAGCTAAATGTGTGGCCAAGCACATGAACTAATTTTAAAAACTTTTATACAACATTTTGGTTTTATTATCAAGAACCATGTTGAATTTTGTTTCTACAATGGTGTATTATAATGATGCTCTAACTTATCTCAAGAATATCGAGCACTAGCTAGAGCAAGTAGAGGATAACTTCATGTAGAAGCATCTAACCTATCAAGGTAGGAAGTTGATAAACTGGGTGGAGACCAATCTATATGATTCTCTATATGAGGTGTTCTTTTGTGAACTACCTAAGCACATATACATATGGTTAGTTGCTTGTACCACCTTCAAAATATAAAGCTATGGCTAGCATGTTGAGTGGATCAAAAATCACCTAGAGAGGCTTAAGAGCCTAGATGACATTTGAATGTGTATAGTAGACAAGTGGTGTAGTGGCAAGATGAATTATTACATGTTGGAATTTGTAGTGTTGATGTTATCTTGCCCCAAGGAAGCAAAACATGAGTTATTCTATGAGCTAAGAGGTACATTCATAAGAGGAATCAACACCAAATTGAAGAAATTTTTGGTGGATTATGATAGTAAGATCATAAGGAAAGAAGATATAGGTGAGATGTAATGAAAATGGATGAGTAACTTAACACTCAAGAGCTCTAGAGGTAGAACAATAACAAGAAAAGGCACTATTGATAGAGGATATAGAACTTGGAAGTGCTGAGAGGACTCATAGCAATCAAGAAGGGCATAGGGAAAGATCCCTTGAAATGTAATAGTGTAAGGAGAGAGGAGAAGAGGCTAAACTTAGTGTTTGGGTATATAATACATTGGTTTCTTACAAGATATGTTGACTAAATATGTGCTAGAAGCAACTACTCGATTTTAACTAGAAGTGCAAGCTCATATGCTAGAATGGTAATTGACCCTATTATCAATTTTGACTTTGAGAGACTTCAAGCTTTGAATCAAGACCCTATGATTGAATAAGTGATCTTATACATGGAATTGACTGAGAGTACCTCAAATCTAGTGAGCGCTAACCCAAAAACCTATAATGTGATCACTAGTTTCCTAGTATAATAGAATATAAGTGTAAACATTCTAGCTCAAATAAAGTTAGTTGTACTGACTGGGAAATAACACACTGAAAGTGGCTTGGTGCCATAAATGAGTAGTGCTATGCTGTCAAGTTTAATTGTGTAACCTAAAATGATAAGGTTAACTCTCAAACCTACATCCTGAGGTGGACCACCTCCAACATAGACACTAGGGGGCAAGTACCTTAGGCACTAGTGCCACTCCCTCAATAGATATATTATGAAATAGAGATGTACTTACCTAATTATATTTTCATAAAGAATGTTACAGAGCATATAATTAAGTGTGAAATTCAATGGCATGCTCATGGCATCACTTAGTTTGAGTGTAAGGTAACTCAGTTTATGACCACCTTATTAGATCATGCTCATACCTGGTACTGGAAATTTGATCTAAACTAGGTTATTATCAATTATGACACACTAAAGGAAGCCTTCTTAAAGGAGTTTGATATCCTTGAGTTTGAATAGTAGAGCATAACTATGCTGAAGTAGATCAACAAAGGGTTATCAAAGAGAGTTCACCTATATGATGTGTAGTTTAATATGATCCTATCCAAACTCCCCTATGATATTCACCCAACCTAGAACATGTAATGGTTTTTTATATGCCTATTGGTACCATTCAAATGAGTATTATCCATGAAGACCTTCATGGACCCCCATGAAGCACTCAAATCCATTCTCTAGGCTAAGGTAGTAGGCAACACTGACATGGGGATTAACCCATTCATAGAGGTGTAGATTACATCAATGGCTTTCCAACTACATAATCTAACTAAAATATTGGTGCATGACACTAATAGTGGATTATGGTTATTAATTATGAGACAGAGGAGCATAATAAGAATAACTACCCATAAAATAATGTGAAAGCATTAATTTTGAGTTGCAAAGTTTTCCATGGGATACATGACTCACACAACTACCCCTTGTTATAGTGCACAAGCTAGGTGAACACAGTGATCTATTGAAAACTATGTGATGCCTATACTTACTCAATAATAGACTATTAGGTCATTAATTAAATGTGATAGAACATGGAACATGATGCAAGAGAAGCAAAAATGATAGCTAGAGGGTAGGCAATCTAGGGAAATAAGGTCTATGGCCAACAAAATGCTAGATATGGGTAGCATAGAGGTGCTTGAGGGTGAAGTGGAGGAAGATTCCCACCAAGATCATGATATAAGTGTAGGTTGATGGAACATTACCAATGCAACTATCCCATACATCCAATATGTGGGTACTATCAATGACCTCATGCAGTCAAATATTACCTATATTTATATAAAAATATGACTCAAGGTTGGCTTGGTGTAAACAAAGGTGCTGCTATGGTCAGGTGTGAGCCTTTAGTGTAAAAATGGGCTATAAATCTGAAACTAGCTTGTAAAGATCCACCCAAAGTGCACATCACTACTTAAAGTGGGTATACTACACAACCACCAGTCACACCAAAACTAGAATTGTGCCTTGAATATAGAGGGCCATGCCACACTAAGTGCATCACTCTACCTGAACCCAAAGTTGCATCTTATCTTGACCCTGCATGCTAGAAGGATGTATTACAAAAATATATTAGCATGATCTAAAACTTGTAGGGTGAACTCCAACTAGCATGGGATTTAGAGGCATATACTATAGACTCACATAAGAAAAAGGATAACTAAGAGGCTAAAGTGTAGGTATTGATATAAATCTTATGCCTCCTATAAATAGAAGGGATGTTGCCCCTGTTAAAGAACTTACTTTTAGAGAATGCAAAGAGGAGGCTAAAATATGATGTCATCCCTCCCATGATTTAAGTTATAACATTGCATATGGAGTGGGTGTCTGAAGTAAGGAATACTTGGGAGGCTAAATATGACCAAGAGTTTATTGATAAATGCCACCATTGATAGATGGTTAGTTTGTGAATTTATTATTAACACTAGTGTAAAGGTCAACATTCTAACCAAAACTACTTAGGAAAAGATGGGCAAGCCACCCTTGAGGCCATCTCCTCATACACTATTCATGGCCAACAAAACCTAAGCATAACCTATCAGGGTTCTAAATGGTGTCATTATGGATATTATGGGTGTCAAATTCTGAGCTGACTTTGAGGTAATCAAGTTGGTAGAGCATGGTAATTACCCTACACTCTTAGGAAGGCCATGGTGCTATGAAAAAAAATGGAGATATACACTTTAAGAAGTGCTAATGACATTTGAGAATGGTAGAGGGCAGTTATTCCCCTATCAAAGGATCAAGGGCCTCTATATGTGGAAAGTGTTGATCTTGAAGATAGGATCAACCATATTTATAATATCATGAAGCAAGGCACTAAAATTATTCAACCTAGTGACTAGGAAGTGAATGAATGGGAAGATGGCCAATCAACCTTTGATACAACTAATGTAGCCTATCACTGATGGGTGAAATAGGATTATGAAACTACTGGCTAAAGGTGTTACCAAGTACATGTAAGGGCATCAAAATTAGTCATGACCAGATTGATTAAGATCAAACACACTACAAAGAAATGGGTCCCCCATGCAAAAAGGGAGGGAAAAAGATTGTTTCTATTTAGTAAGGGAAAGCTTGAAATTATTCCAAATTATGAAGGAAGCCAACCTATGGAGAATTATTTTCATGATATTAAATCATGCATCCCCAAAGAAATTGATTATATGGGCACATTGGTATATACTCTTAGGATCACTACTTCTCGTTGGTGGGTAGTGCAAACACCTAGCTTGCCATCTTGTCAAGATGTAAAGGTAACTATATACACTAGGTTTGGTAAGAGAAATGAGGATTTAGACATATCCACTTACTCAGGTGATTCCAACTTGATAGAATATGTGCACATATGTGTAGAGATCTAGACTATCTATGGTGAGAAGTCATAAAATAACTTATGGGTACATGTCTTTAGAGGACTTTGAAAACATGGGCATGGGAATGGTATATTGTAAACAATATGCACCAAGAGACAACAGACTAGGATATACTTAAGGAAAGGTTTGTGTACACCTTCTCCTTTTCTTTATAGAACTTGGAACTTCTAGAGCCACTCCAAGTCATTCATATAGAAGTGTTTAAGGACACTGCTATCTTAGAGAAACACCTTAGAGATATGTTTGGGGAGAAAATACTAGTGCTCCCAACATTATTTTAGGACATAGTGCTCAATAGTGACTCTATCAAGGAGGATGACAAGACTTGGAAAGAGCACAATTAGAGGGATCTAATAGGACATAAAAAGATCATGCACCAAGTGGATGACAATACCCCAAATGAAGAGTATCCAACCCATCTTTGTATTGAAACAACAAAGGGTACCAATCATGTTTAATACTTTCATCAAGAGAGGAATAAAACCTACCATGTACCACTCAAGGCCATAAAAGTAGACATCAGTGTAGAAGGCAAACCTAAGATTGCCACAATAGGTGCTTACTGGTTTGAGGTGGAGATAACATGAATCATAGACCTCTTGAAAGAGTTTCATGATTTATTCCCATGTAACTACAGGGACATGAAAGGAACTCACCCTTCCCTTGGAAAAATGAGCATCAAGCTGGTGGATGATATAAGACCCATGAAAAATTATCCATATTGAATGAACCCCAATCTCTTCATGAAGGTAAAAATGGAGATTGATGGGATGCTAGCCATAGGGGTCATATACCCTATGCAAGAGTCTAAATGAGTAAGCCCCATGGTGATCAACATAAATAAGGATATGCACATTTACATTTGTGTTGACTATCAACTCTTGAATGCTACCTACATCACCAACCCCTTTTTGACCTTATTCATTGACAAGGTTCTAGATAGCATCATAGGCTATTAAGTCTATAGATTCACTAATATATTTGTAGGCTATCATTAGGTGTAAATAGAAGAGGAGGATAAGCCTAAAACAACCTTCACAATTGAATGGGGTTGTTTTGATTATAATGTGATTCCATTTAGGCTAGAGAATGCAATAGTCAAATTCTCTAAAGTGGTCATCACTAAATTTAAAGACTTCATCCATACATTAATCCAAGTATATCTTGATGATTGGACAATGTATGGCCTCATCAAGGACCATCATGACAACCTACACCTCATGTTTGAGAGGTGTAGGAAAATGAAAATATCACTAAATTTGAAGAAGTGCATATTCATAACCCCCTTTGGGACCTTTCTCAGGTACATCATCTGCAAAGATGGTCTACTTGTTGATCCAACAAATATAACTATCATAATTCATCTCCAAACTCCATCAATACAAAAGGACATTCATGCCTTTCTAGGCCATTATGGATACTAATGAAAGTTTATACAGATCTACATGAAGATTTTAGTGCCTCTAAATGAGATATTATGTAAGGATGGCCCATTTTATTGGGGTGAGGTGCAAGAGGATGCTTTTGAAACATTGAAGCTAAAATTGGCTAGTATGCCAATTCTAAATTCCTCAACTAGACTACTCCTTTCCACATCCATGTTGATGCATTATGCTCTACAATTGGTGCCATCTTGGCAAAAATAGGTGAGGTTAATATGGATCACCTCATCTCCTTTTCAAGTAAAAAATTGACACAAGTTGAGTATAATTACACCACCATCAAGCGTGAGGCACTGGTAATGGTCTATACCATTACCGAGGCCACACCAAAAAAATATTGCATAATTGTAATAATCACATGCTTTATCTAGGAGAATGTGATAAATTTATATGGGTTACCACTTAGTCTAAATAATGATAAGGGAACTCATTTCATCAATGAGATAGTGTGTATCCTCCTAGATGAATACATGGTGGCATAACATAAGACCACCCCTTTCATCCATAGGGAAATGGCATAGTTGAATCATTTAAAAAAATCTTGGGAACATACCTAAGGAAGATGTGTGACATCAATCACAAAGATTTGGATGATAGAATCTTAGCAGTATTATGGGCATACTATATGACATATAAACCGCTAAACAAGGCTAGACCATTTTGACTGGTGTTTGGCATAGAGGCAATTCTCCCCATGGAATTCATGATACCATATTTATGTATTACATGGATTGGTCACTTAAATGATCAAGAATATTTGAGCACAAGGTTGGAAGACTTGGAGTGCCTAAATGAAAAGAATGCCCAAGCATGTTAGAGTTATAAAATTGAGAAGGCACACCATAATATATAACATGATAAGCACATAAATCAGAAGGAGATGACTAAAGGATCATTGGTAATGTGTTATATATAACTCTAAGTACATAAAACACCTATGAAAATTATAAATAAGGCGAATGGGTCCTTACATCATCCACCACATATTAGAGATTGGTGCATGAAATTTTTACACATTATTAAGTGAAATTTTCCCATGGTGTTTTAATGGTAACCATCTAAAGCTGTATCAATAGTAAGATGGAACTTGCACCATAAGAACACTAACTTCTTAGTCACAACTCAGTTTGTATTGAGCTGACTAGAATGTTTGACACAAGCCACATAGTTATTATAAATTTTGTTTGTTCCTTATGTAGTGTAAAGAGGAAATAAGTGGCATGTAGAGGCCACAAGTAAATTCATCTAGCCTCTCACATATAATTCCAACAAAATGAGTCAAGCACTTTTGATTTTTAAGTGCATGAGGCTAGACAACTAAGTAGTGGGTGTGTGAGACCTGTCAGACTTTGATAAGAGGTGCATAGAACCCCTTGTATAAGATCCTAAATGAAGGGTGATATCAAGCCCATAAGTAAAATACTCTAGCCTTTGATGCATAATTCCAATTGGTTGAGTCAACTACTTGCACTTTCAAAGCATATTAGGCTAGACACCTAAGTGGTGATTACATGAAACTCACCAGATGTAAGTAAAAGTTGAAAAGGAACCATGTGCATAGGGTGAACATTGTAGGGTGCTTGGAGGCCTAAGAATTAATGGTGCTTCTACACATAACACTAGTCAGGTGAGTTGAGCCCATTTTATTTTTAAGCACCTAAGGCTACACACCTAAGTTTCAAGGCATGAGGGATTTTTTAGACTTTAATAATTGAGAACAAAATGATAAAGTGTATAAGTAAAAAGGTAACCTTTGCACCAAAATTATAAAATGATTCATCATTTGATCATACACCAGATATCCAAAGGAGAATAGTGAAGACACACAAACATGGTTGTGCACAAAGGAAAAGTTGAAGATGTATAATATGATTGTGCAAAGAAGGCTTGGAAAAGAGACCAAAGTGATGGAAGGATAATATAATGGATTTATATGGGGTAGGACATGATAAGGCAAGATGACACATAAGAAACCAACCAAGATAGAGGAGAGTGCTTGAAATAGAAGCTTAGCTAGTGAAGAAAGTGTAAACTATGAGGTTGAATCATGTGCATGTGAGGTACTACACCCAAGTTGAAAAAAGGAAGGTGAAGGTCATGCCAAGTGAACAATCATATAAGGAGATCATCTAAGATAGATGGAATCCACCCAAAAATGAGTGGGGAGTGACCATTTGAACCACACATCACTTTTACAAAAAAGGTATTAAGAGAATTCAATGAGATGGTGGTATAAAGATACATAATTAATGCGTTAATGACAAGGGTTTCTCAAAGATTTCATAGATTTTTGCATTTTCCAAGAAATAAAGGTGCCTACACCATAAATCTTGCATTAATGATGTTATCTAAGAGAGAAGGGTATAAAATAGAAAGAGATAGACTTAGGTTACAAATTTTAAGCTAATTTGAGACTTCGAGTGAACCTAAGTAGAAACCAGAGAGGTAAAGTGGAGAAACCATATCATAGCAAGAATTTGAGACTAGAAATAACCAAGAGTAAACAATGACATACAAATAAATATTTTATTCATAGTGAGGTCAATTTGATAAAGTGTGAGGAGTTATTTTTATATAACATAGATATTTTGAGGGAGAAGTTTTCACCTAGGCTGCCATCAATGGCTAGCAAAGCTTAGGAGCTAAAGATGCAGTCACATATCTAGTGATTGTGAAGTGCCAATAAAAATTTGAAGCTTTAGAAAACCACACCTTCCATGCTTCAACACAAGTTAATTCAGGATGGTGAACAAGTGCAAGGCAGTGAGATCTACTTAGGCATAATAGGAACCCAAGTAGGTTAATTTGTAGAAGAGATGACAAACACCAAAACCAAGGTGCAGCCAATCAAAGCAATTAGTGTTATAGAAATTGACACTAAGGCAATGATAAAAGTGTCTTATCAATTCATGCAATTTAATTTAGGGGTTTTATTATGGTAATATTAGCACTCATTTATGCATAACTATCAGTTTAAGGAGTACAACCAATAGACATCAAGTTAATTACAAGACTTGGTTCAAGATTGGATGGTAGACACAGGGCACAAGATGCTACAAGGTGATGCCCTATTCGATGTCTCAATTCAAGACAAGTTGATAGCTTCCACCATGACTCAACTTTATGAGTTTCCCTACTTCATAAGTATGGAGTTGATGAACTTTATACTATCGTGCATCTAGAGTACCACATATACTTTATAGGTAGGGACATGAAGATCTCAACATAGTTAATGAGGAGAATAATTAAGCTGCCAGATATTGGTAAAGACATCCATGAGATGATGGATGATGATGAAGAGGTGGATCACATAGTTCAACTCTTTAAGTATTTTAAGGGGTTCACATACCCCATCAATAAGTGCAAAGACCTTGGCACGAGGGTGGTGGTGCACCTTGTAAGTTCCAAATTATGGCCAGGTAATCATTGGAATGATGTGAAAAAGGCATACCAATGTATTACTATCACATGGCATAAGGTGTGCAATTAAACATTGAAAAATTCATCACTGAAGAGTTGGTTAATAATTCACTAGAGTGACATAACATGAAGGGGACCTTTAGGTGGGGGTCCATCCTTATACTAATTATCATGGAGAAAATTGGGATCCTAGATGGGAATGAGGATAATCTTTGGGTTTTCCTTGAACACAATTATTTCCTAGCACAAAAATATAGAGACATCACTTTCCCCATCTCCTTTAGTGCCAAATATAAAACATGCATGATGTAATGGTGTGAGAAATATATATACCTTTGGGTTAGAATGACACATTATTTAGGGGCTCCCCTAGAGTATGTTTGGGATGGTAACTTTTGTTTTGATGCAACATTATTATGTAGTGCACTTGGCACTAGTGGATGGAAACAAGTCAGGGTGGTTGAAGCTCCTCTATGCCTTCTTATTAAAGTAATTCAAATATAAATTGTAGTGGGTCCCTAATGCACAACAATTATACATTCTAATCAAGGAACTAGATATGGAGAGGTAAAGATTAAGGTGTTAGCTTGTTTACACTAATGGGAAGGCCACAAAAGATGAAGAAGATGAGTTGGATCATTCCAAAATAGATCCTCTCCTAAAGGTGTCCATAGTTAGATTCATTTATAGGATTTAATATGAGATTAATCCAAGGAATAAGTCAGCATAGGAAGAAAGTGCAACACAGAGCATCGATCCTCCTATCCAAATTAGTGATGATGGGACCTTAGTTTCATTAGAAAAGAAGAAGTCTCCCAAAAAGAAGAAGGGGGAGACTTTGGAAGAAATATAGGAGCACTTAAGAGTAAAGATCACCTCAGGTGAAGGATACTCTTATTCAATCCCATCAAGGAAGCACATGAAATTTGTGTTGAAGGGTTATCCTAACATAAAGAAAAAGAAGGGGAAGGTGTATATTTTAGTGCCAAAGATAGTCCTCTCTGACATAAAAGAGAAGGGGAGGAAGAAGAGATGGAGGAAGAAACACTTGAAATTAGCACATACCTTATGAAAGAGGAAGAGGACTCATTGTTAAATGAAAGGACCCCGTCACCCCCACTTTGATATAAACAAGAGAAGAAAGAAAGAATATGGAGGAAAATCAGCCTTAGTGACATCAATATTCAAAAGGTGTAGGCACTGGAGGAAATACTAGAGGAAATGGAAAAGGTGGAATGTCTAAGGAAGCCATTTAGATGGTGGAAGATGAAAAATTCAAGAATATGAAGAAAAATGCAAGGTGTAAACCATATAGAAGAAGGCTGAGAAGGAGAAAACTAGGAATGAGGAAGTAGAGATAAAGGCCAAGGAAGAGAAGGCCAAGAGGAATGAAAAATAGGAAAAAGTGGCCTAGGTGGAAAGGGATAGGATGGTGAAGGAAAGAGAAAAGAATAATGTTACCACTAGCATGAAACCTAAGAAGGAAAAAATCTTCAAAAACAACACCTAGCACCTCCACTAGAATGGTAGAAGAAGTTGCATAGTAGGCATGCCCTAGCTCCAAAGGGGTGTTTAAAGATAAAGAAGGTGATGTTGGTGCCTTAGATAAATAAATAGAAAATGAAGTAGAGACCCTATAGGGGTAAGAGGAGATAATGGATGGCATCGACAGTGCTCACATCAAAGAGCCATGACAAGAGGATGAAATGAATAAAGGGGAAAACTTTGAGGAAGAACCCTATGATAAGGAGAGAATGATGGTGAGTCTAACACTAAAGAAAAATAAGAAGTGGACCTAGAGGATAAGTCTAGTGAAGAACCCCTAGAAGAAGAAGGAGAAGAAGAATAAGGCATTGGAGAAAGTACTAGCACTAATGAAGAAGAAAAGGAGTTGAGTGAGGAATAAGAGTATCATATGAGTAACTAGAAAAAAGCATAGAAAGCATTCAAAGATAATGATGACTTTTATATGATAGAGTTCATGTCCTTAAAGTCTACCACAACTCTAATGTGCGATCAAGTCTCTTAGGTGCTTGATTTATATATGGATGAAACTCAGTTTGAGGTTTTAAAAAAATCAATTTGAAGTGCCAAAAAGCTAGAGAGGCATGGATACTAGCTTGTAAATCCTTGAGACATGAACCCCATAAGGTTAGATAACACACTTATTATTATGGAATCATCATTTGTGCATAAGAACATCATCAACGATTTTCATGCCAATACATGGAATAAAATAGCACAAAAGGTAGAGGATGAGTTAAAAGAGATGAAACTCAAACTCAAGTAGCTAGTCAAGTGTATTAATGAAGTAGAGCCATCCCTATTGGATGGAGTTAATACTTTGATGATGAATGAAGTGGATAAGGCATGTGAATTGGTTGAACAAATGCTTTCCCAAATGAATTTAGTGATAGAGGAGCAAGAGGACCCCTATGAGACCATAAAAAGAGAGATGAATAGAAAGTTTGATGTGTTAGAGGACTTATTTTCCAAAGTAGAAGAAGGCATAGAAGAATCAGATGTAATCTTTTAAAACTTCACCACTCAAGCAACAGTCATCGATGCATGCCTTAAAAAGGTGGAGGAGAAATATGCCTTATTTAAACACTCTTTCACAGTGAGCAAAACCAAGTGCATATAGGTGATGGCACATGTCAACACCTTAAATGTCCAATGAATACCTAGGAGCAAGACTAGGAGGCACTCTTCTACACCTTCTCTAGTACCAATGTGTACCAAAAGCACTAAAAGACTAGTCCAGGGTGGACTAGAAATTTTTTATGGTGTATTATTGGGCCCCTTTTGATGCAAAATTTTTAATTTGTACCAAATTAGCATATCTCAACACAAGCCAATCATGTGGAATGATTGTTCCCTTTTATACTTTTGGTATTAGCTAAAGGCATCCTCAAATATCTTTCAGTAGTTGGCAAAGTAGTTTCTTAACACCTGGGTTTGAAGGATAATCTATTGAGTGCTTACACATGGTTGCTGAAGCATGAAGGTGGTAGAGTTATGGATCCTATAGAATGATCACCCCTAGTGATAGATTAGCACCCAGAGTACATCCATCCTCCCTGGCATAAATATGCTCCCCTACCTATAAAATAAAAGGCTAAACCTGAAGAAGGAAGATGCAAATTTACTCAGTGAAGCTCTATGAAATTGTATTAAGATAGTTAGCTTATGTTTTAGCATGAATTCTTCTAAAAACCAACATTATATCACCCAAACTAACCTATGAGTTGTAGGGAATACTTAGTTTAACACTAAGCATATGCTCTATTTTCATATGATAAACTTTGTATGATGAACTATTGTTTAATGAAAGAATGGAATTAAAATATATTAATTGTTGATCTACCTTATAGAGGTTTAGCTCTAATTTATGATTACAACTCAATTTATATAGGAATAATGGAATAATATTAATGTTTGAATGAATAAAAAATTGAGGATATATTCTATGTTTCTAATGGAGTCATTGTGCCATATAACGTCCTCAGTTTAGCTATGAAATACACTAAGTGTTGAGAAAGGCCTGCACCTAAGCCCAAGACCTTATGTTTAGAACACTAGCTTATTAAGCACACCTTTAAGCATGAACCATTCCCTTATTTTTCCAAGTGCTTGAATGACACTATACTTGAGATCCAAAAGATTTTAACCACTTTAATTCTAGAACTAGCTTGACATAAACATACACTAAGAGACTTATGCTCATGAGGGTTGTTGTAACTAAGCCCTATACAGATGTGCACCACCATGGTTGAAACTAATCTCCTTGAAAATACATGCACCTACTCATCTCAACCACATCAACATTAACCAATAGAATACCTAATCACATTCCAAAAAAGACCAAATCCCATTGAGACTAAACATTGCACAATGTTTCAACTAGCCCAATGTGGGCCTCGGTCCCTCCACACCACACTTTAGGTAAGTGCATGAGGCTTGCACCGTGTGTGAAATTGATTCCATAATAGTAGTGTGTCTAAATTTTATGTGTCATAAAGATATACCATGCTTTCACCTAACTACATCAAGTTCCTAACTAACTTAGATTGATAGCTAAGTGTGTGACCAAGCACATGAAAGTTTGAAAGTTTGAAAATTATCATTGCTATTTTGGCATCATAATTATGAAAGTGTGACCAAAACTCTAGGTGCAATTTGAAATTTTGAAAATTGCTTCATGGGTTTTAGATCTTGTAAAGTAACAACCTTCCTAAATGGTGGAATCTGGAATTGACATGCATTTTTCAAGTTGTAAAACTTGTAAAATGCATGGCAGGCTCTGCATCCCACTAAGCATCTAAATCAGTAGAATCTAAAACTTGGCATGAATTTTTCAAGTTTTTAAAATGTAAAAATACATGGTGGGATCCACATCCTATGAATCAAAATAGCCACCTTCCATGGAATGCAAAACCCTAAGTGCATTTTACAACTTACAAATTACTCATGGGGTTTTACCTTCCACCAAGTGACCAAACTATAGAATGTGGAACCCTGTGAGTAATTTAAAAGTTTGAAAACTTGAAAAATTCTTGGTGAGTTATACCTTCCACTAAACCAATCCATTCTTTCCTATAGACATGGGACCTACTCTAAGCATCTCCTAGCTCGACCACCAATTGACGTTACTACATTTATTGTAAGGGTTTTCACTTTTTAACTAAGAAAATTAAGGATTTATTTATCATTTATTTATTTTATAAGTGTTTTTTTAGAGCTTTGACAATGACCTACGCTATTCCATAAATACTTAAGCCATGTGAAAATAAGTACCTATGAGTTTAAGCCATGACTACATCTCAATTACCACATCATTTTCATCTATATATAGTTTTCCCCTTGTGTTTTTCATATTTTCTCCTATAAATTGATATTTTCCAAGTTTTCCATTCTTGTGAAGAGATTTTTGATATATTTTTTAGGGTTATCATTGCTATTTTGGCATCATAATTTAGTGTTATCTATGACTTAGGCATTGGTAAATTATTGCTTGTGTAATTATTTTGTTCAAAGATTGCATTCATAGGTTTAGGGTTCCTCTAGGGTTTCATTTTCAAAAAGTTTCACAATGAGATTTTTGGACTTTCCCCCCAAAACATACATCATCTAAAAACCCTTAGTTTTCCTACCTAATTTTCACAATCAAAATCTAGATCTTTGCCAAGCTAATAGAATATTCCTTAGCATATCCCACTTTTAAAAATTAGAGAATATTATTTATAGATACCTCTAAGTTACCCATGGACATTATACGTGCCTTAAGCACCCTAGATCCTATGGCTTTTTTTATTATCTTAAGAACTTTTAATCCCCACAAGACTCCAAGTCTTTACAAAAAGTAGACCTACTTTGAATACCTCCCATCCCCATGGGAGTTCACATTACTTCAAACACATTCTAATTCTATTAGAGATCTATCCTACCAAGAACACCTTCTACCTCCATAGAATTGTCACCTACTCATAACACCTCCCATCTTCACCAAAGGCTATAACTGCTTGAAACACCTATAGACTCTACTAGCTTTTATAGCTAGTTTTTCATAAGCAATAAATTCAATTTACGTATCTCCAAAGGAAATGAAGTTCAAATCAAAAGGTCTAGGAGTGACTCCCAATTTGGAGTTTAACACAATAGAGATTACTGATATAGATTTAGGTCACATTAACCTAGGAGAATTTTGGGCTTGAATAGGTGCAAATTTCAATAATGAGTAGGTCCAAAGTATTTATTACTCTAGATTAAAACAAGTTATAACCTTCCCATTATGAGTTTAGAGCCTCGAGTTGGTGCTTACATTATCCCAATACTCTAATCCTGATAGAAGATAAGTCTACAATGATAGAGGGGAAAATATTCTAAATATGGACCATGATTTTATCAATTCGGTGTTTGCAATCCCAAAATTTGAGAGTTCTATGGATATAACTCCAAAAACATCCACACAATTCTTTGAGGATAAATGGTATGTCTGTCAAAGGATGATCAACAAATAGTGGCTCAAGTCCCCCAAGGCTTCCTTCATTAGGCTACCAAAGACCATGTGTAGTCCTTATTTCATTAATGAAGTAGGGGACATTATTATATTATTACATAAGGTCACTGATAGCCCTGATGCGTATCATTATATCTAGGTCATCTAGAAAAATAAATAATATATTCATTAGGCCTAGTTAATAAGTGATTCCCTCTACAAGCAATTGATCGAGGTTTAAATAACTGGTAAGTCCTACATGACCTCCTACATTATCTACATTTTGGCCAAAGGGAGATTATTCTTAGGCCTTAATTATAGTTCCTAATGAAATAAGTAGAGTATATAATTACTAAATTGACCTCACATTGGAGGCTAGTAGGCAGAATTTTAGACAAGCAAATGATGTTTTCATCTATTGCATCATTA
Organism: Torreya grandis; assembly: GCA_037957365.1. Taxonomy (NCBI): domain Eukaryota; kingdom Viridiplantae; phylum Streptophyta; class Pinopsida; order Cupressales; family Taxaceae; genus Torreya; species Torreya grandis. Next base: position 104,183 of record JARHVA010007075.1, read on the forward strand.
TCATGTTTGATAAGGAACTTCAAAGAACAAGGTTCTCAAAAATAGAAGTGGATGAGATCAAAAAATGGGGTTCTTAATCTCATTCAATTCCCCACCTCTTCCTACATTAGGGCAGTTAGATTTAATGGTTTTCCCTACACACTTACCAAATATGTTAGTGACAAATGGGCACTAATGGAGTTGGTCAAGTAACTTATAGAGACACATAAGATTCTTTCTAACAAGCATAAGGCCATAATACATTTCCCAAATTCCATTGGTTGATACACATGCCAATCCCTCCTTAAGGCCAAGTGTGCTAAAGTTGAAATATCCTAGATGACATCAAAGACTTTGGAGTCTAGACTATTTTTGACGTATATGGAAATATAACTAGTGAATTGGCACTTGTAACATATTCTCATGTGCCATATTATGAATATTATGAAGATGAGAAAAGAGTTAGGTGAGGGATTATTATAGGATGTCCCTACAACAAATCAAATATTATGATCTAGAACTAGTTCTAAATGACCTAGTAGATGATGACTCTAAAGTTGACCCTATCTATTTTACATAGGTCACCACACAATCCCTTCGACCAGTGATATGGTTAACTCTAGAGTATATTTCTCTATTTGATATAATATCCCATGTGATTAAGAAAACTATCAATTGGTTGAGGATCAAGGGAATACAAGTAACAAGAGAAAAGATTGGGGTCAAAGAGAATATTTTAAAGATTAAGTTTGAGGGGATCACTCCATTAGAATAGAGTCCAAGAGAATCATCAGAGAAACTAAAGAAGAAGAAGAAGAAGAAGAAGAAGAAGAAGAAGAAGAAGAAGAAAAAGACTAAGACAAAGAAAGGGGAATCAAGTAGAATGGGGGAAGTTGTATAAAAACCTATTAACCTTTCATCTAGAGACATAATAGTAGTATAAGATTCCATAGCTTCAATTCCCATGACTATAATAATGATAACCCCCATCTCTATTATTGACCCTCTTCCTACCTACATAGTTCCATAGGTTTCATCACCTCCACCTCCTATTTATAATCCTCCAACATCTTAGGTTTTATCACATCTAGTGTCAATCCCACCTCTTATTTCCACTTCACCTACATTTGCATTTTCCACTCCACCTACCATTCCAACCACTTTACCCATTACAATAATCCAAGTACAACTAACATAATTGAGTCAAGTGGACACTCAAGGTCCCCTATCAATGGAATCTGAAATTTTCACTCCACTTTCCCGACCTCCAATTTTACCTTCACATTTCATTCCACTTCCTCTTTCCGTTCCATTTATAATCCCTTCCACCTCATCCCAATTAATTTCCAACACCACCCAATAATACAAAGTTGTAGACTTAGTCATTCTAACCCTAGTACCATAGGCCATCCCAACATCTAGGATAAGTATTGTTTCCCCCTATCTCCACTTACCTTCCTCATATCATCAACCATAAGTGAACCCACATATTTGATTAATTCATTTAATTCTTTGGATTTCATCCTCCCATCAATTCCTAAATTCATAACCCCTATGTATATTCCATATTCCATTCCCATAATAGACACAGTTGATTCACTTGCCTCCACCTCATCCAATTCCACTATTTCTATAATTCCTTTAGTTGAAATTGGAGAGACACAGGTGCTTGATGGTAATATGGATTCGCAATCAACTAATGGGAGTGAACTTTTATAGGCACCTCTTGAATAATCATTGGTAGCATCTTCCCAAGATTTTATAATGGTCACAATATCTACTAGTGTAACAACATTAGTTTTTGATTCTTTGGTGATAGTTTCTAAGCAACTAGAGGCTACCCTTAGTTGTCTAGCCCAATAATTAGGGAAGAAGAGGAAACAAATTATTGATCCCATCATATTAGAATTTGGTCTCTTAGAGATCAATAAAAAGTCCAAACCTTTTCCAAATACCTTCTCCAAGATTTTTAGTGATGATATGGGATAAATTTACATTGAAATTGTAGTACCCCCACTAGATAAATCAAAATAAAATATTATGGTGGAGGATTATCAGATTTCCAAGATCCACCTTGGATGGCTGACAAGAGAGGGGATGAAACATGATGTGTAATCCAACATCAACTCTTTATTCAAATGTATTGATCATTATATGGCCACGAAGGATGAATTGAAGAGAAAGTTGGATCAACTTATGACTGTATTAAACCAATTCATATAGCTGAGTGAATCATCATAATAATCATAGTCTATACAGCCAATCAATCAGAGTCTAGATCAAGCTACAATTGATTCTATTTAAGAGATGGATCATATGGGAAGGGATACAAAATAATATTCAAATGAATTAATTACCAATGGCAATAAGGTCATTATAGAAATAATAGACCTCTATGAAATAATTAGGGAGAGAAATAATATATTGAAGGAACAAGTTAGTAAATATGAAGGAGAGATTCAAACCTTGAATCTATATTATCTGAGATTGATAGCTATAGGTTCAATTGATGCAGATATCATAGTTTCTAAGAAAATACTAAAGAATGAGGTCAAGCATGAGGAATTACAAAAAGCATCTCAATTTTGAATAAGGATACTAATAGAGTCTACTCACCAAGCTAAGGTGGCTCATGACAAGTCTATTGACATGATGTGTGACATCAAAGGAATGATGAATATGATGTCATGTCAAACAACAAATGACTCAAAAAATATCTTATAGGTTGAAGAGGTTTAGAATAAGTTTAAAGAGGTTGTCTAAAAATAATATGCAAAGGATACAATATTCACCTTGAGTTCTATCCACAAGTTTATTAGGTATGAAAATATGATGGATAAGATCAAAATGAAGATACAAGGAATAAAGAATTTCAAAAAATAATTATTTGATATTCAAGCAGATTGTGTAACCTCTCATATCTACTCCTACAGACCAAATGAAGAGCAATTATAGGAAGTCTTTAGGGCCTTTGATGCATATGCTAAAAACCTACAAGCCGAGAAAGACAAGAAAGCTAAAGAAATTTTGGATATTGATTAATCTCTTTTTAGTTTAAAATTTTCATATGTTGTAATGTCATTTGTAATTTTATTTGTAAAAAACATTATAAGTTATAATTTTAAAGGTATAACTATTTTTTATAACTCTTTTTAAGAAAGAGAGCACATATTGTACACTTTATATTTTTTGATGATGTGAAAGTTGTAAAAAGTGTGGTTGTAAATTATGCTTTTCATTTTGACAAGTATAAATTGCTAAAAGTGTAAAAGCATGAATTGTAAATTGTAAAGTTCATTTTGACAAAGTGATTTGACTTAAAATTTGTAAAAATATCACTTGTGTCTTTCAAGTTAGGGTTTTGCATGAAAATTAACTTATATTTACTCAAAGTTACCTTTTATTTTGAAAAATCAAGTTCTATTAGGGCACGGCCCATTTTTGCATGAAGAGCTATTTTCATCTATTAAAGATGAAGAAACATTACATGGAGATATTCCAGTTCTATGTCACACCATTCCATGCAAAATATCATTCTTAGCTCTTGCATGCCACTTTCCAACCATTTTACAAGTCTAAAATGATAGAAATAGATAAACTCACATCTTTTTGCATGATGTTTTCATATCTACATGGTTTCTCTTACTAGGCATTCACATTTTAACAACTACATATCATTTATGAGATATTTTATATAAATATGGGCAGACCTTGTGGCCCAATCTATCTTTTAATGGTAGTAATATTTTTTGCATTTTAAATGTATTTTCTACAAGCTGTAACGTTTAAAGCAAAAATAAATTGAAGATTTGCCTTTCTTGTTTGAGAAATCTCTATGTGTGTAAGTTATTTGAGTGTTTGTGGATGTTTTATTCTTAGTCACAAGAAATTCATTTGTGGTATTTATACCCTTATGAAAATATTGTTTTATTTAAATAAGGAATTATTTTCCCTTCCATGAAAAATAGGTAAAATATTACCTCCGATTTCTCATTTGCATGAGTTTGTGCTAAAGCCAATTTCAATATAATTTTTTGTTATATTGTGTTTATCAAGCAAGCATTAAGATCCACTATAAAATATTGATATAATCACCAACTTTTTTTTTTTTTTTTAAAAATTTCATTCCTCAACCTATTTCCTAGTTAAAACCCTAGTTTAGGATCGAGAGCACTAAAAAGTGAGATTTCCATAAAACTAGTATTTTATTAGTTACATCAAATTTAGTGAAAGGAAGACGACATTATTTAGAGATTAACTTCAATTTGCCAAGGTCCCATGACTTTTGAGGTTTTTCCATTGTATCATTAGGTAATTACATAAAAATCTATAGAATCAAGATAGGTGAAAAACTATGTGATAATATTTATGTGGAAAAGTTGATTATATGATTGAGATATTCAAAGAAGACTTTCTGATAATGAGAAGGCCTAATTTTGAGAAGATTTAATAGTGTGGTTAAAAGAGTTAAATGAGAGAAATGGTGTTGGGGACCTAAGGTGAGATTATAAGGGGTATAATTGAAGCATGTGTGAAGTATTTCATCCATTTTTTAAGGCTCAAGATGTTTTGTGGATCAGATCCATGTTTTGAAGTTTTTGGAGTAGTTGGCTTTTTGTCATGAATGAGCTTGAAGAGTTGGGCAAGTTAAGTATCAGTATCCTTTTTTCCCCTAAGTCCCCTTTTAATTTTTTATTAAGTCTTGACTCCTACTAATGCCACATGACATCCCCATGCTTAACCTTCACAAAAGATTTCTTGGCTTCCCTAGGAGTAGCATCAAGTCACCATGTGGCATCATAGCACTCCTCAAGAAAGAAGGGAATTAATTTATAAGAATAAGGTGTGCCATTGGTTTTTCAAGTTAATGGGACCCATGGGATAGCTATATCTTTGAAAGGCATTCCTTTATGCCATGTGTCATTATGGTGTTTATCTAAGGTAGGGTTCTTTCTATTAGGGCTTGGAGCTACGTCATTAGCTGAGAGAAGTGGGCCCCACTTCTAGATAAAATTATAGAAGTAGTTTAGAGAGAGACACATGTCACTATAGTGATTCCTCTTATCATCAAGGGAATCATAAGGCATTGAAGTTGTGTCATATCTAAGATTTGAAGACCATCTACATTCATGAGTTGAAATCTCCTCTTTTCAGTGACAATAGCCTTATCATGAATGCGAGAGCCAAGTTCTAGGTGCCATTTCATTTTGAGGTCACCATTCCTATTTATTGAGAAATTCTTTCTTTTATAAGGGGATCATAGCTAGTTAATAGTTAGTGGTTTGCATGGCTATCACCAGAGTATAACTATTATAATAGTTTTAGTTTTTGAATAGAAATAACAGTAATGATCATTGTTCATTTCAAGACCTTAGTAGGTGCCCCTCAGGGGAAAGATTGAATAACCTATACTATGACTTTTGGCCTTTTATAATTTATTCTCTACTCAACAATGAAGAAGATGTGGTGTTCTATGTCAAATTGTGTGGAATCAATTATTGTCTATTATTTCTATTCTTTGCTTTTTAGTGTTGGATTTTGTTTATATTATAGGATTTAAATCATGAATATGCTCTTTTAAACTATTTGTAATATTTTAAAGGGTTCAAGATATTTTATGCAATATTAGGAATGAGAACATTAATAATTCTTGCACATTGCCTTAGTTTTATTTGCATTTCTTCGTTCCCCTTTTCTTCTCTAATTATTCATAGATAGTATTTTCAGTCCCATATCTATAAATCTTCCCATAGGGGGTTTATTTTTCCAATAATGAAAGTTTTAGGCATCAACAGTTCCCTTTTCTAGCATGCCTAATGGGATGAGACTACCCACAATCACCTAATTAGAAGTCAAAGTTTATTAGCTAGAGGCCCATCATAAGGTCAATAACATCATAAAATCCAAGCTTCCTACTACCACCTCTAGTGGCTATAACTATCCAAAGAAATGTAGGGTCCAGTACAACATAACAACCATAGCAAATGGTTATCCAAGGACCACAAAGGAACTTTGTAGCATGAAATAATGGTAGCTCACTCATCCCCCCAATATAACCTACTATGTGGGATCCTATTCTTGCTAATGCCTTAAAGGCACTCCCAAAACTTATAGGGGAGGATTTCAAGAGTGTAGTGGAACATTTTCAAGATGTTTCGAATGTTTGTACCATACATTATGTCATAGAATAAAACATAAACTTAAATATACTAGTTGCCTCTTTCAAAGGGTGAACACTCAACTGATAGCAGTCCTTGTCACCCAACTCCAACACCACTTAGGATGAACTAAACAAAATATTTTTCAATGAACTCATTGAGAAAGGATCTGTCATCTCTCCTAAAATAGTTAATCACTATTAAAAGATCCATGCAAGAGGCTATCATCAATTTTAATACCAAGTTTGATAAGACTTGGTAAAGAATCCTGGTAGTAGCTTGATTGACCATGGGTATGGCCATCATATTTTACCTTAAACATTTAAACTCAAACATAGCTATTATGATTCAATCCTTTAGATTCTAGATGTTATCATATGTGTATAAATTAGTAGGTAATGCAAATAATAATCTGATAGACACAATGAAACTCCACCCTTGACTAATGATGCCCATGTTCCTAGGACTATCAATACAACTATAAGAAGTCATAATCATCTTGTAAGCATCTCCTTCCATGTATCTATATCTGACTACTAAAATAAGAGCATCCTATTCATCCATGCTAGCTATAAAGATGAATGACTTGAAGAGCATCTTGTCAAACTTCTCAAATGAGATATTAAACCTTAAGAAGAAGTAAGCTATGCCATCGAATCCCCCTTTCCAAAATTACAAAGGCAAAAGAGTGAATTATCAACATAACTAGTACCAAGGAGGGCAAAGGCTAAATCATCAGGCACAACTTACAATGTAAATTATCTTGGTCACTAATCCTTTGTAAATAGTCCCACCAGACTCACATAAATAATTATTCATTGGCCAAAATAACTTGGTAGATGACTCAAACTCATGGTGATTTCCATGTAATTATGCACATATGCCCTAAAATTTCCCAAGAGGTAATTTTTAGTAAAAGGTTATTGAGCAGTAAAGATAAGGAAGTGCACCTAATTTAGCTCCTTATAGATACTAATCCCTAGGTGTTGAAAATGTTGTCCTAACCATTCAAATGTAAGGAATGTCCTTAGAACAAAAAGAATAGATATCATTAGAACATGCACTTTTCTCTTGGGTGAAAGGCAAATGTGTAGTAAATGTAAATGATCTCCCCATATCAAAAGCCCCACAAGTGCAATCGGACTACTATGCTCAATTACAGAATAAAGGATTTTAAAAGGGTTGAAGTAACTTTTAGGACAAAATAGGACTAAGTACAAAGCCTGGGTCCATGGTATAAACCTTGTTGAGCACATGAGTGTGAAGTAGTTAAAGGTGCATGAGGTCTTATCGCCATCAAATATGAGATTTGATTGAAGTGTTTGAAGCATTTAATATCCAAATAATTCATTGGTCCATGAACATAAAGGCAAATAGAATGACAATAAATAATTCCTAGTTTGATTTGGTAACCAATTTGTTAATCAATGAATAGGTGGTGTGAGTGATTATTAGACTAGCTATTCTAGATAATGATTAGAATTGGTAGGTATTTAAGAGTGATGCCCAAATTTCCTTGTTTCTTCAGTAGTCATGTAAGTTTGTAGAGCAGTTGTAGCCAAATATTGAAGAAGCCTACAAAGATCAAATTATAAAAATAAAATCCAATAAGCTTCCAAAGGGATTGATCACTCCAAATAATCTATTTGATTATGATGATGTAAGGAATGACAAAATGAAGTTTATCACAAACAAAAGTGACTAATTCAAGATTGATGTGGGAAATGGATAAAATTAAAGGTGGGTAAAGAACTTTCCCAAAAAGATAAGGATCAATTGGTGTCCTTATTTAATAATTATGAAGGGGTTATGGCCTAGACCTATGATGACATGAAAGGGTATAATTGTGAGGTGATCCAACACACCATATATTTGATTGAAGGATCCAAGCCAGTCCACCAAAAGTAAAGGCTAGTAAACCTAAAAATTGAGTCATTTATAGCCCCAAAATTGAGTAAATTAATATATTCAAGGATTATATACCCAATCGATCATTCGACTTGGGTATCAAACCTAGTCTCGATAAGAAAGAAAATGGGGAAATTAGACTATGCATAGACTTTAAAGACTTAAACAAAGCATCTCTAAAAGATAATTATGCCCTTACTTCAATGGAATAGATCCTCCAAATAGTAGAGAGTGCAAAAATGTTCTCTCTACTTAATGAGTTCTTAAGTTATAACTAGGTATGGATTAATGAGGAGGATCAACATAAAACCACTTTTACTACAAAGTGGGGAACCTTCGCATATGCAAAAATGCCTTTTAGCCTCTCTAATGTAGGATCTACTTTCTAATGGGCCATGGATATAGCTTTTCAATTCTTGATTAACAAAATCATCTTCATTTATCTAGATGATCTTACCATGTTTTCCAAGAAAAAGGATCATTTTGATCATTTGGAGAAGATTTTTCAAAAATCTCAAGAGTTTGGGGTATCCCTCAACCCCAAAAAATTCACCTTTAGCATCTTACAAGGCAAGATACTAAGATATATGGTATCCAAATAAGGCATCTCTATTGATTCAGATGGAGTAAAGGCCATTAGGGACTTAACCTTACTGATTAATAAGAAGTAAGTCCAATATTTCTTAGGGAATATTAACTTCATTAGTGTTAGGTTGTGGAGCTAAAAGCTTCACTGATGTAGACACGGAGGAGGTTGCTGTGAGGTTGCTGAGTTGCAGAGCAACTGATGTCAGTCTGATCAACTGATGTCAGTCATATACAATGAGAAGAGCAACCGACGTCGGTCATGGATCGGCCGATGTCGGTCACCTCCAGGTAGACAAGGACCGACGTCGGTCGCCTGTGCGGTTCCAAAACTACCAGTTCACAGATAGTTAGTTAATGAACCAGTTATTTGCATGTAAAAGGCCAATTTCAGACTGAAGCTGTGGATTTAATTATTGTAATTAGATGTCTAATTATTGTTTGCATGAGATCTATATAATATACTCATGGGCTATATTGTAATTTGTGCTAGAGAGTAAGAGAGCAAAATTAGCTCCTTCAGAGTGAAGAGAGCATGGTGTGTTCCTCCTAGTGCCACAGTGCCAAGTGTGGGTGCTAGTTTAGAGAATCAGAAGGGTTCTTCATGTATGTATGATCTTGGTCAGCAGGTGTACAAGGCCACATTTGGAGATCTACATGTGTAAGTAAGATCATTGATCTACAGGTGTATGTGTGTGCATGGTCTAGGTTTACAGGTGTGCAAAACTAGGTTAATCTGTAGGTGGCAGTAGGATCAAGGTGACAACAACACAATAGGGAGCAAGATCAGGCAGGATCTACTTGGAGTACGGTGTGTACTCGATTAGAGAGCAATAGAGGAAGGCAAGGTAGTTCCTTCCAAAGTAAGATCATTTGAGTTGCAGGTTGTTGCAAGTTCATGGGAGATCTAATTGGAGTGTGTTGTGTACTCGGTTGAGTATGTGTGTATACTTGGTGTACTGGCAGTAGTGGATACTGAATGGTTGGAGGTGAACACCAACTCTATGTTTGAGTTGTGTGTTGGGACCGTAATTGAGAGAGTGAGCTCTTGAAGAGATTTACTATTTATGCCCTAAAGGTGTGTAAGGAAGAAGGTGGCATCTTCTTTGTTGTATTTCTTTTTGGAAGAGTATTAATACAATTGGGTATTGTCTCTCATATTCTGTGTTATTTTTGAATTCTAGTTACTTGTACTTCTGGTTTAATTCTACATGTTTAGTTGCTTGGTAATCAATGGTGCTTTTGGGTCCTAACAGTTGGTATCAGAGCTAAGGTTGTAGGGAGCAGGTTTGTGTTTGATTACAGGACACTCTCAAGGGTTTTTGATTGAGTGGGAGTAGAGCAATGGTAGAAGAAAGTAAGCTAAGAATGGAGGAATTGAAAAGCATGAATGGTCAATTATGGTGTTATAGAAAGAAAGAGCAGGTAAAGAGAAATTGCTAGTTGGTAGAAGATCAGCATGAAGGAACTGAAGAAGTAGATGTTGCAAGTGTTGTTGCATAGGATGCTCTGGGATGTTCCTTGGATAAAGTAGAATCTTGTCTTATAGATTTTGTTGCCTCTTTCCATGCAGCTCGAAATAGAGTATTTTTCCATGTTAAGGTCTTTGGAGAATTTGGAAAGATTTATTTAGGGGTTGGTGTGCCTTGTCAAAGTATTGGCAAAGGGGAAGTGAAGCTAAAATTGCAGGTAGCCAACACATGGGTGTTAAAAGATGTCATGCAGGTCCCAGTTCTAAAGATGTGGCTAATTGCTTCAGGAAAGTTGGGTGATGAGAGATGCATAAGAACTCTTATAACGGATGCACTTGAATTAGCATGTGGTAAGAAAGTAGGTACTCTTTATCTACTTGCTTGTATTATTGATTCTTCTTTTGTTGTGAAGACATGGCTCTGTAGGCTTGGTCACATGAGCAAGAAGGAGACGCATGTTCTTAAGCGGAAGTCAGATGTATTTGATAGACTTAAGAACTAGAAAGCCTTGGTGTTTTTGGAGGAGATGACGGACAAAGATCAGTGGAGAAGGCTGGACATCTCTGAGTAGGGCAATTTGGATAGGGTTTTGATCCATGGAGAGCTTGCGATAAAAAGTCATCACTCACAGGCAAACACAGTTATTGGTGTCAGTCAAGGGAAATTGGCATCGAATAGATAGGTGCTAATGTTGGTCATGTGCAGACCAGAGCCAGTGGTGTCGGGCAGGGTGGTTGCCGACATTGATAAGGGAACCAACATTGGTGACCAGGTAAGACCGACATCGGTTAGAGAATCGACATCGATAGAAAGGATAGTCACATGGGAACTGACATCAGTTGGATGCATATTATGTGGTGACTAAGGTCAGTCACTGTAATGGATTTTGGGTAGACACCAAGCTGTCAAGGAGTCTCAAATGCCCATATGGAGGATTGAAAGGGTAAGTAAGCCTCAAATTCATTATTCTTCTTCTTTATACTCGTTTCTCACTATAGAGCAGGAAGGATCCAAGAAATAGTGGGAGCATGGCATGAATGAGGATGCAAAACCAAATGAGAGATTTGGTAGGGTTACCAACTAGAAGAAAGCACTGAAAGATGAATGGATACCTTAGTTAAAGAATAGAGAGAATGGATACGTGAGACAGAAGGCTAGGTCATATGGTCTTGTGGAAGCTCCAGGACAGTGGTACAGGTTTGATAGGTGGATGACAAAGCATGGCTTTAGTCAATGTCATTGTAACTACTGTGGTTTCTTTACCAGGTGGATGATGAGTCGTGACATCATCTTGTTATTGTATGTTGTGTGTTTGCTTTGATGTAGGGTTACACATACATGGTTTTTTTTGAGCTAAAGGTAAAGTTAGTTCAGAGGTGTGTCATGAAGAATTTGAAGGAGCAAAATTCTTTGGCATAAGTGTGTTTTAGAGACATGGAGATCATAGGTTGATTTTGTCTCTAGATGATTGTGTGATACCGGTTAGCACGTCGATGGTTGGACAGTTCATAGAACAGGGTCCTAATTCACATGATGAGGTTATGTACATGTATACTGGACTTGGGTTGCCCATGTAGTGGGAGCTATCAAAAAGTTTGGAGCCAATCTGGGAAAGAAGCACTATAGGGCAGTTCAGTGGATTCTCAGGTGTCTGAGAGGGACCAGTAGCAGGTTAACATGCTATGTAGGGTCAAGTTCTTTTCTACATGGGTTTATAGATGCGGATGCAGTAGGTTACTTGGATGACAGGAGATGCACCACAAGTTGTGTGGTGGTTGGTCTTTAGGATTGATCTTAAAGAGGGATACAAGCCAAGAAACAAATTAGATGATGTACAGGTATAGGTACAGTGCAGCTATTTATCTCTAAGTGGGAGATTGTTAGGTTGTGGAGCTAAAAGCTTCACTGATGTAGACACGGAGGAGGTTGCTGAGAGGTTGTTGAGTTGTAGAGCAATCGACATTGGTCTGATCAACCAATGTCAGTCATATACAGTGAGAAGAGAAACTGATGTCGATCATGGATCGGTCGATGTCAATCACCTCCAGGCAGACAGAGACTGACGTCAGTCACCTATGCAGTTCTAGAACTGCCAGTTCACAGATAGTTAGTTAACAAACTGATTGTTTGCATGTAGAAGGCCAATTTTTGACTAAATCTACAAATCTAAATATTGTAATTAGATGTCTAATTATTATTTTCATGAGATCTATATAATAGACTCATGGGCTATATTGTAATTTGTGCTAGAGAGTAAGAGAGCAAAATTAGCTCCTTTAGAGTGAAGAGAGCATGGTGTGTTCCTCCTAGTACCATAGTGCCAAGTGTGGGTGCTAGTTTGGAGATTTAGAAGGGTTCTTTATGTATGTATGATCTTGGTCAACAGGTGTGTAAGGCCACATTTGGAGATCTACATGTGTAATTAAGATCATTGATCTATACGTGTATGTGTGTGCATGGTCTAGGTTTGCAGGTGTGTAGAACTAGGTTGATCTATAGGTGGCAGTAGGATCAAGGTGACAGCAACACAATAGGGAGCAAGATCAGGCAGGATCTACTTGGAGTACGGTGTGTACTCGATTAGAGAGCAATAGAGGAAGGCAAGGTAGTTCCTTCCAAAGTAAGATCATTTGAGTTGTAGGTTGTTGCAAGTTCATGGGAGATCTAATTAGAGTGTGTTGTGTACTTAGTTGAGTATGTGTGTATACTCAGTGTACTAGTAGTAGTGGATATTAATTGGTTGGAGGTGAACACCAACTCTGTGTTTGAGTTGTGTGCTGGGATCGTAATTGAGAGAGTGAGCTCTTGAAGAGATTTATTGTTTATGCCCTAGAGGTGTGGGAGCCCTAAAGGTGTGTAAGGAAGAAGGTGGCATCTTCTTTGTTGTATTTCCTTTTGGAAGAGTATTAATACAATTGGGTATTGTCTCTCATATTCTGTGTTATTTCTAAATTCTAGTTACTTGTACTTCTGGTTTAATTTCACATGTTTAGTTGCTTGGTAATCAATGGTGCTTCTGGGTCCTAAAAATTGGTTGATTCATATCTAACTTTGTAGGGCTAGTAAGGCCAATTACATTAATTTTGAAGAAAGACCAAACTTTCAAATGGATTGCTAAAGGAAGAATAGCATTTGACAAGATCAAGGAGGAAATATCTACCACTCTCATACTAGTTAATCCTAACTTCTCTAAATATTTGGTCATGCATGTTGATGGGAGTGAACATATCTTGGAAACCATGTTAAATTATAAAGAAGATGAAAGGAAAGGTGAACATCCTATTGAATTTTATTCAAGAACCCTACATGGATATGAAACTAAGTATAGTTTCATTGAGAAGTGGGTTTTCACCATCATTAAATATCTTAATAAATTGAGACACCTGGTGATAAGAAGCAAAGTAATGATATATGTGGCACATTCCAACATCAACGAATACATCATGGAAGGAGAAATCATCAAGAAAAGATCCAATCAGATCACTAAGATCCTAGAATATGATGTTGAAGTTAGACCAACCAAGGTGATCTCAGGGAGAGGACTTTATGAGTATTTGGCCTAATGCACAAATGCCCTGACATGAGTAAGGTACACCATAGATATTTTTAGTGAGTCAATATGAAACTATCAAGTCTTAGGTTGCTAATAAAACCCACTTTATGGAAATTGGCCAATATTTAGATGGCCTCCCCATGCACAAAAATATATTTTATAGGTTGAAAGGAGCTAGTTATACACTAGTTTAGGAGGTCATGTTCAAAAGGAGCTTCAACATAGTATTACCTAGGTGTGTTGACAACCACCAAGCTATAAAAATCCTACAAGATATGCATTTTACCCCTCTAGGTAAACATTTCTTGGTGAAAACAACCATAATAAAAATAATGCATGTTAGATACTACTGGTCGACCTTATTTTCAAATTGTTATTACCAAGTGAAAAAATTCTAATAAAGTCAGTTTTTTGTAAGCTAGCAAAATAATTTATCCATGTTGTTGAATCTGATTATGACTAATAATAATTTCATGTAGTGGAGTTTATATTTCATTAGGATGATCAATATCATATCTAGTGTAGATCATAAATGGATACTCATGTCCATGGATTACTTTAAAAAATGGATCAAAGCAACTCTTTTGAAAGAAGTAATTGAAAATGTGATCCTTGACTTCCTAGAAGAATTGGTAACAAGGTTTGACCCTCTTAAAACAATCATATCTAAAAATGAAAAGGCCTTCCTCAATTCAAAGGTTTCAAAATTTATTATTTGGAATGGAATTTTCCTTAAGACTTTATCTAACTACTACCCACAAGGGAATGTGTTGGCCTTATCGACCAACAAGAACCTCATAAGGTTAATTAAGAGAATGGGCACTAACTAATAGAGATAATGGAATAAACATCTAAAAATAGCTCTATGGTCCAATTGAATCACTCCTAAGTAGATTCTAAAAACATCTCCATATTAATTAGTATATGTAAAATAAATGTTAAAATCCTCCAAAATAGCCAAGAACAGAGCAATGGGGGTCAAATTAGCAAAATTTCTCAATCTTGAAGAAGCAAGAGAACAATCCAGTGGCACTATTATCAGCCAAAAGTAGGTGGTTTGATAATAAGGTATCCAACCTAGGTTTTAATCTAGGAGACTTGGTCTTGAAATATGATGAAAGGGTCATGAAGTTAGTTAGCATGCAAAGTTTGATTCCCTCTATAGAGGACCTTTTTGCATCATCAAAAATAGGTAGGGAAATGCATTTAAATTAATAGATGAAGAAGGAAATGCCTTAGAGATTATGGTTAACAAAATCCACTTGAAGCACTTTAACTAATTTACCATCCTTGCTTTGTACATAATTAGTTAGTTTCCCTTTTCATTGTTGTTTGTCTTTGCTAATAAGTTCCATTGGCACAAGCTATTATGTCTGATCATATAGTGTCTATAATTTGGCTCCCCTCATTTTAAATCCTTTGAAAGATGGTTATCTACCCTAATACCCCTAAAATTAATGTTTAGGTGCCCCTAATTACACAATCTCTCATAAGTATCACCGTAAATCTTTTCCTCAAGAGTCTATGTCACCCTTCTCATTTATGGCCACCAAATTTAAAAAGGTTACATGATGATTTTGATATTAATGTTAGCCAATAAATACCCCTTCCTTAATAAAATAAAGCATTTAAATGACCTAAGATTTTTTGAGAGTATAGATCTAAGCAAAAAGTCTTTAGCAAAGAATTGTGAGCAAAAGCCAATATTTAGTGTTTTCCTTGAAGCAAAGAGAAGATTATCTTAGGATAATTACAAGATGGAATATTTTGGGTCCTCACTCAGAATTAGACATCCTAGGAAGAAAATATTTCATAGATCAATGGTCATGGAGAGCTTCCCATATTATTTGTAGGTAAAAAATCATATGCTTCCACCCCTGCATAGCCTAAAACCATAATATCAAACATGAAGAGTGTCACCAAAAGACATTGTAAGGACCCTAGACTAGTCCTTGACTTTTCAAATAGGATATTTGATCCCAAATTGACAAAAAATACTAATAATATAAGGTATATTGCTCATTCCCACATGCTCACAAAATTTTAGAATAATGACTTTGAGTCATTCATCTTTAGAATATAAATCTCTACCCTAGCATAGTATATGGTGCCTCTCATACACCCATTCTTAGAAATCATTTCTCAATGCAAAGAAAGGTATGATGCTAACACTATTAATATCACATGCCACCACTTGAATGTGGCAATTAGTGTTGGAGAAGTGAGGGAGATGCTTTGGCTCCTTGATGACCTCAGTGCAAACATATACAATATGGAGAGTTTGTAGACTATATGGGACACTTGTGTCCAAAAGCTAAAGTTCTTAAACTTATCTCTCTATAATAATTACATCAAATTTATACCTCTACCCATTTCTCTCTTGATCTTTGTGGCAAACGATATGAAATATGCCCTCTCTATGTTAGCATTCACATTTGGAATGGACTTGGACACTAATGCCAATGATTTTTAGTTGTGTATGATCTTCCACTTAAAGAAAATGAGCATTGAAAATGCCTTAAAAATGAACTTCATAGATGTCATTGATGATGCCATTCATAATCAACTGATGAATTTTTTTCCTTAAAATACCTTTAAGTATTCTTTCTTCCTTTTCTACATGATCATGTACCAGAGTAACAAGTTATTTTTGACATACTTTACCATCAACTCGACTAAGATGGGAACATATCCATATATGGTGATCCCTATCTCCATATGGACCCACATATTTTTGGCCACACAAGATTATAATGAATATGTAGAGTGCTTCCTATCTCCAGTCCTAATCGACCTCGGTTAGGAAGCCATTACCTTCTGAATGATAGACTATCAGAAAGCATGGCTCACTGGCTAAAAAATTCTAGGAAATTTGTTATTTAGTCCCAATTTACATTCATTAGAGTCTAAATATTTAAATAAGATCCATTTCATCTCCCATGCATACTCATAGATAGGACTTTGGCCCTAGAATTGGCCTGCCAACTCGACATGGTAGATTTTTTATATAAAATGAGCTAAAATAATAGGGCCCTATATGACATCAAATTTTTAAGAGGTGGAATTACAATTATGAGGTCATATGAGCATTTGTGTATGCTTAAATTGGTAAAGCTTATCCTGTATCAAATTAATGATCAATGAAATTATGACCCAACTAACCACATAACCATTCTTAATACCATCACCACCTTTAATCATGATCCCCAAGCATATTTTTAAGAGTTAAAGTAGTCAATGAAAAATGACATTAATAAAAATGTTGATTTTTCAAAGATACCCTTAGACACTCACCAATCATAGGAGTCTTTCTATAAACTAGTCTAAGATTTTGATCCTATTAAGATCATGACCAAAGGTCTAAGAATGTAGCTCATCTAGAGGGGTTGGATCAAGGAAAAAATGGAATCCTATTAGAATTATAGGTAGGAAATTGACCAGAGGGATCTCAATTTCAAGGAGCTAAAGACTGATGAGCAATTTGAAAATATCTAAGATGAGTATCATGAGGAGATACTTGGGTGGAAGAAGAGGTTTTGGTGAAAGAAGAAGATGATGCCCCCTTAGGAAAAGAGGAGGAGATTTTTATGATTTAGAGGTCTACATCCTAGCTCCCTCTTCTATATATAACTCCCTAACAATAGGATTAGGTCACTCTAAGACAACCTGAGGTAGGGTCATCTCATCTTTGCTTTGAGTCATAAATTTCCAACCCTCTTCTAAAACCCAGGTATAAAAGGTACATTTCACTCACCCTCTCCTATCCACTTATTCTTCATTCTTCACTTCTTCTTTGACTTCTACCATTTTCACCTCAATCACCACTCAATTATCCACCATGCTTATGTTACTTTTCACTCCTTCACCTTCATCCACCACAAGTAAATCCAATATGGCACAATCACCTACCATCCCTCTTCATGGCCTCCTTCCCTTCTCACCTTCCATGTTGACCATTAACCCACTCATCCATAAGGGAATATCATCCATTGCTTCATAGTAGCAAGTGACCATTCCCTTCAGATTTCCATAGGGATCCCACTTATGGGGGAAATAATTCAATCATAAGATTAGTTTCATCAACAGTTGGAGACTACAAGGAAATCTTGAGAATCTTAGGTGGAAAAAAGAAGAGGAAAAGTGGATAAGACCTTGATATTACCACACATGCAGTCATTTTTTGACCCCACACAATAATCTATGATGATTGTATATGCTGCCAATAGTAATGAAGCCCCAATAGAAAATGTAGTTGGGATATTACTCAATCCATGTCATCATCTTGAACCTCAATTAGGTAAGGCCATATTATAGGGTCAAAATCATGGAGGAGACACAGAAGTCCATTATAATGGACTACCTCAAGGCAAGCCATCAATTAGAGAAGAAAGAACAAGAACTCATAAGATTTAAATCCACCATCAATTTCCTAAATGTAGAGGCCAAATACAAAGATGTATAGCTCACAAATATGAGATCTAACTTATAGATCTACATCACATCTGAGAGCTTTTAAATGGACGCTAACTAGAAAACCCAACTATAAATCCAAGTAGCAGAGTTGAAGGTTGAAGTAGATGGCCTAAAAAGGGAAAAGAAGGCTATATAAAATAATCTATAAGAAAAAGAAAAAGATCTCACATAGACTCATAAGCATTTCTTGGACTCTACAAGTGCATAATAATAATTTTAACAAGAGTCCTAGGCCAAGGACCAAGATATCCATCAATTAAAGAATGACCTTACTGCCCACTCCCAGACTATAGATATCCTCCTAGTGATTTAGAAACTATACATTTCATATTGGGATGGGATACATAACATGGCCTCAAACTTGAATCTAATGCTTAGGTTTATTTTAAACTCACAACAGTTAAGTGCGTAAGTGAGCACATCTGTGGATCAGGTCCTTGCCTTCATATCCCCCAAGATCTATAATTCATAGATCCTAGTACAAAATTAATATAGTGTGATAGATGATATGTTCTAGGTGATATGAAGGCCTTCATTTCCCTATCTATTAATTTAAATGCCTTCTTTATAGTGTGATTGCTAAAAAACTATAAAGCATCAAAATCAATAGCCTAACCTATTAAGGAACCTTCTATCCTCCATCTTTCTTTGCCTATAAAATGAGGGGAGTAGGAGGTGAAATGGATCTAAGTTTTTATCAAGCACAATCATTTTCAAGCACTCTAGCATACGAGAAATCAAGCTCTCAACCAACCAGCCATTCTTCCAATAATTTAGTAACTACAACAGTGACACAAACCTCTTCCCAAATTTCTCTTGAGGTAAATTACCATTACTTTGAAAAAATTTATCCAACCATTAAACATCATCCATCAAGAAATAGGTATATTTTATATTCTATCTTTGTTTGTTTCTAACTTCTAGGCTTGAATCAGATCTTTTGCACCTATCTTCTGACTTCCCTATCCTTAACCAGACCATTAACAAACCCTTATATAATTATTAACCCATTATACAACTTATTTTGAACACCTTTATAATTCCACATGCAACTTATAATTGTTAGTACAACCATCAACAGTCACCTCCAACCCTCGACAGTCATCACAACCACTAATTATCACCTCCAACCATTGATGGTTACCAAACTACTAATGGTTAGCTTAACCATCGATGGTCACCCTAACCACTGATAGTCACTATGGTAAGAAATAATATCAATTTATTTCTAACCCCTTACCCCCAACCAAATCTAACTTTCTATGTCCCTACCTATTCCTAAACCCCTACCTAATTTCTTGAACTTAACCTGATCTATTCTAGCACTAGTATTGACCCTTTACTGCTATATTTAGTTTATTTTATTTATCAAGCATCTATTTCTTCTTGTATTTCATTTTTTTTAATTTAATGAAATTATTTAATTTTTATCTCTTTCAACTTAATTTTTATCAAATAGTAGATTGATAGCCTCCTAGCAAGATCATGCTTCTTAGATCTAGCTCACGCTAGGTAGTCCACCCTAATATCTTTCTAGCAACCCATTTTGTAAGTAATTTCTTATATACAGGTCATTCTTCTCAAGCTAAAGAGGATCTCTCCATACTCATCTAGATCATACATGCACAACAACTAGGTTCTTCTACGACACCCTTATTACTAGTTTTATCACCTTACTTCTTTCTAGGAAACAAATAAAAATTAAGAGAAACATAAACGAGAACCAAATAGAAGTAAAAAAATAAGGGATACATCCCTTAAATAGAAAACCATCTAATAAGGAACTAACAAAATACCATAATCCACAAAGGGCCTAAACAAACAATGATTAAAAAACCTCTATATGGAGACAATAGATAGGAGCATTCCAAACCAAGAAAATAAAGGGATACAGCCCATCAACATTCAAATTATGGCTTCACTAGTGCTGCCACCACCAACAGTGGTGGAGCCACCAATTTCCATCAATATGGAAGAGGAAAAATATTTACCACATCCTTTTTCATTCACATCTACCCCAACTACACTCCCATTTGGTACCCATTTAGCTCCACCTACCTTCAAAGGAGTCATCTTCCAATGACATTGCCTTGCTTAACTAATGTTGCATTTCAGGGTAACCCCTTTAATACCTAGAGAAACAACATTACTCTCCAATCTATGACTCATTTTTATCATGACCATACTATGAGGACCTTGGATTCTTGTTGTTGTTCTAGTGGGGTATTCTATTCAAGTGGTGCCCTAAAAAGCCTAATAAGGTGTTTGACAAATGCCAAAGCCTTGGTAGAGAACCTCCATCTAAGCATTGCCTCCACTGAGGCCATAGGTGACTGTAGATCTTCTAAGTCTAATTTAGGAATGAATTATCTCTTAGGGACTAGGTGTTTTAGGCAAGACTACACAAGTTCCAAGTGCTCAATTACCCTACAAAATATACCTTGAAGCTCATAAAAAGACTGTAGAGGGACCAACTCTAACTTATTCTGAGTTGAGAAAGGGAGGGGTCATTTCCCAGTGCAAAGACAAGCTTCCACTACATCCTCTAGCCCAACCCTAAATCCCAGATGAATAATTCTAATTTCCATAACCATCTATTGCTTATTTTTTGAAAAAATAGAAAGTTACCTATGAAGGTTGATGTAAGCAAAGAATTTACCTTGACCTTACAAAGATTACCCAGTGTCAATTGACTAATAACTTCCTTAATTTCTTACATGATGTTTCCAAAATAAAAGATGAAGATCCTTTTAATTCAGGAGTCAAAAAAATGCCCTATAAAGGAATACTTCCCTTTTAACCACTTCTACTTATAGTAGGGGTTCACTAAGCATGATCTGGTACATTGAATCCATGGTAGTTGAGTAGAGTGAGATAGAACAAGGGGAGTCAGAGAGAGCCAAGATGAGAAGGGAGAGAGATTGCACATTCACTGCTCACCCTACTCATAATCAATAAAAATACATTAGGGTGTGCCACATATGTGGCACATGCATGCATCAAGATTGTGAGGTAATTATGGGAAATAGACCATTATGCTACATCCCATAATATTAATCAATAAAAAACTTCTCAAATGTCCTAAAATTCCTAATCATTTTCCATTACTGACTCATCATGTTGATCAATTCCTATATTAGCTAACATGTTTGCTATGGATTTAGCTTCATGAATGTAGTGTGCTACTTCCCAATGACTTAGATTATCTAGTAGTTCTTAGCCACATGTAGACACTAGAAAACTCCACATGATGGTTCTAGATGTCAAAATGCCTCAAAATACCTTAGGGACCACCTAACCCTTCTCAACCCACTAATTAACTCATCAAATCCTAATTCTAGTTAGGTATTTAGCTAACTAAACTCATTAACTCACTAACTTGAACATTATCCCAACTTTTTAAACTCGCCTTGACCCTTTTTCCTCTAGACACTCAACTGTTGATGGTCAGCTTAACCATCGATGGTTAGCTTGACCATCGATAGTCAAGTCCTCACCCTCCTAACTCATCACTAACTATGTGTGAGATAATAAGGCACAATTTAATATGTTCACCTTATATAGTGCTAACAAATTCCCAAGCATTGAAATTAGCAAGCCAACTTACTAGGGAACCTTATATCCTCCATCTCTATTTACCTATAAAAAGAGGGGAGTAAAAGTTGAAAGGGATCGATTAGCACAAGCATTCTTGCACATAAGTATTCATGCTTCCATCTAGCCAACAAGTATTCTTCTAGAAATTCAACAACTACAATAGAGGCCTGAACCTCTACCCAAATTGCTCTTGAGGCAAAGTACTATTACTTTACCAAAATTTCTCTAGCCATCAACCATCAACCATTTAGTAAGTAACAAGTATATTCATACTCTAGTTTTGTTATTTTGGTTTCTAACCTCTCTTCCTCATCAAACTTTTTTGCACCTATCTTCTAACCTCCTATTTCTAAATAGACCCTAAATAAACCATTATTTAGCCACTGATCCAATATACAACTTCTTTTCTAAACATTTCTAGAAATCCACAGGCAATCACTAATGATTAGCACAACCATCAATGGTCACCCCTAACCATCAATGGTCACATAATAACCAATGGTTACCTCAACTACCAATGGTTAGCTCAACCTTTGATGGTTACCTTGACCATCGATGGACATTGTGGCAAGAAATAACAAGTTATTTTTGACCCCTTACCCCCAAAAAAACCTAACTTTTTGTGTTCTTACATGTTCACAGACCCTCACCTGATTTCTTGAACATGACTTGATGTACTTTAGCACTAGTATTAACCCACTTTTGCTATATTTAGTTATTTTGTCCATCAAGTATTCTTCTTCTTCTTATATTTCATTTCAATTACTCTCTATTATTCGATGTAAGTAGTTTCCTTTTATCTCTCTCAACTTAATTATTAGCAAAGAGTGGATTGACAACCTCCTAGCAAGCTCACGCTTCTTAGATCTAGCTCACACTAGGTAGTCCACCTAACTGTCTTTCTAATAACCCCTTTTTTTAGTGATTTATTATCTACAGGTAATCCTTCCAAGACAAAAAAGAGATCTCTAAATTCTTCTAAATCATGCACATATAACAACCTATTGGGGATCAACCAACAAACTTGATTACAATTAGCAAGCAACTAAATACGGAATTAAACCAGAATGATAAGTAACTAGAATCAGAATTAGCAAGGAATAAGAGATACAAGAAACCACCCTAAAAACTTGTATTAAACTCTTTACAAAAGGAATTACAATTGAAGAAACTTCTTTTCTTCTACACCTCTCTCAAATATACAGATCTCTTCCTAGACCTCTTTCCCTCAAGAGTTACAATCAAATCCAACAACCTGGATTGATACACATATATTTTACAATACTGTACAATTAAGCTATGAAGATCTATCCCAATATATAATATTAGGAAACATGAGCAATGCAATTACAACTATCAGATGCACCTCTCTAAATAAGGGCTCAACTCAGTCTTACTAAAGATAGAGATGCGGACTTAAGACTATCACTTAATACTATCATGCAAACATTTTGTTCTATCCAAGGAAATAGCTTTTTGGACGCACAAGTAACCGACATCGGTTCCTGCCTGTTTGCCTATGACCGACGTCGGCCGACCCATGACCAATGCTGGCATCTCCTAGTCGAATCCTGACTGACGTCGGTCGCTCCTGACCGATGCCAGTGACTGTGTAGTTCTGCAACTTCTACATCTTGCTCATTTGATGAAGCTTTTAGCTCCACACCTTAACAATCTCCCACTTGGAGATAAATAACTGAACTAGTACCTATACAACAACATCTTCTAGCTCCTCCATCTTCAACTCAATCATGAAGACCAACAAAATTTGAATGAAGATTCAACTTCTCTTTTGTTACCAACTTGGTTAACATATCAGCAGGGTTCTTATCTATATAGATCTTCTCCAGCTTCAACTCACCATCCTCCAATACCTGTCCAATGAAGTGGTACCTAAGCTAAATATGTTTGGTTCTTGAGTGAAAGGCTAAATTCTTAGCCAAATGAATTGCACTCTGACTATCACTATATAATATGCAACTCTCTTGCTCCTTTCCTAGCTCTTCCATAAACCCTGTCATCCATATCATCTCTTTGCTAGCCTCTGTGGCTGCAATATATTCTGCTTCTGTAGTTGACAAGGCAACAACCTTCTACAACTTTGAAATCTAGCTAATCACCATTCCACCAATAGTGAAAACATATCCTATGGTGCTTCTCCAGCCATCCAAGTCACCTGCCATATCTGAATCTACATAACCATGTAGAGAAGTGTTTGAACTTCCATATCACAAATGCCTACTGCTGGTCCCTCTCAGATATCTGAGGATCCACTAAACTGCTTTCTAATGCTCCTTTCCTGGATTGGCCATATACTTGCTGACAACTCTCACTGCTTGGGCAATATCCAGTCTAGTACACACCATTACATACATTAAGCTCCCAAATTTGGAAGCATATGGAACTTTAATCATGTACTTTACCTCATCATGTGAATTAAGACACTGATCTTTACTCAAATTGAAGTGTCCAACCATAAGTGTGCTTACCGGCTTTGCATCCTGCATATTAAACTATTTCAACACCTTGTTCACATAATCCTCTTGAGACAAAATTAACCTGTGATTTTTCCTATCTCTCTTAATACTCATGCCAAGGATTTTATTTGCTACTCCCAAATCCTTCATGGCAAACGTGTGAGCTAATTTCACCTTAAGCTCAGAGATATCCTACATGTGTGATCCTACAACCAGCATATCATCTACATACAACAATATAATAATATATCTACCATTATCCAATCTCTTGAAATAAACACAATGGTCAAATTGACATCTACTGTAGCCATGCTCAGTCATAAATCTGTCAAATCTCAAATACCACTGTCTAGGAGCTTGCTTGAGGCCATACAAGCTTTTCTGCAATTTGCATACAAGTTTCTCCTTACCTTTGACCTCATATCCTTCGAGCTGTTCCATATATATTTCTTCATCCAAATCTCCATGAAGAAACACTATCTTAACATCAAGCTGCTCAAGATGCAAATCCTCAATAGCAACTAAAGACAATACAGTCCATATAGAAGTCATTTTAACAACAAGAGAAAAAATCTCACCAAAGTCAATACCTAGTTTCTGTGCAAATCCTTTCACTACCAACCTGGCCTTATATCTCATCTGTCCATTCTCACCTTCCTTCAATCTATTTCCTCATCCAAATCTCCTCAATCTCCTCATTCATGCCTAGCTCCCACTATTTCCTGGAATCCACCTGTATTGCTTCATCAAAACTCTCTGGTTCTCCACCATCAGTAAGCAATAAATAGAATAATGAAGGGGAATATCAAATTGGAGGTTTACTTACCCTTTCTGACCTCCTGATGGGCATCTAAGACTCATCCAAAACATGCTGTCCACCCAAATTCTCTGACAGTGACTGACCTCGGTCACCTCCAAGCCTATAATTGGCCGGCATCGGTTCCCCATGACCAACCTTAGTTCCTACCTGGTCGACATCAGTCAGTGTCTGACTGACATTGGTTCCTATATTGCCGACATCGGTTCCTGCCTGATCGACGTCGATCTCTGTGTTTTCCTATTTGTGATTATTTCTATTCGTGAGCTCATTTTAGACCGTCACCTCATCCAATTCTCCATTGCTCTGCCCAGATTGATTCAGCTTCTTGAGCTGATCACTATACATCACTTTTATATTGAAAACAACATCACGGCTCCTAATTATCTTGTTAGTTTCTAGATTCCAAAACCTAAATCCGAAATCACCAGAGCCATAACCAATAAATGTGCACCTCATAGACTTAGCATCCAGCTTCTTTCTATTTTCCTTATCAATGTGCATAAAGGCTTCACAACCAAAAACTTTGAGAAATGAGAGATCTACCTTTTTACCTATCCATGCCTCTTCTAGAATTCCACCATCTAGAGCTGTAGAGGGTCCTCTATTAATTAGGTACACTATAGTGTCCATAGCTTCTGCCCAAAACTCTAAGGGCAAACCAGCATGCAATCTCATACACCTTGCATGCTCCAATATTATTCTATTCATCCTTTCAGCAACTCCATTTTTCTGAGGTGTCCTTGGAACCATCCTTTGCCTACGGATTCCATGCATATAAAAATACCAGTTGAACTTGTGACTGCATAACTCACCACCATTTTCAGATCTTAGGCACTTCAATTTCCTACTTGTTTCATTCTCAACCAAAGCTTTCCAAATCTTAAAAGTGTCAAAAACATCAGATTTCTTCCTTATGCAATAGACCCATACCTTTCTTGTAGCATCATCAATGAAATAAACAAAGTACTGTGATCCTCTAATAGAAGCAACCTGAGCTGGTCCCCACACGTCTGTGTGAACAAGCTGCAACTTGTGTTTCTTCTTTGTTGACCCAGTCTTGAGAAAACTCACTCTCTTCTATTTCCCAAAAACATAGTGCTCACAAAAATCTAGATCTATGCTTTTTAAATCTGAAAGCATACCTTTTGACTTAAGAATGGACATTCCCTTCTCACTCATGTGGCCGAGCCTAGAGTGCCACAACTTTGCATCCACATCTAAAGTAGATAATACAGAAGGAGAAATATTATTAATACAATTACATAAATAGAGAGTACCTACTCTCTTACCTTTGGCCAATACAAGTGCACCCTTGGTCACCTTCCAAAATTTAGCTGTGAGAGTTACTGTATAACCCTCATCCCCTAACTTTCCTACAAAAATCAAATTCCTCTTCAGGCTGGGAACATGCATGACATCTCTCAACACCCATGTGTTGCCATTTTGCATTTTCAACTACACTTTTCCTTTGCCAACAATTTTACAAGGCTCATCATCCCCTAAATAAACTATTCCAAAATCTCCATGGACATAGTCACTAAAATATTTTCTATTAGGGGTTGCATGAAAAGAGGCACCAGAATCTAACACCCAAGATTCCATATTATTATGCAAAGAGAATATAAGAGCATCTTGTGTAATACCTGCAACTTTTGCTTCTTCTTTACCTTCATGCTGATTGTCTTCTTTAGGTTTTGACCAGCAATCTTTGCTTATGTGCCCTATCTTTCCACAATTCCAGCAGGCTATCCTCCTGCCATTTCTTGATTTGGATCTACCTCTCATCTTTGACTTAGACCTTGATCTCCCTTTCTTACTCTTCTCTTTTTGCCTTCCCCTACTCTCAAAACTTAAAGCGTTCCCTAATGTTTCCTCTGTGCTTTTCTATGGATTTCTTCATTCAAAATCACACTAACAACATCATCTACTTTTAAAATATTTGAAGCAGATGCAGTATTACTAACTAACATTACCAAGCTATGCCAGCTCTCAAGTAATGAGCATAAGATTAATAGAGCTTTAATTTCATCATCAAACACAATTTTGACTGAACTTAATTGATTTACAATTCCATGGAAATCATTTAGATGATTAGACACAGATCCACCTTAATTCATTTGCAAATTAAATAACTGCTTCATAAGATATACCTTATTTGAAGCTGAGGGTTTTTCATACAAATTTGCTAAAGTAGTCATTAACTCTACCATTGACTTTGCCTGTGATAAATTAGATATCACAGTAGATGCTAGACTCAATCTTATAGACCCCAGAGCCTTTTTATCAAGAACTTCCCATTATTAATCTTCCATGTCTGTGGGCTTCTTTGCAATCCCACCTAATGGTAAGTATAGATCTTTTTGATACAGATAATCCTCTATCTGCATTCTCCATAATTGGTAATTCTTGCCATTAAACTTCTCCATTCTCAGTTTACTTTCTTCTACCATTGCTTCTCCCACTCAAATAGAAATCCCTGTGAGTAACCTGTAATCAATACACACTACACAGATCTAAACCACCTGTTAGTGAACCTGAGCTCTGATACCAATTTGTTGGGGATCAACCAACAACTTGATTACAATTAGTAAGCAACTAAATATAGAATTAAACCAGAATGATAAGTAACTAGAATCAGAATTAGCAAGGAACAAGAGATACAAGAAACCACCCTAAAAACTTGTATTAAACTCTTTACAAAAGGAATTACAATTGAAGAAACTTCTTTTCTTCTACACCTCTCTCAGATGTATAGATCTCTTCCTAGACCTCTTTCCCTCAAGAGTTACAATCAAATCCAACAACCTGGATTGATACACATATATTTTACAATACTGTACAATTAAGCTATGAAGATCTATCCCAATATATAATATTAGGAAACATGAGCAATGCAATTACAACTATCAGAAGCATACAGTTGATTACCAAACCAAGCAACTTAATATGCAAAAATTAACCAGAATCACAAGTAACTAGAATTCAGAATAACACATGATATGAGAGACAATACACAACTTGTATTAATACTTATACAGAAAAGAATACAATAAAGAAGATGCCACTTCTTCTCCACCACCTCTTCAGAGGCTTGCCACACCTCAAGTGAACAAAAATTCTCTCCTCAAAGCTCTCTCTCTCAGGTCCCAACACACAACTCAAACACAGAGTTGGTGTTCACCTCCTGTGCTCCACGCACACCACAAGTGCTCCATGCACTCCACAAGTACTCAAAGTACTTCAAGTAGATCTCCCATGAACCTGCAATAACCTGCACTTCAATAGACCATACTTATGGAAAGAACTCCCTTGCCTTCCTCTTTGCTCTATCCGAGTACACACCTATACTCTAAGTAGATCTTGCCTGATACTGCTCCCTATTGTGTTGCTGTCCTATCTGATCTTGCACACCTACAAATCAACCTGGTTCTACACACCTGTGAACCTTGACCTTGCACACACATACACCTACAGATCAACGATCTTAATTACCATGTAGATCTCCTATATAGGCCATGCACCTGTGACCAAGATCCTACACACCTGAAGAATCTTGTTGACTCTCCAAAACCAGCACCCACCCTGGTACTGCTATGGAACTAGGAGGAACACCCTTGCTCACCTCACACACAGAAGGAGCTAACTTTGCTCAACTCAAACTAGAACAACTTTCCAATACAACCATGAGTCTATTATATAGATCTCATCCAAACAATAATTAGACATCTAATTACAATAATTAGATCCGTAGCTCTCAGTCTAAAAATAGATCTAATCATGCAAACACTTGGTTCATTAGCTAACTGCCCATAATAAACTCGCAGTCAAACCACACAGGCGACCGACATCGGTCCCTGTCCGCCTGGGGGTCGCCGATGCCGGCCGATCTCTGACCGACGTCAGTTGCTTCCTGTCTCCTACCTATCGATGTCAGTTGGCCAGACCAATGCCAAAGACTGTGACACTCTACAACCTCCTCCATGTCTACATCAGTGAAGCTTTTAGCTCCACAACCTAACAATCTCCCACTTGGAGATAAACAGCTACACTGTACCTGTACCTGTACTCTATCTAATTTGTTTCCTGGTTTGTATCCCTCTTCAAGCTCAATCCTGAAGACAACCCACCACACATCCTGTGGTGTATCCCCTGTCATCTGAGTACCCTGCCACATCCGAACCTACAAACCCATGTAGTGAAGTCCTGACCCTGCATAGCATGAATCCCTACTACTGGTCCCTCTCAAATACCTGAGAATCCACTTCCCCGAATTGGCTCCTAACTCTCTGACAGCTCCCACTGCATGGGAATACTCAGGTCTATACCAGACCTCATGTGATTTTGGACACTGTACCTGTCCAGCCCTTAGTGTGCTCTGGCTCTGCATCCTGAACCTTGCCAACACCTGATTCACATTAGCTCCCACTGGAGACAAAATCAACCTATGATCTTTATGTCTCCCATGTCAAAGAATTTTGTTGCTCCAAACTCCTCATGACATGCCACTGGGCTAACCTTACCCTTAACTCAACAAAACCCTGTATGTACAATCCTTCTAGCAAAACATACCATCCACATACAACAACAGAATGATGTCGCGACTCATCATCCACCTGGTAAGACAAACCACAGTAGTTACCCTGACATTGACTGAAGCCGTGCTTTGTCCTCCACCTGTCAAAACCTGTACCACTGTCCTGCAGCTCCTCAAGACCATTTACCTGGTCTTCTGTCTCACGTGTTCGTTCACTCTATTATTTAACTAAGGAATCCATTCGTCTCTGTGCTTTCATCTAGCTGGCATCTCTACCCAAAACACCTATTTGGTTCTCCTCCAAGGAATCACATCCTCATCCATGCCAAGCTCCCACCTGTTTCCTGGATCCTTCCTGCTCTACAATCAACAACGAGTATAAAAAAGAGGAACAATGAATTTGAGGGCCTACTTACGTCTTCAATCCTTCGTATGGGTGTTTGAGACTCCTTGACAGCGTGCTGTCCACCCAAAATCTGTTACAGTGACCGACCTTGGTCACTCTATAGTCTGCATCTAACCGACGTCGGTTTCCATGCGTCTGTCCCTGACTACCGACCCTACCGATGTCGGTGTCCCTTCTGCCAACGTCGGTCCTCCTGACTGACATCGGTCTTACCTACTGCCAACGTCGGTCCTCCTGACTGACGTCGGTCTTACCCTGCCCGACATCACCGGCTTCGGTCTGCACATGACCGACATCGGCACCTGTCTGTTCGATGCCGGTTCCTCCTGACCAACGCCGGTACCTATGTTCACCTGTGAGTGATGACTTTTTACCTGCGAGCTCCTTTGAATCAAAACCCATGTCCAAACTGCCCTGCTCAGAAGTATCTAGCACCATCCACTGGGTTCTGTCCACCATCTCCTCCAAGTACACCAAGGCTTTCCAGTTCTTAAGCCTGTCAAATATATCTGTCTTCCGCTTAAGAACATGAATCTCCTTCCTGCTCATGTGACCAAGCCTACGAAGCCACGTCTCCACAACAAAAGAAGAATCAGTAATATAAACAAGTAGATAAAGAGTACCTATTTTCTTACCACCAGCTAATTCAAGTGCATCCATTGTGAGAGTTCTTGTGCATCTCTCATCACCCAATCTTTCTGAAGAAATCAGCCATATCTCCAAACCTGGGACCTACATGACCTTCATCAACACCTGTGTGTTGGCTGCTTGTAATTTTAGCTTCACTTCCCCTTTGCCAATTCTTTGGAAAGGCTCACCAGCACCTCTACCTGGGGCTGCATGGAAAGAGGCAACTGAATCTTTTAACCAAGATTCAACTTTATCCAAGAAACCTTCAAAAGCATCCTGTGTAATAACACCTGCAACATCTGCGTCTTCAGTTCCTTCATGCTGATCTGCTACCAACCAACAATAATATTTTACCTGCTCTTTCTTTCCATAGGACCGTGAGTAACCATCTGTGCTTTTCAACTCCTCCATTCTTAGCTTACTTTCATCTGCCATTGCTCTACTCCCACTCAATCAAAAACCCCTGAGAGTGACCTATAACCAAACACAAAACCTGCTTCCTGCAACCTTAGCTCTGATACCACTTGATAGGATACGAAACACCAAGAAGCATACAATTGATTACCAAACCAAGCAACTTAATATGCAGAAATTAACCAGAATCACAAGTAACTAGAATTCAGAATAACACACAGAATATGAGAGGCAATATACAATTATATTCAACTCATTACAAAGGAATTTACAACAAAGAGGTGGCACTCTTTCTTCCACTTCATGGGCTTACAGTAAACTTCCCTCCAGAGTAATCTTCTCTCATAGGTCACAACACACAGCTAACACAAGCTGTTGTTCACCTCATTGCACATCTGTACAATCGAGTACACAACCGTACTCCAAGTAGATCTCTCCATGATCCTGCTGATGTATTGTTGTCACCTTGGATCTAGCTACCTCGCTGATCTCCTTTCTGACCCTCGCATCCACACATCCCTGCATATCAAACCTGATCTTACTTATCCATACATGGGGAATCCTACTTGATTCCACCATGGGAAGAACTCTCCAAGCTTCACATAGTTCTTCTCCAAATTCTCCACTTAACAATACAGCCCATGAGTCTATTATATAGATCTCATGCATACACTGATTAGACTTGCGGCTCAAGACTTTGAACAAGCCTTTAACATGCAAACTCCGCGTTCACTTAACTAACTATTCGTCAACAGTAGTTCAGACCGCTACAGGTGACCGACGTTGGTCCCTGCCCTCCTGGAGGTGACCGACACTGGCCGATCTCCTGCCGATGCCAGTTTTCCTTCTGCATCCCCTGACTGACGTCAGTGTGGCCTACCGACACCGGCGACTGCATACGCCAGAAACCCTCCTATTTGCCTTAAGGTGTAGCTTTTAGCTCCACACCCTAACAATCTCCCACTTGGAGATAAAGAGCTACACCTGTACCCAAAACTAGTACTCTATCCAATCTGCATCCTGGCTTGTATTCCTCTTCAAGCTCCCACTTGAAGACAACCCACCACACTCCTTGTGGTGATAAACCTGTGCCTAATTTTCTCCATTCTTCTGCCTTGCTATACTCCCACTCAAACAGCAACCCCTGTGAGTAACCTGTAATCAACAAACACTTAACAGATCTGGGCCATCTGTTAGTCAAACTCACTCTGAGAACATCCAACCTCACTCTGATACCAATTGATAGGACCAAAACTCCCCAAAGCTCTGACACAACTTGTTAGATTTAAGAGCACACATGATTACCAATGTATAAGCAACTAAACATGCAGAATCCAGAAGAACAAATAACTATCAATGAGAAAACACATAGAATATGAGAGGCAATATACAATTATATTCAACTCATTACAAAGGAATTTACAACAAAGAGGTGGCACTCTTTCTTCCACTTCGTGAGCTTACAATAAACTTCCCTCCAGAGTAATCTTCTCTCATAGGTCACAACACACAGCTAACACAAGCTATTGTTCACCTCATTGCACATCTATACAATCGAGTACACAACCGTATTCTAAGTAGATCTCTCCATGATCCTGCTGATGTATTGATGTCACCTTGGATCTAGCTACCCCGCTGATCTCCTTTCTGACCCTCGCATCCACACATCCCTGCATATCAAACCTGATCTTACTTATCCATACATGGGGAATCCTACTTGATTCCACCATGGGAAGAACTCTCCAAGCTTCACATAGCTTTTCTCCAAATTCTCCACTTAACAATACAGCCCATGAGTCTATTATATAGATCTCATGCATACACTGATTAGACTTGCAACTCAAGACTTCGAACAAGCCTTTAACATGCAAACTCTACATTCACTTAATTGACTGTTCGTCAACAACAGTTCAGACCGCTACAGGCGACCGACGTCGGTCCCTGCCCTCCTGGAGGTGACCGACGCTGGCCGATCTCCTGCCGATGCCAATTTTCCTTCTGCGTCCCCTGACCGACGTCGGTGTGGCCTGCCGACGCCGGTGACTGCATACGCCAGAAACCCTCCTATTTGCCTTAAGGTGTAGCTTTTAGCTCCACACCCTAACAGATTACAATTAGTAAGCAACTAAATATAGAATTAAACCAGAATGATAAGTAACTAGAATCAGAATTAGCAAGGAACAAGAGATACAAGAAACCACCCTAAAAACTTGTATTAAACTCTTTACAAAAGGAATTACAATTGAAGAAACTTCTTTTCTTCTACACCTCTCTCAGATGTATAGATCTCTTCCTAGACCTCTTTCCCTCAAGAGTTACAATCAAATCCAACAACCTGGATTGATACACATATATTTTACAATACTGTACAATTAAGCTATGAAGATCTATCCCAATATATAATATTAGGAAACATGAGCAATGCAATTACAACTATCAGATGCACCTCTCTAAACAAGGGCTCAACTTAGTCTTACTAAAGATAGAGATGCAAACTTAAGACTATCACCTAATCCTATCATGCAAACATTATGTTCTGTCCACGCAAATAGCTTTCTAGACACATAGGTAATCGACATCAGTTCCTGCCTGTTTGCCTGTGATCGATGTCAACCGACCCATGACCGACGCCGACATCTTTCTACCACACCCTTATTACTAGTTTCTTACCTTCTTCCAAAATTAATAAATGAGAAAAAATTAAGAGACATTTTGGCATGCCTGATG
The DNA here is from genome assembly GCA_037957365.1 of Torreya grandis. NCBI lineage: Eukaryota > Viridiplantae > Streptophyta > Pinopsida > Cupressales > Taxaceae > Torreya > Torreya grandis. The sequence goes on from JARHVA010007075.1 coordinate 137,916, forward strand.
GGGCCCTAGCATCATCTAGGTGCCCCTTTTCTTTATTTATTCTATACTCATACAATGAGATCTAAAATTTATTTTGGGCTTAAAATAAACCTTGCATACATTGATTGCTTGCTTGTTTTAGTTCATTTAGTAACTTAAAATCAAAGTAATTAATTGTAGTTTCACTCTTGTTATCACACACTTTACCAAACCACATAATCAATCAACACATCAAAACAAACTTGAGACAAGGCCCAACTAAGATTTCATCACCTAGTGGTAAACCTTACCCTTTCCTAGTAATCTTACTTGGAAGTCATAATAAGGGGAGAACCAACTCAACTCTCTAATTGAGTATAAACTCTAAAATTCAATATATCTTGTCTAAGCACCTGATAATCTTATCATTGTGGTGTGTGAAGTAAGGGGTAGGCCCCAATATCAAGCCATTTATTGATGTTTAATATAGATTCTTTTTTAGAGCCTTTAACACCTAAAACCAACCTTAAACTCCCTCCTTAGTACCTAATATACAAACTAAATTTCCTCTTCACTTTCTAAGAAATAAGCCAAAAGTGATCTATATATGTTTTAAATGACTTGAGATATTTTTCTTTTGATTATTTTGTGTTTGAGTTGTGATATTTTCATCATTTCTTTTCTATTCCTCACATGGTCTTTATTAGACAATAATTGAGGAATAAAACCAACCAAGAACTACCTTCTTCTTCCTCCTCCTCTATGGAGTATACTTCAGATGTTGAGAGTTATCCTCATCATTCACCCCCTTCTACCATGCCTTAATTTTTGGGGTTGATATAATTTTTTCTACCTTCCTTGATAACAACCCTATGGTGCTCCAACATTACCTTAACACCTTATTTTACCACACTCCTATTATTTTAGTTCCTCCTACAGATCCACCTTATAGTATGCATCCCCCTCTTATGGTTGGTGTTACTTCCACCTAACCTATCATCACCCAAGCATATTATTCCTCTAATATCCCATCCACTCCCACCACCCAAACCCAATTCAACATCCCAACCAATAGCCAAACACCCCCTACATCAACCAACACCTCCAATATAGGGTGAACCTCACCTCTTGTTACCCATACTTCATCCACCTTGGGGGTATCTTCTACCCCTATTTACACCATTCCCATTATCAATACCAACCCACTAATTTCTACCCCACTTCAAAATTTGGTGCTTTCCATACCTAATACCCTTCCACCTATTAGCATAAGGGTTACCACCCAAATATAGCCAACTACAAACCCATTCATACCTCCAAATAAAATCATATCAATCCCTCAACAAATACCTAAGACATCCTACCAATATGTTCCTAATCCATAAGGATACATAGTACCTTCCACCCAACCTTTTGTGCCCATTAACCCTTATGTGGCATCATCCCAACCTTCAATGACCACATAACCATATGTGGTATCTTCTCAACCTTCCAGCACTTATACATATATTCCTACCACCCAACCTCAACAAAACTTACCACCTAATTATGGATCTTCCCAACCTAAAATAGATTTGGTCAAAATGTTAATGGATAAAATGACCATCCTAGAGTCATCTATCTCAAGGGCTCATAACCTCTTGTCTTATGATCAAATATGTAATGAACCTATCCACCCACCCATTCCTCTCCAACCTTATCCTCCTCAATGGGAACTACCTAATTTTTCCAAAATTTTAAGGCAAAGAGGAACCCTAACAACACTTAAAATCATTTTGTCATTCATGGTATTTGATTGCATATGATTATGCTCGTCTCCTTCGTACCTTCCCCATGTCTTTATCTAGACTAGCCTTAAATTGGTATAGTTATTGTTGATGACTTAAAATTGTTCTTGATCTTAATCAATCAACAATGGGAAGTTTCAAGCTATGGGACATTGCGGCTTGAAACAACCTCTAGATTTTAGAGAAGCTGGTCTCTTCTTTGTATTGGGTGTTGGGGAAAAGGGATAGGAGATTAAATAGAAATGCAAATGTAGGAATTGAAACCTAACTATGGTGATGCACCTGAGTGTAATCCTAATCATAACCTAAACACAATGAGACTATTATAGGATTTAATTACATTTAAGAGCATACAAGTGCATGATCAATGTAAAATATTAGAATAACATAAATAGAGGCTCACAATAGGGAAGTCTTTCACTGAGATACAAGGAATGTCAACAAAGGCATAGTGTTCAATCTTCTTAACAGAATATTCCAATCACATAAGAGGCATAAAAGTCATGTATAGTTATGTAAACCTTCCAATTCAAGAAAATGAGACAAAAGCAAATGACATTCTTAATCATAGCTACAAAAAATCTACAACATAAACTACTTTGCCAATGACAAAGACAACACCAACCAAGGCATGGAGCTCAAATTTCCTTAATTCATTTAGCCACATAAAGGGCACAAAAACATGCATGGTTATATCAACTTTACAACTCAAGAAAATTGAGACAAGAGTAAATGATGTTACTGGTCAAGAACTTTAGCAAGTCTAATACTATGAGAAATCCCCCCCTCTTTAAGATTTTACAATTCTTCTTATATAGCCTTGAATGTTTCCTTCCATCACTTTCTTTCTCATGCAATTCCACTCCATCCTTCACTCATAGGGGACAAAACAGATGGTGCATCAATGCCTTGGATGCATCCTTGTCTTATCAAGAACTGCCCTAACTACAGCATGGCGATCCATGTCTATTACCTCCCTTGGCACCTAAAATCCTTTATTTCATCACCTGTTTGGCCGCTCAACTATCTCCTCTACCTCTATTTATAGGGGACAAATATATGGCATCTTCAATGCTTACAAGCCCCAAAAATCTACCCAGTGCACTGTTCTATCTACCAAGAATAACTCCCACTGAGTTTCCCTCCATCTTTGCTGAAATAGATAGATGGATGCGAGGACACTTAGTCAATCCATGAAAATTCTCTTTTTTGTCTAGAGGGCACCAGAGAATGGCACTTGGCCACTTCCACTTTCTTTATATTCTACTTAGGAATGCTCTACCTTTGACATCTGTTGCAATCTGCTTCCTCAATACTTTACAATTTTATCAAAAAAAACTCACCGCATTCCTTGCTCGAGCAACTTTTTAAGAAGGGATGGATGCACATGGCAGTCTTTGCATGTTGACACTCAATACTTCCATAGTCATTTGAAATAACATTTGGGACCCACCAGAATCTTCATTTGGCAATTAGGCTCAAAGATGATCTCTCAAAAATTGACACATGGTGATCTTCACTGCTCCTGGGAACGTACGTGGCATCTTCTGTTATTCCTGGGGATGAGGTAGAAAGGGACTCAGAGAGTGACACTTGGAAGCTTCCACCACACTTTGGCACTTAAGCAAAATGAAATGATGCTTTTATGCATTGAATGAAAGCATTAGACCTAGGCATTGAACTAAAGTCTCCTGGATGCCGACACATGGTGACTTCCACCGCTTCTTTAAAAAGGTGGTTCAGGGCCTTTTGTAACTGCCACCTGGTACTTTCCACTTTTCTATTGCTTAGCTCATTGAAAGTCTTTGTCAAAAAGTAGAATGAAATGTGGGTGCCTCTATGAGACTCAGACGCTGACACATGGTGCATTTTGCTTAACTACTACTAGATATGTGGCACATTCTATGGTTCTCTAAAAAGTCACAAAAAGAGCCTCAAAGGATGCCAGCTAGTTGGCTTCATGCTTCAAAAAGAAACACTTGGTAGCTTCCACTCAAATTCAAAACTTAGAAAAAAATGAGATGAAGGAAACAAAAAGGGGAAAAAGGTACCCATGATCGGAGGGTGACACTTGGCAGCTTCCGATGCACTTCAACACTTAGGCAAAATGAACCCGCCCTCTACTTCAAAACTTTGCCACGACGTCCAGGGTATGTAGGAACCAAAATTGTAGTGCTCAACCCAAAAAATTAAATATGACGTAGAGTAAAAATTACTTTATAATTACTGGCAACCCCTAAGACTTTTGAGCCTACTCAAAAAGAACCCAACTCCTGCTCTATCACAATTTCAAAATTGTGGAAATTATAGCTTCAAAAGAGTTGTTTGGTAGATAGACCACTCATGGTCAGATAACCCTTGCTTTTTCTATAATTTGATGAAAGCCAGATCAAGGTTAATGATATCCTTGTGAAAATTTTTTTGTAGGATTTGGACCGTGGCTTTCAGTCTAAATTCTAGCTAGCAAACAAAAATCAGGACAACTTCGACCTCCAAGACTGAGGAATCATCTCGCAAGCTCTGGAAAACTATTTGATCCCTCTATTTCACCAATAGTAATGGTTTAATTTAGTCCACCATCAACATCATCTTTGCATCTAAAAATGGGGAAGGAAGGCCCAATTGCACTAGATCTTCAATATGGTGTCTCATCTCACCGATGCCTTCTTTCACAACATCAAGACAGCTCTTGCAACTATTGGTTGCATCATTACAATTGAGCACCTCATTAACCCATTTTGCAGTGGCCATTCTATCTGAGATGCCCATAGCTACCAATGTTGCATTCATCATGTCATAGAGCTTCTCTAATAATGAATGGGAGTCCATGACTCTTTTGGAGACCATGGCCAGAGTGTTTTTTACTAAATCCTCCACCCTCTCACACAATTACTGTGCATTGAGCAGGACAGTGAGAAATGGCCTGAGCTAGATAATCTCTAAAGAAATTCTCTCCCATGCTAACTCATAGAGCTCCTTCACCAGCTGCATTAATTTGACACCTCTTGGCCTATTAGCCAGCTCAGTTGTTAGTTGTGCCATCCTCTATTGTTTTGCGTGGAATTAGGCTTGAAAAGCCATAGCCTTGTTCTGCTCCTCTAGCAACCTCTGCTATGATTGGGTAACTAGAGTTGAAGTCCTTCACCTCTTCCCTGCAATGTTGCATTCTCCCACCTTAGAGCTATTTCTGCATCTTTTGCAAGTGTGAGCTCTACCTTCAATGAATTATTCTGGGCTTAGACTGCCTATTGATTCTGGAGGGAAATAGTATCTTGCAACTTTTTATGTAGACTAGCTATTTCATTATCTTTCTTATTTATTTCTTTGACCAAACTATTAAGGTTTGCCTTTTCTTTGGCCGAATTAGCCTCCATCTTCTACAACCTTCTTGATTTCTTTAAATAATCTTCTATGACCACAGAAGTGGATTCGATCAATAGCTTGACTCTATCTTAGGGCCTGAATAGGGACATCTCAATGGCCACCGCATTCATCATGTAGTCTTCCAGCTGCATTTTTTCACTTGACTTGGCAAGATTGGGTAACAAATGGGTCACCATCAACTAATATTGAATGGGGTCAAATTATGATCACAAATGTGGAACAATCAGTGATTTATTCTCTTTAATTCTCTTCTTCTCCAACCGAGCTTCTCTTGCCCTCCTAGCAGCATCAGCTTGCATCTGGAAGGTGGAAGGGGATGCAATATGTCACCCTACGAAATGGAATCCTTGTGGTAGACCATATTAGAGAGCCATTGGCTGGATAGGGGTGAGTTGTAGGGGCATATTTTTGGGAATAGAGGGGGGGAAATGGGGTAATGTTAGGGCTTGAGGTGCTGATGATGGGGTGGCTTGCGAGATGGGAATGGTAGCAGTGGTAGTTGGTGTCATCTGACTAGGTAGAGGCATCATACCAACAAGGTGAGGAACAAATTGAGAGGGAAGAGGGGAAGTAATACTTACCTGAGGGGAAGTTGCAGTGCTTTATGCTAGGTGCTGTGAAGGCTCCTCTTCCTCCTCTGAATCCAAATAGACTTGCACCCTCCTTCTCTTCTTAGGTGTCTCAACCTCTGGCTGCATTTGTCTCCCTTCTGCCTCTGTTGTTGCTAGTGGTGCATGTGGAAAATTGGGGACTTCAATTACTCTTGATGATGGGGAGACTTTTGGTGGTGAAGACACCACACTCCTTTGTTATTTTGCAGTAGTTGTAGCTTACTCTGAAGTCTGTGGTTGTTGGCTTGGTCCCACCCTAGCTTCCTGCTCTACCCTGAGTGTTGGCACTTGGCTTGTTTTTGGGCTAGATGTAGGGGATGGATGCCACTCATCCCAGAGTTCTTCCCACTTTTCATCTAAGTCTACACCTCTAAAAGTGTGGGTGGTTTGGGAAATTTCCTACCTATATTTCCAATAGGCCTCAATTTTCTCTACGTCCCAACCCTTGTTCTTCAACGTCCTTCTCAAACCAAAGGTCATCCTAACTTTGGGATCATAATCCCTTTATTTGTCATAAAAGGTCTCCCATGGCCTATTTTGTGGCATGAGCAAATCTGTCAGTTCAACATAGAGACCAAGGGCATCTTCAATAGGGTTTTTCCTAGTCTCCTAAAAAGGGCGGCCTTCATGCACAATCTTGGCTCCAATTCTATTTGTCCTCACCATGGAAGCTATGTATTCTGCTGGATCATAAACCCACTTGTCCTTGACTAACAAGAACCCTAGGAAGGCTAGCTTCCTTAACAGTATAGTTTTAGCTTCTCTAACTTCTAGGCTTACATTGCCTACCATCCATGGGAGATTATACATTTTCCTCTTCTTCTTCCCAGAACCATACTCATTATCAACCACTGACACCTATCTGGCAACCTCTAAGAATGCTAAACTAAGAGTTAATGTCTTTGACAATAGCACTGGTTCTCCACAAAATCCATGGACCCTTATGATCGTGTGACGGGACCCAAAATAGAAATCACATGGGATTGGGCAACTGACCAGGAGGTTCATGACACTTGGGAATAACCTATTTATGACAGGCTTAGGGCTAAGGTAGTGAAGAACAGGGGTAAGGAGTAGTTCCAAAAAATCATATGGATCACTGGTCTTTGATAAAACATGTGTCCATGCAGACACATGAATGGTCCTTTAGGGTTCAAAAGTTGGGTCATACAGATTCAGACTCATAAATTAGGTGAAAAGGTTAGGGTTTAGGTGCAGTATTAAATGAAACAAATAGGAGGAATACCTGAATATCCCTTTTGACGTGAATCGGGTCAGCTGCTCCATCATTGAGAAGGTGATGTGCTTAGAGAAGTCCAGTCGATACTCCTACATTCTATCGACCATCTTTAGCTAAAAAAGGATGTCCATTTGCTCAGCATATACCACCGTGTCATCCTTCATGCCAAAGATGAGAGCCATCATTGATAGCACATCTTGGCTAGCAGGTGTGAACTAAGTTCTTGATACTGGGAGCATGGGTATCATTGTATCCCCATCAGCCATTTGTAACTCAGACCTCAAAAACCTTGTCTGAGTGTTGACGCTCACCCACATCCTTTGCATCATATCAATGGTGGGGAAGGTGGTGGTACTATCATATTTTAGGGCAAGCATGTCCCTAATAGCTTGTGGGGTGACTTGAAGCATAAAGGGGCATTATTAAATGGAGCAAGATTGTGGATGGAGCAAGTCTGTACATAATTCAATTATATCAGGGCATGGATGCACGGTTAGAACAATGAATTGAGCTAGTTGTGAGGTCCATATCCTCATTTCAAACATTTCATATTGCCTTGCCCTAGCTCTTTATAGACACCTTTAGTGTGCTCCTTCTCTTAGGTTCTTGTTGCTAGCCCTTTGCAAGATCAGGTCCATGATTCCATTTGCATAGTCCCTTAATTTTGATGGGTCATCAGTTTGACTGACTCCTAGGGCTTTGGTTTTTAGATAACTTCTTGGTGGTTGCATAGGAGCTATAGCGTATTATTTACTAGCCAATAATCTATCAAGGTATCTAGGTGCAACTATTCCTTGCTGTGAAGATAATGTTCCTACCATCTCTGTATCTCTTGTATAATACCTAGTATATGAGCCTTACACAAGATGGAAACATGCTTGATAAAACAAATTTCACTAGGTGCTAACAATCGTAATGAGCAGGATATTTTTCAAGAATGCTTGAGATTTTGTAAACTTTAAAATTTTCTAAGGGATATTTATGGGGCTATCAAGTCCCAAATAGCATTAAATTTGGGTGACCGTTAGTAAATCCTACTCAATCTTTAGGAAACAACAAGGTGGACATGCTATGCAAGTTGCGGTGCAAGGTACCTTAGTGATCTCAAAATATTTGGGGAAGCATTTAATGCAGCAAAATTTAAAGAATTAAAACTCTAAGACACTAACTCTACATTCAAAATGCTTATTTTAAAAGAAAAGTGGGAAAATAATAGAAAACAAAACAATGTGGTAATGGGAAACTACCTAACTACATTAATTACATATCCCTTATTTCCCTTCGAGATCAAAAATGAACTTTCCAACATCTTCTTTATGACAAGCCAACTTATGTTGCCATACTAATGATTGCAACGGGTATATCTTTGATGAAATGTCCTCTACACTGGCCACATAGATTTGCCTGCACTCAAACGAGTCTGAGTAAAAGATGTATTTGACACCTAGAAACTCTTCTTATTCTTGAAAGCCCATCAAATGCTGGTTCTTCATGCTATCATGTGTCATCAAGAAATCAATGGTTGTTGGTTCTTCACTCTGTGCCTTTTGATATCCATTATCTTTCAATTTATCTCCTTCAAATTCTAGTGTTATTTCATCATCATGCTCCTTGATGACTTCATCCTTTTGAAAGGATAACTCTAAAAGTTGGCATCCCTTCTACATACTTAGCTGAGCCTTTATATTGTCTTCTCCACACTTGGCCAGTTCATAGCTTTCTTGAAGAACAATGTCACCTGTCTCAATGACTTGGTCAAGGGAGTGTCCATGCTCCTCCATATCTTCTTGCAAAGTGAGGAAAAAGTCATAAATGATCTCTTCCTCATCAGAGGTTGAGACAAAAGCTTGTGACTCATCCTTTTGTTCATCAAAGGGGGGATCTATGGTGATTTCCTCCTTATCTGTACTTATGGAATCCTCTTGACTAGCCATGAATTGAGCGTATTCCTCTACATACTCATTTGCTTCTTCCAAAATATATTCTTCTTTGAGAAGGGATAAAGAAGAAGGTTGTGATGAAAATCAAGAAGCTTCTTGAGTAAGGGTGGAAGGGATTTGAGGGGAAAGTGAGGGTTTGGGGTCCTCTTCCCTTACTGCCATCATAGACTCTGTATCATTGGGGAAGTGACATTGACAGGTTCAACCTTGCTCATGACCAAGGGTGGCATATGTCTGATGTGGAATTTGTGGTGGTGAATATGGAGTTTGGTAGACTTGGTAAGGCTGGTTCTCATGAATTCTTAGCCTCTCTTCTAGAAATGCAATCAATTCACACACATCCAGCATCTCATATGTAAGCTCTTGCTAATTTGCCCTTTCAATGGGATCCCACTCACTTTTAATTAGGTTTAATGCATCCCTTACTTGATGGATGACATGACAAGGAATTTCTTGGCCATATCCCCTTCTACAGACAAGCTCTAACACATATTTTCTAAATCCTAGCAATGCTTTCTTGAAGGTGAAAATAAAATTAGGTTGAGCATGGGATGGGACATATTGGGGGGACTGGGCATAAGATTGGTATGGCTCATAACCATTTGCATCCATGTTACTTGACATGATTTTAGGAGAAGCTTGTTCTTAATCAAAAATATATGAAGGAAAATAAGACCCATAGCTATGAGTAATAGAATTATACATACCAAAAGGTGATTTTTTAATGATACCAGGACTACTTGATCGATTGATTTGACTCAGGGTCATCGTTGGTGTTGCTAAAAACCTCCAAAAGCTAACTGGCTGAAGAACACACCAAAATTTCTTCAACTCCTTGAAAGATCCATCCCAGTAGGTGTGCCAAAAACTTTTGATGACTTAAAATTATGCTTGATCTTAATCAATCAATAATGGGAAGTTTCAAGCTGTGGGACATTACGGCTTGAAACAACTTCCAGATTTTAGAGAAGTTGGTCTCTTTTTTGTATTAGGTGTTTGGGAAAAGGGATAAGAGATTAAATATAAATGCAAATGTAGGAATTGAAACCTAACTATGGTGATGCGCCTAAGTGTAATCCTAATCCTAACCTGAGCACAATGAGACTATTATAATATTCAATTACATTTAAGAGCAGACAAGTGCATGATCAATGTAAAAGATTAGAATAACAGAAACAAAGGCTCACAATAGGGAAGTCTTTCACTGAGATACAGGGAATGTCAACAAAGGCATAGTGTTCAATCTTCTTAACATAATCTTCCAATCACATAAGAGGCACAAAAGTCACGTACAATTATGTAAACCTTCTAATTCAAGAAAATGAGATAAAATCAAATGAAATTCTTAATCACAACTATAGAAAATCTATAGCATAAAATACTTTGCCAATGACACAGACAATGCCAACCAATGCATGGAGCTCAAATTTCCTTAATTCATTTAGCCACATAAAGGGCACATAAACATGCACAGTTATATCAACTTTACAACTCAATAAAATTGAGACAAGAGCAAATGATGTTACTGGTCAAGAACTTTAGCAAGTCTAATACTATGAGAAATCCCCCCCCCTCTTTTAGTTTTTACAATTCTTCTTATATAGCCTCAGATGTTTCCTTCCATCACTTTCTTTCCTGCATAATTCCACTCCATCCTTCACTCGTAGGGGACAAAATAGACGGCGTATTCAATGCCTTAGATGCATCTTGGTCTTATCAAGAACTGTCTTGACTATGGCATGGTGATCCATGTCTAATACCTACCTTGGCACCTAAAATCCTTCGTTCCATCACCTATTTGGCCACTCAACTATCTCCTCTACCTCTATTTATAGGGGACAAATAGACGGTGTCTTCAATGATTGCAAGCCCCAAAAATCTACCCAGTGCATTATTCTATCTACTAGGAATAACTCCTACTGAGTTTCCCTCCATCTTTGCTAAAATAGATAGACAGACACGAGGACACTTAGTCAATCCATGAAAATTCTCTTTTTTATCTAGAGGGAACTAGAGAATGGCACTTGGTCACTTCTTCTTTCTCTATATTCTACTCAAGAATGCTCCACCTTTGACATCTATCATAATCCACTTCCTCGATACTTTGAAATTTTATCAAAACAAAACTCACTACATTCTTTACTCAAGCAACTTTTTAGGAGGGGATGGATGCACGTGGCAGTCTTTGCATGTTGACACTCGGTGCTTCCATAGTCTTTTGAAATAACATCTGGGACCCACCACAATCTTCATTCGGTAATTAGGCTCGAAGATGGTCTCTCAAAAAATAGACACGTGGTGATCTCTGCTACTCCTAAGAAGGTATGTGGCATCTTCTGTTGTTCCTAGGGATGAGGTAGAAAGGGACTCAGAGAGTGACACTTGGCAGCCTCCACCATAGTTTGACACTTAAGCAAAATGAAATGACACATTTATGCGTTGAACGAAAGCATTGGACCCAGGCATTTAACCAAAGTTTCCCAGATGTTTACACATGGTGACTTCTACCACTTCTTTAAAAAGGTGGTTCAGGGCCTTCTATGAATGCCACCTAGCACTTTCTACTTTTTTGCTACTTAGCTCATTAAAAGTCTTTGTCAAAAAGTAGAATAAAATGCGGGTGCCTCTATGAGACTTAGACGTTGACACGTGGTGCATTATACTAAACTGCTACTAGATACGTGGCACATTCCATGATTCTCTGGAAAGTCACAAAAAGAGCCTCGGAGGAGGCCAGCTGGTTAACTTCATGCTTTGAAAAGTGACACTTGGTAGCTTCTGCTCGAATTCAAAACTTAGGAAAGAATGAGACGAAGGAAACAAAAAGGGGAAAAAGGGACCCGCAACCAGAGGGTGACACTTGGTAGTTTCCGTTGCACTTCAACACTTAGGAAAAATGAACCCACCCTCTGCTTCAAAAGTCTACAATGACGTCTAGGGTATGTAAGAACCAAAATTACAGCACTCAACCCAAAAAATTAAATACAACCTAGAGTAAAAATTACTCTACAGTTATCTCACCAAGCACTCCATATTTTCCTTTTCCCAACTTGCCCAAATATTTTTAGATCATTTCTCAATAAATATATCTAAAAGTGTCTCTATTACTAACCTCTATTCCATTAGGCAATTTGATGATGATTTAATTGCCGATTTCATAACACAATGGATAGGTCTTATCAACCAACTCTATTTCTCTTTACCACAACCTGAGTTGATTAAACTCTTCTCTCAGGGTTGTGACAAACATATTTCCCCCACTCTTCAAGTTCAAACTTTTAGGACTTTTGATGAGGCTTTTACCATGTCACATAAACTACAAATCTAAGCCATTAAAAAAGGTAAATTAAAACTTAGAAACAAGATTTCTAGCTTTAAATCCAATGACCCTTCCTTAACCAAAACCACCAATCAATCCAACCACCCCAACACCAAACTAAAGGCATCCATCAACTCCATTGTCCTTAAAACCACTCCACCACCAACTATCAACCAACCCAACCAAATTAATTCCTCTAACTCTTCCAACCAACCAAACAAAAATCAAAACTGAGCTGCTCCAAAATAATACCCTTCAATAGAGGAGTCTTATGCTTCAGTTTTGGATAAATTACTCAAATAAAAACATCATATAACTTCCTCCCATCAAACCTCCCCAACAATTTGATGCTTCTCATCCTACTCCTAGTTGGTATAATGAGAATAATCTATGTGCTTTTCATGACATCATTAGACATGATGTTAGTAGATGCAACACCTTTAAAACCATTGTCCAAAACATGATTGATAAGGGAGAACTTTTATTTGATAATCCTAATACACCCCCAAATCATTCCTTTGACATCTTTTGTAAACCTTTCCCCAATCATGCCCCTTCTACCAACTATGATGAAAATAAACTAGAATTATCTCACACTCATGAGGTCCTTATAGTTAATGTCATTATTAGTGAACCTATCATTGAGGAAACCATTACCTCAACTATATCTTCTTCCATTACACTCATTGAAGTGATGGAGTCACCCTTCATTCCTTTGGATACCCAAACCAAGGAAACAACTACCTCCTCTTCTTCAATTGGAGAGATAACAGACTTAACCACCTCTCCTTTGATATAAATACTGAAGGAGGAAACCATTTCTTCAACCACATTTTCCCCCACTCTACTTATTAAAGTGGTGGAATTACCCACCATTCCTTTGGATACCCAAACCAAGGAAACAACCACCTCCATTCCTTCACTTGAGGCCATCACACTTTTCTCCCCTATTTTAGAACCACCCATTCTCTATTTGGAAACCACTCCAAAATAAGAGATCACTTTACCTAATACTTCCATGGGGGAACCTTCCTCCCAAATATTGGAACCTTCCATCAAGAACAAAGGTGAAAAATCCATTCCCTCACCTAAACCTATGGGCTTAACCTTTGAAACCAATGAACAAAGAATCAAATCCATTTACAAACCTTTTTCTAGATTAGTCCAAAATCTAGAGTTCACTTCTCAACCCAACCTAGATAGATCCACCTTTTGGTACCATCTTGGGCTCCCCTATCAAAACAAACATGAGTCATCAATCTCTATTTCATCTACCCTTAAACCTATCATCACCTCAACCCCTTTATCAAACATTTCACCCTTTGAAACCATGGGGGAACCATCTAACCCACCTCCATCTAAATTTGTCAAATCATCTTATACCTCTCTAACCAAACCTATCAAGAATATAATAATACTTCCTACACCTAGTCTTGCTCACCCATATTTGATGTTGGACTTAACCCCATCTAATTCACCAAAGACAACCCCAACTAAACCAATTAGGAAGGTATAACCACCTAAAATCCCACCTTAAACTAGAACCATACCACCTCCTTCACACTTACCTTATATTTTAGGACCCCATCCTTTTGCCATCCCAACTACCTATTCTTCATCTAGTAAAATTTCTCCTTTTTTTCTACCTACACCTGCACCCACCAAATCATCAAATTCCCCATCATTCTAAACTAACTTATGCATCTCTACCTTTCCACCTATATAAAAATCCTCATCATCTAAATATTACACCTCTAAACCTTCCACCTTAAAACCAACCAACACTAAGTAATCCCAACCAAAACCACCTACCAAAATTGTTTCACCATCCACAACTTCTACGGTGAAGCCTACTTCTAAGAAGGCTCCCACCCATAAAAATAAAAACCCATCACCTAGAAAACCTTTGTTCAAATATTATTCAACCATTCTACAAAGTTTATTGCAACTTCTTGGGGGTGACCCCACATATCTTATTTGAGTTCCATTACCATTAACTAGTGATGATGATGCCGACAGTGAAGCAGAGTCCAATCATAGCCCTTTTGATGACCTAGACCATACTAATTTGTTTGAAAATAATGCTATTTTTACCTTCTAATAGTTATTCATCATAATCTAATCCCATTATATTATCCCAAATTTATAGACTAGGGCCAACAAGAATCAAATATGGTGGTTGATGAGTTCTAAAATGATAAGGCCTTATATGATTTTCTAGGCCTTAGGGACAATGTTCCATGACAAGAACATAAACAAGGGTTATTAATAAAATTGGATCTTAAAGCCTATTTTTGAAAGTAGGTGAGTACCCTTAGCCAAAAATAATTAAATAAAATATTGAGGTCCCAAAGTGAAAACCTCTTTTAAGCACTTTTAGATCAGGGAAATAGTAAAGAGAAAGGCTAGTCTAGTGGTGAAAACTTGTTTTAGGCAACATTAGAAGGGGGTGTTTAAATCTCTTCAAACATAGACCAGGAGACCAAAAATAATGAACTGGTCTATGGGTTCAAGTTCAGTCTTGAAGAAGAATATATTCTTGATCAAATCATTCAGGATACCACCAATGATGAGTTTGTCGATGGGTCCAAGTTTAGTCTCAAAGAACAATAAGCTTTTGATTGCATTATCCAAGAGTTATCAATAGTGTTTGTTACATGGCCATACCTTCCCTTAGAGGATTCTAATTCATCATGCTTAGGATAACTTGAAGAGCTAGTCCTATTAGAGAACTCTAATATTGCAAAATAATTCAAATCTTTGCCTACTATTCTTACAGATGGTTTGACCCATCCAGTGAAATACATAATAGAGGTAAACATTGAGACTCTATATGATATGAAATGGATCAAGTTAGGAACTTCTCTCACTAAGGAGGAGTGTGAAGTATTTATATCCATTTTGAGTGAATTTGTTGATATATTTACATGGGCCTACTCTAACATGCCAATTTTGGACCCCACCTTGTGGTACATCTTGATTCCAAACCAGTGAAACAAAAATTACATAAGATGCATCCTTGAATTGTGTAGTATTCAAGAAAGATTTGGATAATATCTTGAAAGTGATATATATTAGTTCAATAAACTATTTTTAATGGATTTATAATGTTGTGCTAGTCAATAAGAAGCTAGAAGGAATCATAATTTTCATTGATTTTAGAGATATAAACAAGGCCTACCCTAAGGATGACTTTACCAAGTATTGATATGATTCTCAACTCTATAGTGGGTTATTAAATTATTTGACTAATGGATGTATTCTTAGGCTATAATCAAATTTGAATCATATCAAAAGACCAACACAAAATAATGTTAATCACTCCATGGGGAATATTCTATTATCAGGTTATGTCATTTGGTCTTAAAAATGTTGGGGCCACCTACCAAAGAGCCATGACCATCATATTTCATGATATGATGCATGAAATTATTGAAGACTACATCGATGACATACTAGGTAAATCAAAGACTAGAGCCGATAATCTAGTAACACTGATGAGGATATTTGAGAGACTACGTAAATACAAAGTTAGACTCAACCCTAAAAAATGTGTTTTTATAGTTACTTTAGGTAAATTTCTTGGCTTCATTATGTCTCACCAAGGCATTGTAGTTGACCCAGCTAAAGTATGAGCCATAACAAAAATGCCACCATTTACTAATCTAAAATAAATCTACAATTTATAGGACAAAATCTAATCTATTAGATGACTCATATCTCAATTAGATGATAAGTGCCACCCATTCACACATGTACTAAAGAAGGGTGTAACATTTCATTGGGATAATGAATGCCATAATGTTTTTTAGCACTTGAAGGACTATCTAATAAATCCACTTGTTTTATAACCTCTAATGCTAGGAAAATTATTCTTACTGTACCTATCAATGACAAACAAATCCCTGGGGACACTTCTATCTCAACATAATGATAATAAAAAAGAGCATGTCATCTACTATCTAAGTTGTACACTAGTTGTATATGAACATAATTACATGCCCATTGAAAAATCTTATTTAGATATAGTCTTCAAAGCTCAAAAACTATGACATTACATGTTTAATAATGATGAGTCCATAAAATGGCTCAGTATATCCATAAAATAACATCCTTTTTCTTACATTGAAAGTGGATCCAAATGTACTTTATAAACTTATAGTTTATTTATAATGAAATGGTAAGTATATATCATGGTTATGTCTTTAGAATTCCTTGTTATCCATTTGCTAGCTATTATTACTAATGATTATTGGGGAAAATATGCTGATAAATACATATATAGTTCATACTAAGCTAAGAATGATTTAAATTATGAAGAGTAACCATTCAAGCATAATGTTGAAACAAGATCCAGTATTTTGGTCAAGTTATGGACTCTTATAGGCTTACTAAAATAGTCTAGATTACAACAATCTTGATACAACAACTATAGATTATAACATGCTTGATACAAACCAACTATGGATTACATCAGAATAGCTATAGACTAGTTATAGATTACATCGAACTAACTATAAATTTCACCAAGCTTACTATGGATTACATTAGGCTTACTACAGATTTCAGCAGGTTGCTACAAATTTTAACAAAATTGCTATGGAATTAAAAAAAACTACTAAAAACTTGTTCTAGAAGTATTTCTAAGAGTATTTTAAAGTTCTAGCTATCACAAAGAATGTTTTCTATTTGCATTCCTTCTATATGTATATTTTTATGTATAGATTTTCTATAATAGATTGTATTATAATATATGTTTATGTAATTTTTTTCTAATAAATATCTCTCAATATTTTGAGGGGATCGAGATTATGTTGTAAACTATTTTATTATTGGAATAAATATCTCTC
Source organism: Torreya grandis (assembly GCA_037957365.1). Lineage (NCBI taxonomy): Eukaryota > Viridiplantae > Streptophyta > Pinopsida > Cupressales > Taxaceae > Torreya > Torreya grandis. The sequence goes on from JARHVA010007075.1 coordinate 155,005, forward strand.
TCCATATTTTATGGAGATTGAGATAAGATAGAGTGTCTAGGTCGTTATGCTTAAATAAGGTGTTGGTTGGGAGCATGAAATTATAAATGCAACCTTTCACACTCAAGTGCATACTCAATGAATCAATCAATATAAATTTTATTTTAATTATTCTAAGTAGTCCATTTTAAAACCTATGTTTTGAATAAATCCTCTTTCGAGGAATGACTGGATGCTCATTCCAAGGAAGATGGATCAATATACTTTATTTTATAATTATTCTTTTTGCTATACATTCTTATTTTATTTCTTTGTTATTATAATTATTTCTTTTTTATAGCTTGTTGTAAACCTATAGGCATATTATGTGTTTGCCATTAATTTTTAATTCAACAATTTATATTCTGCAAGTGTGATTTAATTTCATGCAAGTGTGTTTTGATTTCTACAAGTATGATTTTCAATTCCAATAAGTTTGATTTTTAATTCTAGAAAGTGTGATTTTTAATTCCTACAGGTGTGGAGTGTGATAGAAAGAACCATTTTCCAAAGATTTGTTTCTCCTTTTACATACAACCTTCAGTCACCAGCTCTAGATTGACATTATTAAATGAAGGGTATTGACAACACCCATCATCTTTGGAATCATTGTGTTATTAAAGAGATTCCTAGTGAGAGGGAATGCTTATTTACAAATTTTGTGATAGGAGAATAGCTTTGAAAATATAAGGATTGGGATTATCCAAAAAAAATGAAAAATATTTTAATCTTGATCATGGTACATAGTTTTGAAAAGAACAAGAATTTCATGGTACATTTTGAAAGGCATAAGGATTTTTTTAATGTCAAAAGTTTCTTTGTGGTTGAAATATATATATATGTGTAGACACAATAGAAAATTCTCAACACATGAACCTACTCTCACCTCATTTTAAAAAAAGAAAGGAATGAAAAGAAGAAGAAAACATGAAGAGAGCAGTATGAGAATTTCACACAAGAACCTATGTCAAAAGGATCCAAAATAATCTAAGAATAGTAGGAAAACCCCCATCCTTAAAAATTCATTTTTATTGACCACTTTTGTTTGATATTTTAAAAGATAAATTTAATTATACTTGCACCAATGAAATCAATTTAGGAAGCTCATTTGAAGTATGAAGCTAAGTTTAACCCATGCATATGTACCATAATATTTTAAATAATGGTATGCATGAGATTAGGTGTGGGGGAGATGATGAGTCCATAAAATGGATCATTATATCTATAAAATAACATCTTTTTTTCATTAGAAGTGGATCTAAATGTACTCTCCAAATTTATAGTTTATTTAGAATGAAATAGTAAGTATATATCATAGTTTTGTCTTTAGAATTCTTTATTATCCATTCATTAGCTATTACTGATGATTATTAGGAAAAAGATGTCAATAAGTGCATATATAGTTAATACTCAGCTAAGAATGATTCAAAGTATGAAGAGTAACCATTCAAGCATAATATTGAAACAAGATCCAGTATTTTGGTCAAGTTATGGACTCCTACAGGCTTACTACAACAACTATAGATTATAATAGGCTTGCTACAATAACTACAGATTATAATAGGCTTGTTATGGACTAACGACATATTACATTAGACCACATATAGACCAGTTATAGATTACATCAAACCAGCTACAGATTTCATCAAGCTTACTATAGATTTCAATAAGTTGCTACAGATTTCAACATAATTTCTATGGACTTTAACAAAACTGCTATAGACTTGTTTGGAAAGTATTTCTAAGAGTATTCTAATGTTACAACTACCATGAAGAATGAATTCCATTTACATTACTTATATATATATATATATATATATATATATATATATATATATATATATATATATATATATATATATATATATATATATATATATATATATAAGTAATGTAAATGGAATTCATTCTTCATGGTAGTTGTAACATTAGAATACTCTTAGAAATACTTTCCAAACAAATATATTCCATAATAAATTGTATTAGAATATATGTTTATGTAATTTTATTCTAATAAATATCTCTCTCCATATTTGGTGAGGATTGAGATTATGTTGTAATATGTTTTATTATTAAAATAAATATCTCTCTCTATATTTTGTGGAGATTGAAATAAGATAGAGTATGAAATTGTGTTGTTATGCTTAAATAAGGTGTTGGTTGGAAGAACGAAATTATAAATGCAACCTTCCATGCCCGAGTGCATAATCAATAAATCAATCAATATACTTTTTCCTTTCATTATTCTGAGTAGTCCATTCTGAAACTTGTGTTTTGAATAAATACTCTTCTGAGGAATGAGATGGCTACTCATTCCAAATAATATGGATAAATATATTTTTATTTTATTTCTTTATTATATAATTATTCTTTTTGTTATACATTCTTATTTTATTTCTTTATTACTGTAATTATTTATTTTGTATAGCTTATTGTAAACCTATATGTATTTTATGTGTTTTTCATTAATTTTCAATTTGGTAATTTATATTTTTTAAGTGTGATTTAATTTTTTGTAAGTATGTTTTAATTTCATGCAAGTGTGATTTGATTTTTACAAGTGTAATTTTCAATTTGAGTAAGTGTGATTTTTAATTCTAGCAAGTGTGATTTTCAATTCCTACAAGTGTGGAGTGTGATAGAAAGAACCATTTACCAAAGGTCTCTTTCTTTTTTTGCATATAACCTTTAGACACTAACCCTAGATTGACATTACTAAATGAAGGGTATTGATGACACCCATCAAATAATAAGACCATGGTCATTTTAAAAGTAGATCCGCTCAAGTATCTACTATCTAAAATAAATTTATAAGGATGTATGGCCAAATGGATCATGCTTCTTAGTGATTTTGAAATAGATTATGTCATTTGGATAGCCATCAAAGGGCAAGTTCTTACATATCAACTTGTTAAAGCACCTTTTGTAGATATAAAGCCATTAAGATTTTAATTTCTTGATGAATCCATTATGACCATCATTGAAACACCTCTTGAGGATTAGTACTAGAAGCTATATTTTGATTGTTCATTTGCATCACTTGAATCAAGGGTAGGCCTTTTATTTATTATTCCGTAGGGGGATATAATCCCTAAGTCATTTAAAATCATATTTATTTATACCAAAAACATGGATGAATATGAATCACTCATCACAGGACTTCAACATGCAATATAATGAAACATAACACATCTCAAGGTTTATGGTGATTCTTAGTTAATAATTAATTATGTTAAAAACCATTTACATACCAAGGATGATATGTTGGTTCTATATAAGGCCATGGTTGACACTCTCAAGTAATAGATTATCGATGTCTAGTTTGAGCATATACCAAGGGCCAATAACAGATAGATAGATACCATGGATACTACTAGATCTTTGATTTGACATATAAATATGGCCAAGGAATACTAGTTTCTCATTGAAAATTTACTAGTGCCAGCTCATGAACCATCAACTATCACAATGATCTGTGATATTTTTGGTCCTAGCTCTACTTGGTATTCAGACCTATATGCCTATATCCATGACCAAATTATGCCACTAGACCTACCTCATAAATAATCCAAAGCCTTTGTCCACAATGCCACATGTTATACCTTACTCAAACTAACCCTATATCACTATAGTTTTGATGTAACTCTGCTTCATTGTTTAAATTTGATAGAATATACATTAGAATTATGGGAAATGTATGGATTATGCGGATCCCACACAAACAAGGTCATCCTATCCAAAAAGCTATTATGTATAGGGTAATATTGGTCAATGATGGATGTAAATGCATCTACATATGTGAAAAGATGTGATAAATGTCAATAATATGCCAATATAATTCATGCCCTAGCTAAGACTCTAAAATCAATGTTGAAACCATGGCCATTTTCTATATGGGTCCTTGATCTCATTGGGAAGATAAACCCCACATCATCTGATGGCCATAAACATATCCTTACCACCACATAATAATTCACTAAGTGGGTTGAAGTTATACCCCTCACTTATGTGACTGGAAAGTAAATTTCCAAATTCATATTTAACCATCTCATTTACCATTATGGTATTCCCTCCAAAATTATATCTGATAATGGTGGATCATTCAAAAATAAGGATGTTGAATCACTATATGTTGAGTAAAATATTAAACAACATTTTTACATGATATATTACCCTCAAGATAATGGCCACACAAAATTATCTAATAAGACCATTGTCAACATCCTTGAAATAATTGTAGATGTAGGGGAAGGGGAGCACGGACGTGGATGCAACCCTGAAACCCTAACCTCTGCGGATGCTTTCGCGCTTGCTGGTGACCAGATCTCAACCCATGGATGGTGGGGTATTTGGTGCAAAAGCACGGCATTGGAAGCATAATCTTTTTGCACAGATCTGCTCTTTTACCTCAAATTTTTGTCTGGTGGCTGTTGTGCTAACCATTACCTTGTTCTGAGCAAATCAATGTTTCTTGTTGGAGATACTTGGAATGCAATGGTGGTGATTCCTTTGTGTAAGGGGGAGATCTTTGTAGACACTAGGGTGGATGGGTTGGGCGGTGGTGGTGATGGGTCTAGAGGTAGGTTCTTTGTTGGTGGTGTTGTCTGCTTTGGGCAGTGCGTTGGTACATGGCACTTAATGTAGAGATCTATCATTTTGTGTGTTTTTTATTTTTGCTTCGGTCTACCAGATTGAGGATGGAACCTGGGTGGGATATCTTACCTGAGTTGGATGACCATCCTATTCTAGTATGCAAAGTAATTAGTGTTTGCATGGGGGAAACTTTGTTTCCTTAGTGGTTGGTGTTTGAGCCACGGTGCCCTGCTTAGGGAAAATAGAGAAACCCTAAGCCGTGGAAGAGCCCTGCTTATTAAAAAAGATGGGTATGGTAGTTCTACCTTCACTATTTTGGAACTTTTAGGTTGTTTGCCTAGTTCTGTATAGATTTTAGGTCCTTGTAAAACTTGGGGAGCTTTAACTGGTTTTTTTTGTTGGTTTCAGGTCCATGTAAAACCTAGTTTAGTAACCATTTTTTGGTGTGTTTGCCTCTTCTGGTGGTTTGTAATGCCTATCTTTCTTAATCTATATAGGGTTTTGGGGCCCCTTTAAAACCTTTTTTTACCTTAATCTAAAACATCCTTGAAATAATTGTTAATAATATCAACCATGATTGACAGCTTCAAATATTCCACGCCCTCTAGGCATACTGCACCAACCACCATACTCCAATAAGAGCTATTCCATACTCACTTGTTTATGGTACTGAAGCCATTCTTCCCATTGAGGTTGAGTTACCCTCATTATGCATCTCTTTGAAGCATGTCCTAAATGATGAAGACTATTAAGTAGCTCACCTACAAGAACTGGAGTTACTTGATGAAAAACACATGGATGTAGTAAATAACCTTCAACCATATTAGAAGTAATTCTATGGCCACTATAACTGATGCATGAAACATAAAGAATTTGAACTTGGAAATCTTGTTCTTAAAGAGAACCAAAATAATACCATGGCCCAGAAGAAGTATAAATTCAATTTTGAACCCAACTAGGTGGGTCCCTTCATCATTTTTGCAAACTATGGCACTGGAGAATATAGGTTTGCCCCACCAGATGGGGATGAACTTGATGAGCTGATGAACATTATACACCTCAAGCATTACTTTGCTTAAGTGACTTGGTGTATTGTCTATGAGGACCATTTCAAGTTGTACCATATTATTGACTTTCTTCTTTGTACCATATCATTCTACCATTCTATCACTCTGTAATTTTACCATTCCATTATACCATAGCTTTTCTATCAATCAAGTTGTTTTAACCCTCCCTACCTAGCCCATTTAACCTTGGTTCTATTCCATTGGTTTCAATTTTAGCATGAAGATTCAAATGAGTTTCAATAGCTATTTCAAGCATTCTAAATAAAGGTCATATTTTTTAAGTAATATGATAGAGGTTTTAGCAATTTCATCCTTCATTTCTTGTTCTATTATCTATACTAAGTGTTTTTTATTATAACTGCCTATGGGAAAATCAGTTTCTCGCCATCTTTCTACTAATTATAATTACCTATGGGAAAATTAGTATCATTGACTTATGTCATTGTTTCATAATTATAATTACCCATGGACAAACTAGGGGCAACACTTTTTGATCATGCTTTTGCGTACCATCTTGCCATTCCTATGTTGTACTATGCCATTATGCCAACTATGCATGTTTTATTTGAATTGGTTTCTAACCTAGTCATATTCCTCTACTATAAGGCAAAATTATTATGACTTATGCTCCCATCATGAGACTATGTGGGTAGTGATCGATACTTGTTGAGGTCATATTAGTCACCCCTTTAGCCATGATCTTGCCATTTTGCACACATTTTAAGTTTGAATGCTTTCACCATTTTGTGAGCTTGGATCATTTAGTATCTCTTCATCCTCGATCAATTTTAGATGCTTTAAAACATTCAAAAATATTTGTAAAATTAATTTATAAAAAAAAAACATTGACCACTTCTTTGCCTTAAGGATTCTGGGAACCCTCACTAAATCATAAGAAACCACTTGTCATTTAGTTTCCCCATCATTATTGGCTTTTTATCCAATGCTCTTGCCATTTTGTGAGCTCATTCCCATATTCTTATATAACATTCATCATTTTTTTTCATCATTTTTTTAATCCTATATCCTAGGATAACTACATTTAGCCTAAAGTTTTTGTTGGATATTATGTCCATGGAAATGTGTAGGCAATGTTCACTTGCCTAGTGCATCTAGAGATAGATCATCCACCCCCTTCCTTTTCTTCTATTCCCTCATTTTATTTGTTTATTAAGTTTTTTCCTATTTTATAGAGGTAATTTTCATCACTTTATTTGTGTCATGGTGTTTACACTAACATTGTGATAATAGTTATTTATTTGTTTGTTTGTTTGTTTGTTCACCTATTTGTTTCCTTTCTTGTTGTGCTTTGATTCATTCTGTGTGTTCATTGGGTGATTCTTTATGCATTATTCTTGAATCCATCCATATTCATAAATCAACATTGTCATCATGGTTTTTATCATTGGTGCATTATTTTCAATTATTTATTGGATCAAGAGTCAGTCCTTATACATATTTCGATCAAGTCCTCATGGTGTTCTATCATGATGCCTACAATCACATGCTATATAAAAAATCATCTTGAAGAGTATACATGAAAAATGCAATAATTATATCTCATTTTCACCAACACCAACACCATTATTGATCTAATCCAAATTATATCCCAAATAGAGTAATTAAATAATGAAAGAATTATCTTCCTTGCCAGTTCAAATGAGCATCTCCCTACTAGCAGGTTGCCTAATTCATCCTTTTCCTTTGTTCCACTTTACCATCATTTTTTCCATAATATGGATATAATGCTTAGATCTACATTTGAAAAAATCATTGTATACTATCACACTTGCATCACCATTGATTCTAACCACCTTTGAGAAAATTATTATGTTTCCATTAATTTGAGGGTTAATGATTCTAATCACCTTTGGGAAAATAATTCACTTTCTTATTCCCAATTTGGGAATTTTTTTATCCTACTAATGATTATAAACACATATGGGATAATCATTGTTTTCCATTTAATTGATTATAACTGCCTTTAGGTAAATTAGTCTCTTGTTACCCTGAGCCTTTTTCAATGATTATAACCACCTTTGTGAAAATCATCACCTTTTTTTATCCCACATATGGTGATGATTATAACCACCCAAGGTCAAATCATCATGTTTGTCTACCCTAACTGGGGTAGCTCCATATACCACTGATTATAACCACCTATGGGATAATCAGTCCCTTTCACCCCATCATTTCATCTATTTGGTCCACTCATTTCCTTATTTTGAAGGACCATTTCCAAACCCTTTGCCAACCGATCCCTCAAGGGGGAACCTATAGTTCATCCATTGTCATTGAATTCATAAGCATATAGGACCTTTTCAATCTTTGAGAATATTTTATTGTGCTTATATATTACAAATGCCTTCCCAAATAGGGATAAACTATAGACATCTAAAACTAGACACCAATGGCTTCATACTGGACTTTAGACTGATTCTTACCAACCTCTATAAATCAAGCCTAAGAATCACTAAACATTTCAAATTTGGCTTCATAACATGCAATTTGACCTATAAACCAATTAAATGGGGAAAATACACACATGTGATTGATTCAAATATTAAAAATGCTAAAATTCCTAAACATAATTAATTAAAACATAAAACATAATTAAAATGTCTAAGTAAATCATCCATGAGCAATTAATTAATTACCAAAAACAAAATTCAAAAATAAAAAAAATCCTAAGAATTCATAATTACATTTTTTTGAGTTGTCAAAATCCTAAAATATCTTAAATATGCCTATTCAATGCTAATCATGATCATTGGACACATTTTAACTCTACTAGGGTTAATCAACTCACTAAGGTTAAGTTTGAACCCATTCCAAGATCTAACTACACCTTAACTTACCTTGAGTTGGGGTTAGTTGTTAAACCTATAAATAGAAGCCATTGCCTATGGAATTTAGGGGAGCTTGGACATAGTAATGTTATAATGCTAATTTTATGACAAGATCGCAAGAAATAGTGTTATAATGCCAAAAATTACAAGCCAAGCCATCAAGCTACATCAATCAAGCATGAGCCAAACAATGGTGCCAAGGAGAGAAGGATCCAAACAAATCCATTTTCCAAAGTCTTCTTAAACACAAGCCATGCAATCCAAATAAACACATCACTTAGAGAATTCAAGGAAGGTAAGGAATTTGTAAGTTTTTTAAATTTTAGTTGAGCTTTGTCATATGTTGTTTTTTCACTAAGCTCCCCACTATAATCTAGGAAATCAAGTATTATGCATGTTAGTGTCTTTTTATTCAAGTGTTTTTACTTTTTCTAACACATGATCTGACCACCCTTATTGGATTCCTTGATCACAATATCAAGTTAACTAGAGGCATATTTTTACATAGTTTTATCATTCTATAATTATCCCTATTATTCATACTTTAATACATTAAATTATTTTATTTATTATCTTACTTACTTTCACATTGATAGATTACTAGATACCTAATTATTGAATATACTAATGTTACAAGTTCTCTATGTAGATCAACATCACTCATTCATGCATGATTTTCATTTTTGATTTATTGTTTCATGTCTTGTGTGTATTCAACTAGTTTTGATTGTGGACATTTGAACATGTCCTTGCTTACAACTCTAGACCTTTTATGTGTTTATTTTCATGTGAGTGACATTTGAACATGTACCTTGTATATCGATTCTTGGCCTTCTTATATGCTTTGTGTGATTTTATGTGTAATTTTTGTGTATGCATCATGGCCATGACACTGTTTTACTCAATTTTTAATGCCATGATGGATATCATACATCCTTCACGAGTTTTTCTATTTAATTTAACATACTTAATATATGATCTATGTTCACTATGTATGTTTAGTTCTACATGCATCTTATGTTACTACATTTCTCTATTTATCTATTATGATGCCACAATATCCAATGTTATCATTATTACTCTAGATTTCAATCTTATATATAACAACATTCACATAACTTTTTTATTTTGAGATAAGTTATTCTGTAGGCTTCACAACTCACCTCAAAAGAGGGGGCATACATAGTGGTTTGTCGTCGAGACTAAACTATAAAAATACACTATACAGACATGAAAAAATAGGTTTTAATTATTTGATCACATTTCATATCAAAAAATTACCCAAAAAACATTTTTAAATGAAAAAGATCCATTTGAACAAGGGTATATTCTAGTCATATCCAAAATAAAATGTTGTTGTCACAACAGTCAGAAAATAGGGATTTTTAGAAATTCTCAAAAACACAATAAATCATAGGATAATTTGTAATAGTTATATAAAATTATTTTAGATAAATACATAGGTTTTTCTCAAAATAGGGGCATCATGCATGACATGTGTTTTATAGTTTTACATAGGTATTTTTCTAAGAAAATATTGTGATATTACTTAGTTTTAGAATCCATAAATACCCAGGTATCAAATTTGGGCCATGTGAACTACATATGACCACCTCCTTGCTTATTTTTGCACCAATTTCATATAAAGAATGAAAATTCATGTGATTATCTATGTTGTACACACCATACTCAAAACATACTATTTTTTCACCAATTTTGTACCAATTTTACACCATAAATGAATCTTATTCCATATGTAGTGGTTATTTCACCTTTTTCATCATTTTTTTACTATAATGATTGATTAGAATAAATATAAGGATTCCCAGCTACTCTACTAATTTGGGTATGCAAAAATGGAGTCAAGTACACTTGATTTCTTAAGCACACTTACCTATCAATGAGAATTAGAGCATGCAAAATCTAATCCAAGTGTTTTAATGAAGAATATATATCCAAGGGTCTTTCCCTCTATAGTCACTAATTTTACACTAGAAAATAGAAGGCTTTGCATACCTAATAAAGGGTATTCATTCCTTATTATTCTATCTATATATAATTTTATTTACTTTCTTATTTTTATCCTATGTAATGACTAATCTATGCATGGTTCATTACAATTTTTCATGAAGCATAATTCCATGCATTGTCTATATTCAATATAGTTATTCATAGGTAAGTTCAGGAGTAAATATTTTCCTTTTACTCTAGTAATTTCACTTTATTGTATTACTATAATAAAATGGGGTCATATGTAGACACATAAATTAACATTTATTTCTAAAATAATGCACTTGTGACTACTCCTTATGCACACCTAGGTAATTCCTAGTTCAATGATCCTTGACCACCATTCCTTCACTTATATGTAGAATATTTATTCTTATAAGAAACTAATGATCACATAATACCATATATCTCATTCTAAATAGCTCAATCTTACCCTCTAACTATTCTAAACTTCTAACTTAGTTGTCTTTGCTCCTTAGACAAGGTCACTCTTTCAAGATAATCCTACTTGTTAGAAGTGTCTAATTCTATGGGCTAGTCCTTTTACCAAATAACATCTAGTTTCTAAAATTAAAATTCACCTAGTAGGTGATCCTACACATTTTTTAAGTACCATTTGAATAAATTATAAAATGATCACTATAAATCCACATTTTCAAGTCATTTTTTTACTAGATGTTCACATAATTTTAAACAACAAAACAAATAACTACAAATTGAGAGGAAAACATCTATTCTTCCCTATTTTTAATCAACATAACCCTAGTATCCCTAAACTAAGTCTAAGTAAACCTCCAAGGTCACAATTCATTATTGAATCACTCAATCACACAAGGATGACACTAGCATATAACATTACACTATTATTTCAAACATACCACTATGGCATGATAGCACTACATGGAGTTTGATCTTTCTTTGGAGTATTAGTATGTAAGAAACACTCAATAAAATGGGTGTTAATGTCAATCATAAGTTCAACCACTAACCCTTTTTATTATTTTTTGTTTTTCTCATGACCTATTGAGCTAGGGTTTCAAGTGAAGAAGAAGGTACAAAATAGTTTCTATAATGAGTCACATAGATTCTGTCACACACACAAAGTCAACAAGTGAAGATGTATAGGTCTAAATTCTCATAGAGAGAAAAAAAACCTACTAAATGCCAACATGCCCTAAGGACAACATATAAAATCACTTATGTTTGTTCCAATGATCTTTTCCCAGATTCAATGAATCCTTGTTCTTGATTCAAAAACATCAACATATAGTCATATATTCAGTCTCATAAATGTACTTACAATCCTCCATGCTTGATTTCCAACTAATTTATTATTCTTTGGTATTTTCCCCTTTTAAAATATTTATAAATTTAGTAAGTTCCAAATAATAAATGCTTAATTTATGCTTATTTTATACATGTTGATTTTGCATAGTAATTTGTCTAATTAAGGTTAAAATTACCTTAACCCTGAATCTGATAAAACAAAGTGCAAATTTGTATTCTATTACAATTTTTCCTTGTTGGATTATTTTATTCTATGATTGAGTTTATTATCCCTTCAATACATCAATTTTTTAAAACTATATTAGATTTAAGTCCATTTATATCATAGACATGAACTTGGACTCAATGAAAACTCAACAAGATGGTTTTTGACTTGAGTTTAAAGTCAACAAAAAAACTTGGCCAAAACTCAACATATTTAAAAAAATCATTAAATAAAAGAAAAATAATATTAAAATTCATTTTAAACTAAATAAAATTAAAATATAGTTGAAACTAATCATTTACATTTAACATACATAAAAAATAAGTAAATACTACGATATTTAACATTGAACACTTAAACTTGAAAAGTGAGAGTTGATATGAAATAAGAGTTATTTTATATTCATAAAATTATTTCCATGTAGACAAAATATGGATTTTAAATTAAATGGAAACATCATTGATATATACTAATTTACCTTAATTGTGATCTAATAATTTGACTCAAGAGAGGATGGATAGTATGGTGTTAGTTTCAAAATGAACACAAAATGAAAGAAACACACTAACTAGCATAACACCTCTAGGCATAGACACTAGTGAGAGATTAATTAACAAACATGAATTAAACACATAACTAAAATACAAAATAAACTCTCTTTTTCCTTCCTTGGATGCTCTAAAATGCTTGTTGTAGTGGCTTACTCGGCTTGTGCTCATGAAGTCTTCATCAAAGGAGACTTGGCTACCTCCATCTCTCTTTAGCACATTTGGCTTATGGCTTGGATTAGATTGGAATCAATTTTTCATGGTAACACTAGTTTCATGAAGCTTTGTAATTAATTTTGCATTATAACTTTGTATAATCATCTCTTAAAAATGATGTGGTAAGGCCTCTTATTTATAAATTTTTGCAAATGTCTAGAATCAACTTGAACCATCCATCTTGAGATTAAGATGTGTGGTTGAGGATTAATTCAATTTTAATAATTAATTTTATAATTATACTCATCATGAAATTGGAAAAAAAGGAAATTAAGAGGCATGGAGGGCTTTGATGAGGCATGGATGGCATGAATCCTAATATTTATGGCATTTATGGCCTAGGGATGTCTTTCCAATAAATGAGGTCACCTAATGATGCAAATATTTAATATTCATTTCCAAAACAAAGTTTTCAAAAAAAATTTGTGGAATTATTGGTTAGGTTCTAATTTGGTTTAATTAGCTCTTAAGAACGTTTAAGCACTTTGTGCACAAATTACTCAAATTGATCAGAATGCCTTATTATTGGTCCAAAATTTGACTGGATATGAATTGGAAGGAAATGTTAGATGCATTGGATCCATTATCATATTTAGGATATTAACAAAAACAAATAATGAAGGCATGCATCTTATGTAAGTGATTTGATAGGAAAGAGCAATTTAGAGCACCTAGGTGTAAAATTGGTATTTTGACTTGAAATGATCTGATCAAAGTTAGCTAGCCCATAAATTGCATTACCCCATTTAGTGATACCTTAGCCAAAATTGACACTTGAATATGTCAGTTTCACATCATTTATCATGTTTTAGTGTTTTTAGGCCAAATTATGCATTTTGGGTGAAAATTGGTCAAAAGCCTGATTAGAAGTTATTGGTGGCTAGATTTAGGTGTCTATAGTTTACCCCTATTTGGGAAGGTGGTGCAATCTATAATAATAGTAACATATTCTCAAATTATGAAAAGGTCTTATATGCCTACAACTACAATGATGATAAATTAACTATAGGATGCCCCCTGGAGGGAATGGTTGGCACAAGTAGGTCAGCAAATGGTCCTTCAAAAAGAAAGAAGCAAAAAAAGGGACAAAAGAAAGGAAAGTTGATGGGGTAAAAACACAATGATATTGAAAAAGTAGTCAAGTTCATTGATAATTCAAGTGGGATGGTGTACAATGGTTTTCCCAAAGGTGGTTATAAACATTGTACCCCAATAGTGGCAATGTGGCATGATAACCCAAAGATTTTCCCAAAGGTGGTTATAATCATTGAGAAGATGAAGCTGCCCCTATTAGGATAGAAAAATAAGATAACAACATGCCATTGTATAGACAAAAAAAGTAAAGTGGTGACAACACAATAATTTGTTTAAAGGTGGTTATAATTAATGAGAAATGTAGGTGGGATGGTGTGTAATGATTTGCCCATAGGTAGTTATAATCATTGGACCTCGATGATGGAAAACATGATAAAATTGGACGAGGATGATAACTTAATACAGAGAGCAATGATGAATTGGAATAACCTACTAGTAGGAAGATGCTCATCTGAACTAATAAAGGTTTGAATTATTTCACATTTATTTACTCTATTTAGGATATGATTAGGATGGAATCAAGATGTCAATGTTAAAGAGATGTCACCATTGATAAATAAACTTCTTGAAGCTGAGGTTTTTTGTAGCACGTATCAGTAGGCATAATGGTATAACTTCATGAGGACTTGGCTGAAATATGCAAAAGGACTGACTCCCATAATCTAATACTCAATATAAAATAATGCATAATGATATAAACCATAATGATAATGTAAACATATGAATATGGATGGATTTAAGTGTAAGTGTGGGTAAGGAATCACCCAATGAACACACATAAACTGAATCAAGGCAACAGTGCTGAAAGCAAACAAATAGGTAGACAAACAAACAAAATAAGTAAAATTAAACAAATAAATAATGTAATAGAAACCATACGAACATTGCCCCTAGAAAATAGGTGATAACTAAACAAACAAACAAAATGGGGGAATAGAAGAAAAGGAAGGGGGTGGCTGAGCTATCTCCATATGCACTAGGCAAGTGGATGTTCCCGACATAGTTTCATGGATGTAATATCCAATAAAAAACTTTAGGCTAAATGTATTTCTCCCAAGAAATAGGAAGAATGTGATAATTGAGCAAAACAAATAGAATGGATGTGATAGAAAAAGAGGAATGGTCTTGAAAAATGGCAAGTGCATGAGAGAAAAGGCCAAAAATGATGGGGAAACTAAGTGACAAGTAATCTACTTGTAACTTAGTAAGGGTTCCCATAATCCTTAAGGCAAAGAAGTGGTCAATGTTTTTATTCTTTAAAATTATTTTTAAAGTTGTTTTGGAATTTTTTGAAGTATCTCAACTCGATCAAGAATGATGAGACACTAAATGGTTCAAGCTCATAAAATGGTAAGAGATTTTAAACTAAGGTTACTCACACAATAGTGAGAGCATTCAAACTTAAGTTGCTCATAAAATAGTGAGAGCATTCACACTTAGGTTGCTCATAAAATGGTGAGAGCATATGGAAAGGTGGATTGAGGTGACCTCAACATGAATTGATCATGACCCACATAGCCCTAAAATGACCTCAAGTCATAGTAATTCCATCCACATAAAAGGTAGGGAAAAACTAACTAGGTCTCAACAAGTTCTCAAATTTGGCAAATGGCCAGCCAAATGAAAATAATAATGGCAAGGTGATATGGCAATGCATGGTAAACAAGTGTTTTCCCTAATTTACCCATAGGTAGTTATAACTAGGATATAATAACATAGGTTAATGATACGAATTTGCCTATAGGTGGTTATAATCAGGCTCACATAAACAAACTTGATAGGATGAAATATATCTTGATAGATCAACTATCACACTAATTTCATAAACTATCATTGTAAACATAGTTAAAAATTGATTGGAATCCCCTCATGCAAATTTCAAGAAGAACCAAAGTAACCAAGATCAAAATAGGATTAGGTAGGATGACTAAAAATATTCTTTAGTCGATCTAGGAATGGAATGATAGGATGGTATGGTCTTGCTAAGGATAATTATGGTTTGATAATTGGGTTAAATGATAGGAGGGTTGCCCCCAAGTGATGGGGTAAATGGTAGGATCTGTGATAATGGAAAATAGGCATATGTAATAACAAAAATGTCATGGTAATGTGAAATGGTATGGTACATGTTTTTGGCCTAGGTGTGGTTTTTGATTCTAATGTTCCTATTGATGGTGAGATTCACATCTTAATCAAAAAATGATACAAAAATAATTCTTGATCATGTTAATTGCTAGCCCACACCTCATTTGAATAATTACTCTATCAAAAACTTGATGTAGATTTGGTTGTCAAGAATGTTTTTATGATCTTTGTTGGTCATTGATTTTGATTCTTTCAAACATCAAGATAAGGTATATTTGTAGCCTCTACAAAGGAAAGTGGGATCATGGAAGGTAAATAAGGAAAAATAATGGATGGTAGGTTTGATTGTGAAATGGAATGGTAAATGATAATGGAATGTGGAATGATAGGGAAACAAATGAAGATTAGGACTTTCAGTCACATGTAATGTTATTGATGCTAGATTTGACATAATTTTGGTTGTGGTGGGGCCAAAGATTTGTTCTCTTGATAAGACCACTAGAATTTTTTGTTATTTGATCTTGAGAGTAGCTACCATTTGATTAGGCTATAGATTGGAAGCTATTTTGATTTGATCTTTGATTTTATCTTCATCAAGTAGTGAATAACTTTTATGCCTAGCTATTGGTGCCTCAATTAAGTTTTCACCAATGAAGTTATCTTGATTATCCTATAGCACCTCTGAGAAGGTTTCACTAATGAACATTGGATTTTGACTTTGATTTTATTCTAGCACTTTTGAAAAAGTTTCACTAGAAGATGTTGAGTTCTGACTTTGATTGTCCCCTAGTGCCTCCAAAAAGGTTTCATTAGGAGAGTGCTCTTCTGCTAGATGAATGTGGTCTTGGCCTCCTTGCTCTTCTTGAACTCCTATGTCACCATGGATGTAGCTCAATAAATTATGATTCTATCAATCCAAATTAACACTTATGGGAGATGGAATGTCAACAATATGGCTATCTTGGTTAATGGTTATGGCATGTATAATGGTAATGGAATGGGTGTTAAAATCATAATCCTTGTAGAAGATACTAGGATAACTTGTGTCAAAGCTGAAGTACTCATCTTAAAAAACTATAGAAGGATCACAAATGTATTCAAATTGATCTACAAAGTATGCATAACTAGTATTGTAACAACCATGAACATATTCTTCTTCTGAATCTGATTCTAACTCAAGGGACTCTAAATTCAAGGTTAAGACTAATGTTTATTTTGAATTTGATGCTAAACCTGATGTTGGTTCAAGAATAGAACCTAAATTTGATTTTCATTCTTTATTTGATGGGTAATCTATTACAATGATGTCTTGTAGAATATTTGGTTTTGGACAAGTAACGGCCTGCGATGGCATAATGGGCTCCACAAAAACTAGTTTGTCAGAGTGGGACTTCTCTAGGATGGTAAAAAGGTCAAGAAATAACTCCTTAGAGACTGGCTTGTCAATAGGAGGCTATTTAAAAATAAGCATATGGTCAAGGTAATGATTTTCCCAAAGGTAGTTATAATCATTAAGAAGAGACTCAACAAAGACTGGCTTATCAGAGTGAGACTCTTTGACAACTGGTATAGGATCAATAGGAGATTAATCATAGGTTGAATTATCAAAAATTGTTGGTTTAATAAAAACATCTTGGATTGGTTGGTTATTTTGGCCTTGGTTTCCAATGAGTTAGAAGATACCATTTTTGAACACAGCTTGGTATCTGAATGATTGGATGGGTTGAGGTTTAGATGAGATTGGTACTAGATAAGGAATGACTTGTGGTTGGATGATGGAAGGGCCTTAGGGATCATTATTTATTTCATAAGCCAAAGGATTAAGTCCTAAAATGGTAATTATAGGGTGTTGTGGGGATTTATTGCCTATACAAGCCAAATGACTAGGTCTTGGAATGATGAAGGGGTGTTGTGGAGCTTGGTTACTTGCAAAAGCCAAAAGACTAGGTCTAGGAATGATAATGGTATTCCTTGGATATTTTAGTCTTGGAATAGAAATGGTACAATGTGGTGTAGCCTGATTACTTTCACAAGCCAAAGCATCCAAGTCTTCCTCATAAACCATATCATCCCAGTCATGAGTTGGATCATAAGTTAGTTCTTGACTATGTTCCATGTACTAATTATTGTAAAGAGGTTATGGTTCCATATCCAAAAAAATATTATCTGTAGTTGGGTTTTCAAATTCCTTCTCATAAGCCTCTTCATGACAATCAAGGTCTTGATTTGGATTTTATGGATTTTGACTATGTTCCCTATATGGAATATTGTAGGGAGAATAATAAAACTCCTTAAAAAATATTTCTCTATAGGGGTTCTTAATGGGATTTTGTGTAACCATTATATCATAAGTTAGATTGTACATGACTCCACCATAAGTGTAGTAAGACATATCCATGTAACTAATGAAATCTCTAAAATAAAAAGGCTTAGAGTTCTACAAACTCTAAAAAACTATGTCAAAAGGACAAATAGTTCAAGCTTAGTCTAACTTGGTCAAAAGGTGGAGTTGTATCTCCAATATGGTCTAAAAGTGGAGCTGTATCTCCAAAATGATTTGTGTTAAGACTTGTAATAATTTATCCTAACATCAAATGTCTAATGTCAAATGCCATACGCACAAAAGGTCAATTTTTTAAATAAAAAATGACATGTCAAAAGTCTCGGTCAAAGTGTTCCAAACAAGGTCTAAGCTAGGAAAGGGAAAATTTAAGTGACTAGGTATTTTATCCAAACATGGAGTCAACATCTAGGCTCAAACAAATAGGCATATGCTAGGACTTTTGGCCAAACAATGTCAAAAGCTAGACTTGAAATAAAGGTTGATGTGATTTGATTTAATCTAACAAGTTTGGAAATAACTTTGACATAGACCTAGCACATGAAATCAAACATAAACATTATTAGTTGGCATAAGGCATAAGACAAAATTTAATTTGAAGAAAGACTGTGTTTTCCCAAATAAAAGCACAAATAATGATAAGGATGGGTACTAAACAAATAAACCATCAATAGTTTTTCAAATTTGGTTAATCAATTAACCAAAGTTATGCAACCCAAAATAGAAATATCTATGTATCAACCCCATGAATTGAGGCCTAAATATAAATCAATCAATGTTTGAATCCAAACTTGACAAGGCTAATTGAAAAATCAATGTTGAAAACTAGGATTTGACCAAACAAGCTAGACAAGATCAAACAACATGATGACACATGACAAAGGTATAAATGGTATACATGACATGTTTTAAAAAATGGTTTTGATATAATAGTAAACAAGTCTTGAAATAAATTGAGTAGCCTAACGGTGTAATCATACTCAAATAATGGGGGTAATTTTATGTTTCAAATACTTAAAAGGCTCAAAATGTTTTGACATGATTTGGGTAGCATAACACTACCCTTCACAACTCAAATGACACACACACAAACAAGTTTAGTAAAAATTTCATGACACAAGTGTGGTGTAAAATGACCAGCATAATGTCTCTTTAGACAAAAGAGTGACGTATAGATAAATTGGTTTTGACATGACTTTATGAAAAAACAAACAAGTTTTTGTCTCAAAACATACCAAATGAGAAAATGATCCAAAAATACACTAAATACAATCATCCAAATCCTAGCAAGGGTATGGCAATGTTGGGTTGACTAAACATCAAGTTTTGATTGTTTCTATGGGAATAAAGTGCATAATTACTTTTACATCAAACAATGAAAAAGACAAGCATAAAAAATGGGCGATTGTAGCATTGACTAGTTATAAAAAGGTCTAGTCCTTTTTACAACTACTACATCTTGCTATTCACTCAGTGTAGTGCAATGTCTAAATGTAGATACATACCATGTGCAACTCAAAAGGAGTAGGTGAAGTCAATGCTGATAAGTGAAATGCTAGGTCAAAGATTCCCTAAAGAACTTGTGGGAGGTAATGATGTCACCCTTGTAAGCCAAGATGTAATGAAATGAAAGACATAAAAAGAAAGACTTTAAGGTCATTTTCAAGGTCACCCAAACTTTGATGAGTTTTTGGGGAGTACTTTAGATGACATTCTTTCTAAACCTTGGACTAGGCTTTTTGTAATAAGAATGGCACTTTTGATTCTAAGGTTTCCCTAAAGGGGATAAATGGAAGAGTATACATGCAACACCCCTCTTTCTTCCAAACAAAAATTTAACTTAAACAACTAAGTAAATACAAAAACATGGAAAGGTGAGTTCATTTTTAAGCCCAAATGGAAAATGAGGTGGTGTTCATTTGACCCCTTGGTATTAGTTATAACTTTGAAAACTAATGCCAAAAACTCACTTAAGCACCTAAATATTACTTTAAGCACCCAAAATAATGTTCCTAATTCATTTTAATTATGAAAAAGGTGATCTAAACATGTTTTTATAAAATTTCAAGCTTGGTCCTACAATAAAAATGTTAGCATGTCCTTTAGCCTTGAAGCTATTTTGGGTTTGAAATAATAAACTTCAAAAAAAGAGCTCTTGGGTTTATGTTTTACAAAAAACACAATGACCAATGTTGGTTATATAACCAATGACAATTAAAATTTCTATCTAATTGACATCGGTTATACCAATGTGATCAACAATAGCTATCCAACCAATGTCGATTGTACTAACTGATGTCAGTTACTTTATAAACCTATGGCAAACAAAAATGGCAAAACAAAGTTAAAAAATCAAATTTCAATATTTATAATGATCTAAATGAAGATTTTAAAGCTACAAAATGATCTTCTTCATATGTGGGATGCATCTAGTCCCACCAGGCATGCCATATGTGATCTAATAATTTGACTCAAGAGAGGATGGTTAGTATAGTGTTAGTTTCAAAATGAAAACAAAATGAATAAAACACACTAACTAGCATAACATCCCTAGGCCTAGACACTAGGAAAAGCTTAGTTAACAAACACGAATAAAACACACAACTAAAATGCAAAATAAACTCTCTTTTGCCTTCCTTGGATGCTCTAACATTTTTTTGGTAGTGGCTTGCTCAGCTTGTGTTCATGAATTCTTCATCAAATGAGGCTTAGCTACCTCCATATCTCCTTGGAACCTTTGTCTTGTGGCTTGGCTTGGCTTGGAATAAATTTTTCATGGTAATACTAGTTTCATGAAGCTTTGTAATCAATTATACAATATAAATTTGCATAATCATCTCTTAAAAATGATGTGGTAAAGCCTCCTATTTATAGATTTTTACAAATGTCTAGAATCAACCTAAACCATCCATCCTGAGATTGAGATGTGTGGTTGAGGATTAATTCAATTTTTAGAATTAATTTTATAATTATCCTCATTATTACATTATAAAAAGGGGCAATTAAGAGGCATGGAGGGCTTTGATGAGGCATTGATGAGGGATAGAGGGCATGCATCTTGATATTTATGGCATTTATGGCCTAGGGATGTCTTCCCAAGAAATGAGGTCACTTGATGATGTAGATATTTAATATTCATTTCCAAAAAAAAAAAATTAACAAATTTTCATGGAATTATTGATTAGGCTCTAATTTGGTTTAATTAGCTCTTAAGCATGTTTAAGCACTTTGTGCACAAATTACTTAGATTGATTAGAATACCTTATTATTGATCCAAAATTTGATTATATTTGAATTGGAAGGTGATGTCAGATGAATTGGATCTATTATCCTCTTTAGGATGTTACCAACAAAAAATAATGAAGGCATGCATCTCATGCAAGATATTTGATAAGAAAGAGAAATCTAGAGCACCTAAGTATAAAATTGGCATTTTGACTCAAAATGATCTGATCAAAGTTAGCTAGCCCATAGATTAGTTGCCTAATTTAGAGATACCCTAGCCAAAATCAACACTTGAATATGTCATTTTCACATCATTTATCATGTTTTAGTATTTTTAGGCCAAATTGTGCATTTTGGGTGGAATTTGGTCAAAATCCTAATTGGAGGTTATCGATGGCCAAATTTAGGTGTCTACATTAATTACCATAGCTTTACCAATTAGCTAAAGTAATTGTCTATCAAAGTAATACAATAGTCCTTGAATTTTTTTTGTAAAACAAGACTAGGGGACATTGAGATCCTTCTTCTCATGTTGAACACACAATCATTGATACCAAATGAATTATTCAAGTTTATAAATATAAGGATGCCAGGGTATATTATACCCACATGAAATATGATGTAGATCAAAAAATTATCCATTTGGTTGATCCAAGTGAGAAGATATTTTTAGTTGAATTTATGCATGTCCACCTTCAATAGTAACTTATAAGGCCCTAAATTAGTGCTAGCTAAGGGGTGAGGTTACGAGTCAATTGTGAGAGTAACAAATTGACTAAATTCATAAGAGTATTCAATTGCATATTGATGTTATCCATATCTCCTTTCATTTAATTTCACTTACTATGCATATCTCCTTTCATTTTAGTATGGATATTATCCATATTTACTTTCATTTAGACTTTATATTGTGCATACTACCATCAAGATCACATTTCATTTTAGACCATATGTTGTGCATAATATCAACAAGATTACACACCTTGTCATCCATCAAAGAAAAACCATAATCCCACTTGATCCAAACTTAGGTTCAATATCCTCTTTATTATGTGTTTTACCTAGTGTGTATGAATTACTTCCACAGCCTCTAGTGTGCATTCTTATCATGTTAAGGATTGATAATGTAAAATTTGATTTGACCAAAATTTGACCAATTGGTTTTAGAATTGGGTCGACCTTAATATAAATCTTGAAAGAACAAACCCATATATATATATATATATATATATATATATATTCAACATTTCTAAAAAATTAAAGAAATTATAATAATTCCAAAAATTATAGCGGGAAGAGTGAATTTATGAAAAACCATAAATGTGCAATAACTCACTCAAACATGATAATATAAAGATGCAATTTTGACTGTAGCTTCCATGCATAATTCCAAATGTCTTTTAAAACAAATGTATAAAAATTAGAAATAGTTTGTGAGATATATATGATTATTTAAAATTAATATTGACCATGCTTTTAACCAAATCAAATCTCTAACACCACTTGTAATGACATTACCATACCCACTAGAGTATAATCACAAAAATAAATAACAATATGATTAAAATAAGATAAAAATAATGAAGTATATGACTAAGACACTTCAATGGGGAAACCTCCACAACCTTAATATAAGAATAAAATTTACAATATGAAGATCAAATACTAACTACTAGCTCATAGATAACCTATTTATGCTATGGAGACTCCCTAGGCAACCTTTAATAAAAATTTAAAGATATAAAAATGATAATATGAATTAAAAAAAGGTTGTTCTAGCCACATGTTGGTCACACATTTCTCAATACACACTATAATTTAAGGGTGTCACATGTAGACTTAGCTCCATGGCCTCTATGACTATGCAAAGGCCACTCATAACCTGTTTTTTATCCTTAAATCTCTCAAGTAACTGGAAGGTTGGGTTCATAAATTAAACACAACCATGAAGTGGCATATGGATTTTTTTACATAGTTTTTCAATGATATCTCAAATGATCTTGTAGTCAACCTCTATCGTTCCATAGAAATTTTTTATTTACTCCTGGGCATGATCCATGCCCTAGTATATCTCTCCCATCATGTATTTTATCTATAAACCACATAAAGGAGAGAAAAAATGGATCTATGACCTATAAAAAATAAATAAATCTACTTTTAGGTCTTAAATGAATAAATAAAATAAAATAGAATAATTTTTTCAAATAAAAAAAGGAAAAATTAATAAAT
Organism: Torreya grandis; assembly: GCA_037957365.1. Classification (NCBI taxonomy): domain Eukaryota; kingdom Viridiplantae; phylum Streptophyta; class Pinopsida; order Cupressales; family Taxaceae; genus Torreya; species Torreya grandis. The sequence goes on from JARHVA010007075.1 coordinate 178,773, forward strand.
TTAGAATGCATTATAATAATAATCTCCATTACCAAAAATCAAAAGTGGGACTCACCAAACATCCACTCTATAACATTAACCCCACCATTAAAAATCCTTCTTGTTGCAGTGCTAATCTACTTGCTGCTTCATTTTATTTTTTGTCATTGTTAAATTCTCTCTTAAATTAGCTAGTACCTCTTACTAGTGTTGAATATGATTTTCTATATCTCGAACCTTTGGATGGACCCTCAAAGATGGATTAATAGATGGGGGTTCCTACCCATAAAGTACCATAAATGAATACATGCTGGAAGAAGTATGAAAATAAGTGTTATACCACCATTTTGCTAGTGACAACCAATGAATCCATCTCTCTTGTTTATCTAATGCAAAACAACAAAGATAAGCCTCTACACATTTTTTGACCACTTATGTTTTCCCATCATATTGAGGATTATAGGATGATATATGATCCAAACAAGTACCCAAACATGAGAATAATTCAATCCAAAAATAATAGTAAAGATAGAATCATGATTACTTACTATGATTTTAGGGGTACCATGCAGATTTTGAAGTGTATCTAGAAAAGCATAAACTATTTTAATAGATACAAATGGTTGTGACAAGGAGAAAAAATGGGCATATTTTGTGATCCTATCCATAATTACCATGATGAAATTTTTACTTTCAAACCTTGGTAAACCTGTATCCATGGAGGCCTCCTCCCATCTCTGGTTAGGAATGGATAAGGGTTGCAGAACACCTAGAGTCTTAATTATTTCACCCTTATTTTGTTGACACACCATATATTCAACCATCAATTTATGTATATCCCCTTTGAATCATTCCAAAAATAAATCCTACTTGATTCTATAATATGTATTAAAAAATCCTGAATGCCCTTTTATTGGAGATGTTTGAATCTCTGTAAGGATATTATGTTTGTGGACAAAATTATTACATAGGTATAATTGATCTTTATACCATAAGGCACTCCCTTTCCACTCAATTTTTTTTTGCAGCACTATAATATTGTTGTAGATTATATTTAACCCTTTTTAATATTTGAATGTTAGGGTTGAAAGGGCTAGAATAGCCTAATAAAGTGGATGAATAAAACTATTATAGATCAATTCAATTAAAATTATTTAGATAACACAATAAACAAAATCTAAAAAATTACTAAATATGGGAAGTACAATTTTAATTGATATCCTGATAATTATAACAAAAGGAATGGATAATACTTAGATTATTTTTAGATGTGTAAGTGGATCTAGTTTGTGAAAAGGTGGAATCAAGTAGGTTGATGGTTAGGACCTATCATCATATTCTAAAAATATTATTTTTGGAGGCCTTTACACTTACATCAACTTATGGACACTTGCATCAACACTTCAATATGTGGCTCGATGATTTTGTCATGTATCGAATATTCAATATATTGATAAGAGGTTACCTATACCAGTTATGGAATCTATTTTGTTGGTGTTTTGTATCACATGCACATGCTTTGTATGATTGTGTATAGCTTAAATCCTAGTTCCTCACTTTAGGCTAGGTCACCTTGAAAAAAATGTTGAGTATGATACCAATTTGGGCACTTGGTTATTGATATTATATTTATTTTATTTAGTGTTTTATGTGTTTAGGAAGTTTATTTATCTCATTTATGTCCTATATTAGTTTTTTGGTTAATTTTTGGCACTTTCCTAAAATTTCATAAAAAGTAGCTAGAAGTGTCAGTTAGAGTCTAGTTCACTAAATGCTTAGTTAAATTAACTATAAAGTTAATTTAGTCTAATTTATATTTTTAGAGTTCTATTTTTAGATTGATAATTTTATATTTCTATTTTTAGATTTTTTATTTTTAGAATTCTATTTTTAGATTTTCATTTGTCTATTGTGTACGTGAGTGTGCATGTTTATTTAACTAATGAAGAGGTTTATTGCATGATGTCCATATCTTATTACCGAGTTAAAATTTTCATCTTTATTATATTTTTAGTTTATTTAGTGGTTAATAAAATTTATTAATTTATTTTTTACTTTTAGAATTAACTTGAAATGTAAGTTACCTTATAATAAGCTTATTTTAGTTTTCTTTATTAATAAAAAATGCACACAAAGGTAGTGTGGTTCATTAATTCAAATTGGGATTTTTTTTCCATGTTTAGTCTTTGATTTTATTTCATGTATGCAATAATTTTAACTAAAAATCTTATATTTTCAAGTTTTAAATTATTCATTACAGATTTTAGTTGATAACCTTACTTATAACACAACTAGTTTAAAAACTAGTGATTATGTGACAAATTAGTTGATACATAACTTAAATTTTAGATTAAATCAAAGATAATTTACAATTGATTGAATAATATTGAGTAGTTGTTTTCTTGGCATTTTTTACATGTGTGCTTGATAATGATGAATGGTCTTTGTTTTGTTTTTAGACTGCACATTTTTAAAATATCTCATAGAAAGGTTAGATAAGACAAATAGGTCAACCCATAATTTTTTAAGTATTTGAAATTTGAATTAATTTTAGGTAAAAAAACTTGATAATGAAACCAAACCCTATCATTGGCTCTAGTGTCCCTATGAAAACACAAGTGTCTAATGGGAAATAAAACTATTGAAGGTTTGTAATTAAAAGTGAAAAATATAGATCATATTTTAAAATTTATGCTATGTACAAGTGATTTGGGTCATAAAAATGATAGGGTGGGACTATAATATAACCAATTAGGCATTGTGAGATAGTGAATGTGAGCCTTTTAGTAATTGAAAGGTATAGGACTGAATGGTGAAGGCATGATTGGTTATTTTTAAGTATACAAGACTAAGATGCTATATATAATAAAATTTTAGTAAATACATTTACCCTCATTTAATATATTAATAAATAAGGATTAAATTACTAGGTCAAAGGAAAAAATGTATACCTAAGATTTAACAACACACCTTGTCTTTGTTTGAGCTTGTTATCAATTAGATTTGACACTTGTTATGTTTTGTAGAAAATGTAGTATATGGAAATCTAATGACATAATGAGATCACCTCCAATATGTGGGACCTTAGAAAATTTATGTGAACCTATAAATAAGATTGAATTTATTTCACTAAGCTTATTATAATTGACACATGACCAGTTCACTTATAACTACAACTTCTTGTGACTTCACTCTTAAATGGGGTTTTTAATTATAAGGAAAAGAGTTTATAAGGAGTTTTAAAACTAGAAATGGTGATGCACTAAGGGGTTATAGTGTAAATTATTTATTAATTTTATTTAACATATTTTGAACAATAATATACTAAAATGTCTTAAAACACAATCTTACATGAGTATGAAATCAAAGGTAATATTGGATATTTTATCAAGGAAGAAAGTTCTAAATTTTTCCTCACACAAGATTTTAAAATGGCAAGATAAATACCATAAGTGATAATATATTGTTAAAATAAGACTTATATCATTCAAAAATGAAACAAAATCCATACATACATAAGGATGACACAAAATAAAGAAGGCAAAACTTCAGGATATTGATATTCTCTAGGTTACAACATGTAGATAAATTTATCAAAAGCAAAAAAAATGTCTATCAATAAAAATATTTATGGGCTATGTAGGAGACCCATATTTATACCAAAAACTTACTCCTTTGAGAGATAAAATTTTACACTCAGTCTTGAAGCAAGAAATCAGAGAGTGCCCATACAAATGTCTTCATCTTATCTTGAATAGGCATCTTTGGTGGATTAGAAAGAAAAAGAGGACTCTACAATGGCTGGGCACTTCTCCAAGTGTTGAAAAAGGAGAAATTCTTGTTAGAATATTTCATTCAAAACATATCTCCTTGAGTTTAGTTGAAGAAATATCTCACCAAGAAATGGGGTGCCAAAATGAACTTCATGACTTGGTCAGTCTTTTAACAAAATTAAATGCCTTTTTCAATATTTGGATATTTTAAAACATAACTTGCAAAAACTAACTTGTAATTTGTTGTTAAGACTTTTAAAACTTATAAGTCACTTGACAAAAATGGATGTGTGAATTAAAATGTGAGCTTTTATAACTTTTAAGTCATTCAACTTGAACAAAATAAAATTGTAACATAAAAGTTGCAATTTTTCAATTAAAACTTGACAAAATAATAATTGAAAATTATAAGTATCAGTTTTTCAATTAAAAGCTAAGAGATATCAAAATGATAGTTGCAATTTATAGCATGAAAATTTACAATGTGGTTCACAAAATTTGTAGTTTATATAATGCATTTTTTTAAAATAATTTAATAATCAATCAATGATAGTGACATCTGAAGATTCCTTATCCTTTTCTTCTTGTATATTCTTGATGTAAGTGTCAAATCTACTAATTTTTTGCTTATATGTGCTCTTCATCAAGACAAATTATGTAAATATTATTGATATCACATTATTCTATTACTCTAGATAATTCTCTAGAATAAGATCTATAGACTTAGATATATTTACCCATCTGATCAAGTGTATTATGGTACTTGATAAACCATTGGATGGAATCCAAATTTAAAGTTGTGTCATGTGGTGATTCCTTCTTAATTACCTCTTTGAATTTATCTAGACAAACTGAATAGGAAGAGGTTTATCTTGGTAATCTATTGCCTCACATGATAATTTACAAATTGAATCTTAAATGTCATACATTACATTTGTGGCCTTGTCACTTATGCTCTTGTCCTTACCATACTTTCACTAAGTATCATGATTCTAAATTCTATTACCCTCTCCATCTCATCATGCTTTAAAGGATTTTTAATTTTCATTTCATACATGAGGGTATTGCTCTCTATCTGATCAATGGATTTAAAATTGGGAAAGTAGAGCTTTATCCTATTAACCTTCTCCTAATATTTATTTATTTCTACCTTTAGATATTTTAGGTCATCCTTTAGTGTCTTATAATAATACATGGCTAACACTATCACCCTATTACCTTTGGTTATTATTTCTTTGCCCCAATCCTTTATAGCCCTACCCATTATGCCAATCTTTGTCATTGCATCAAATGTCTCTTTATCAAGGAATTACGAGAGAGATTGAGTGGGTTGGGTTGGTTCAAGTAGATGCATTAGGTCTATGATATTCCTTAAGGTAACTTTCAACTACTCAAACTTATTCTTTATCTCATCCTTAGTGACCTTATCACTATCCATTCTCTCTAAGAGTGAACTTATGCTTGTCTATACATCATGCTTTAGTATCTATCTTGTTGGATGACCAAGGTATACCTTGGATATCTGATAATCCCCCACCATTAAATCTTATTTCTATTTAATAGGTAGGTGAACTATTATCTCCACATATTTTCCCTTATTACATCATAAGACACTCTATAAATGGTCTTGGGACTTCTCTTTGGTCATTTGGATGCTTCCAATAGACCAAAATTCATAATATTAGGAGAAATAATTTGTTTCATCTTCTTGGACACTAATTGTGTGAGTCAACTAGGAGTGGCTACCAATGAATCCTATCTTGTCTCAATGGCCATTTTTACCTATGAATCTATGACTAAATCTATTATAGACACTAGAAATCTATATACTATGCTTATAGATGTCGCACTAGCCCATACATCACCCTTTGACCCCCTTAGGATCATTTCACAACCTTCAAATGCTAAACATAAGTTAAAATGGCTAATTCTACCATTTGAATGTTGTCATCTCAATCATCGATAGTCGACCCTTAACTAAAAATAGTTGGCTTCAATCACTGACGGTCAACCTTTAACTACATAAGGAGTTAACTCAAACTCAAAATCTAGGTTGATTTTTTATTAATAGTTATTTTAGCCATCTACATAATCAATGTATGTTAGGCTAAATTTAGACAACTTGTTGAATATCTTGTTGAACCTATTGTTTCACCACTCCCTTTAATCTATATTAAGAGAGGAATAGGAGGTGAAAGGGATAATAAGTTTTGGTGAGAGAGAGTAAATCTTCTTATGCAGTTATTCTTCTAGCTTCTAATGAACCAATGACCATGACAAAGACTAAAAGTGCTACTATAGCTCATCAATCAATAACCAAAGTATTGTCACTTTGCTAAAATTGTTCCAGGTTCCACAACAAACTTTTCATCCAATCTCTACAAATTTTAGACCAGCAACCCATGAAAAGATAAGTATTTATATTTTATATCAATTTAGTAATTAGCTCTTATATTTGCTTCCTCTTTACTCTCTTTCATCTCACTTTCCTACGTTAGAGTTCTGCAACTCTAAGCACTTCCTCTCTTACCCAGAACCATCCAAACATCTAATACCTAAACCTGATACCTGTAAACACTACCCTCTACCTCACAACCAATATCCAATCCAAATTTACCATTTATAACCTCTCTACAACCTTCCCAACCAAACTTATTTTCTTAAACCAAATCCCATAGTAACCGTTGATGGTTTAACCCTAACTATCGATAGTCACTAATTGCTAACAGTCACTTAACCACTGATGGTTTGACCTCAACCATCAATGGTCATTGTCTATCATTTTTAACATCAAGCTTAATTAAACTATTAGACCCTGACCAAATCCTATTTTATGAGTTTATGTCTTATAATAAAGGATCACTCTATTTTATAAACCATGTTTGATTTATTTAAAATTGATATCTAATCATTTATTGATACAATTAGTCAAAATCACTTATTTATTCTCAAACACTTCTTATATTTCATTTTAGTATCTTCTATTATTTATGCAATCAATTTATCTTTCATTTTTAGAACTTAATTATTTAAAAGTGTAGATTGACAGCCTTTAAGAAAGCTTATGCTTCTTGGATCTAGATCACGTTAAGAAATCCACCCTACTACCTAACTAATCAACCATTTATCTAGTGGTTTCTTATCTATAGGGTATTCCTCCTTAGATAAAGAGGAGTTTCAAAAATCATCTATATCAATGCATGCATAACATATCAAGTTTTTATACAATACCCTCTTTGAGTTTCCTCTCACTTTTTTCTAAATAAAATAAATCAAAATTTATGTGAAACATTCTGGCACATCTGGTGGGACCTTTGAGTTTATTATTGGGTTCTTCTATATAGGAAATTTAGTTGCATTAGAGAAGATTCATCCATTATATTAGTTTTCTAAAAATTAAATGTTCTTTATTTCTTTTCTTCCTTTTTAAAATGCAAGTTCTATCTTCTTTTGATTTCTTGGAAAAGAGTAAACATTGTCTTGTTTTGCTTTCACTTTTGAAAATCAAAAGTATTCATCTTAGGATTAGGATTTGCATTATCATCATCATCATATCTAGCACATCTTAGTTATTTTATATTCATTTGAAAAGACACCAAAATTTTCTTCTGGATTAAAATTAACTTTGCATCCATTGCTTTCTTGTATTAATTATCTCACATAGCTTAATTTAATCAAGTAAATTGATCATAGTCTCACTTCTCTCTACACACACAAGACCAAACCACACATTCAACTAAACATCAAAATATTGACATAAGGCCTGACTAGGATTTCATCACCTAGTGATCACCTTTCCTCAGCTATCTTACTTGGATTTCACTACCAAGGGGAGAACCAACTTAGTATGTTAGCTGAGTATAATCTCTTTCAACTTGGTATATTCTAGCTAAGCACCTGACACCTTTATCACTGTAGTGTGTGAAGTGAGGCGGTAAGCCCTAATATCAAACCACATACCAAGTTATAGTATATATCTTGAGAGCCTTTAACTACCTAAAACCATCCTTAGATATCTTTCTCTATTACTTGATTTACAAACCCAAGTTGGTCCTTCATAACTCCTTTAAAATTGAGGCATAAGTGTAAAGAGAGATAATAAAATATCATAGGATTTTAACACATATTAGTGTATGCATTATTTTCCTTGAGATCTTTTTATTTTTTATTACTTCTCTTTTGAGTTTTGAGATCACTTGTATATTATGCTTTCCCTTATTTGCATAGTTTTAACTAGACAATAACTAAGAAACCAAGCAAATCAGAATCCACATCCTAATCACCCATCTTCCTCTTCTTCTTCATCCATGAAGTACATCTCAAATGCAGAGAGTTATACCCATCCTTATATAATTCCTAGTGATATATATTTCACCACCTTTATGTATAATAACCCCATATCCCTCCAAAATTACCTTAAAACCATATCCTACCATACCCCTACTTTGGTTCTGCCTATTGATCCACCTATGGTATGCCATCCCATATTATGGGAAACACTTATATTGCCACTATTTCCACAAAACCCTTATTTACCAAAGCATATTATTCTACCAACAATCCCACCAACACCACCATCCAAAACCAACCCATCTAACCAACGAACACCCAATCACCTTTCACCCCAACCTATTAATAACTCTCTAGTATAGGAGTAACTAACCATTGGAAACTTGCACTCTAATCACCATAAGAGTACCCCCAACTAGTGCTACCACCCTTCCTCTTATTTCTAACCCACATACCTCCACTCCATTCTAAATCTTGGTGGTTCCCATACCTTATAACCTTCCACACATTAGTAACAAGATCACCACCCATCCTCCACTTATCAACCCAATCATATCTCCAACCTAACCCATATCAATTCCTCAACAAGTGCCCATTGCACCCAACCAAAGATATATTCTAAACCCACAAGGGTATATGGATCTACCTTATACCCAAACTCCTATATCCACTTACCCATACATGGCATCCTCATAACTTCCCATGTCCACATAGCTATATGTGTCAACTTCCCAACCTCTCACTAACTATCCTTATGCCACACCTACCCAAACCCAACATAATCTAACCTATAACTATGGGGGTGTACAACCACAAACTGACTTGGTTAGGATGCTAATGGAAAAGATGACCACTTTGGAGTCATCTATTTCTCATTCCCATAATCTTTTATTGTATGAATAAATATTTAATGAACCAATCTATCCATCTGTCTCCATTTGACCTTATCCTCCTCAATGGGAGCTTCTAAAATTTTCAAAATTTTAGAGCAAGGAAGATCCTTAACAACATCTTAAAACATTTAGACACTCTTCCTATTTGATTTCCTATGATGATGATCTCCTTATTCACACCTTTCCCATGTCTCTATTAGGTCTAGGACTAGATTGGTACAGTCTTATTACCAAGCACTCCCTCTTTTCTTTTGTCCAACTAGCTCAAAGCTTCTTAGATAATGTTTACATAAATATATCTAAAAAGGTTTCCATCATTGATATTTACTCAATCTGACAATTTGATGATGAATCCATTGCTAACTTTTTAGTCCATTAGGGAAGCTTGATAAACCAACTCTCTCTCTCTCTCTCTCTCTCTCTCTCTCTCTCTCTCTCTCTCTCTCTCTCTATCTCTTTCTCTCTCTCTCTCTTTACCCCAGCCTGAGTTGATTGAGATTTTTTATTGAGATTATGCCAAAAACATCTCTTCCACTTTATGGGTTCATACTTTTAGGACCTTTTATGAAGCTTTCAGTGTGGCTCAAAAGTTAGAGAATAGAGATATTGGTGAGGGGATGTTAAAGTTGAGAAATAAGAATTCTACCTTCAAATCAAATGAGGCTTCCTCTTTTAAACCTAACAATCAAACCAACACCAAAACCAAAACCAAAACCAAGGGAACCGTAAATGTAGTTATCCTTAAAAATGCTCCTATTCTAGTTGTTAACCAACCCAACTATTCTAATTCTTCTAGCTAAAATACCCAAAACTAAAATTGTAACAACAAAAATCAATTCACTCCACTAGGGGAGTCGTATACTTTAGTATTGTAAAAGTTATTCAAAGCAAACATCATACAACTTCCTCTAATCAAGCATCCACAACAATTTGATTCCACTCATCCTATACCTACCTGGTATAAAGAGAATGAATTATATGCCTTCCACTATGTCATTATACATGATGTTAGTAGATGTAATAATTTCAAAATCATTTTCCAAGGGTTGATTGATAAGAGATAACTTGTGCTAGATAATCCCAATGCACCCCCAAACTAGTCACTTGACATATTCAGATAACCATTTCCAAACCATGCCCCTTCTATGAACAATGAAAATAATAAAGTAGAATCCTCTCACAACCATGAGGTCCATACTATTAATTTTGTCCTTAGCAAGCTCATTGTTGAAAAAAACCATTGCCCAAACCAATTCTTCCTCTCCTCCCCTTATTGATGTAGTGGATCCATCTTGTATTCCTTTGAAAACTAAAATAAAGGAAGCAATTATTGCCCTTTCTCCACCCATTGAGGTAGTAGAGCTCCCAAATTCTCCTTTTGGAAACATACCAAAGGAGGTAACCATTGCCACCATATCTTTCTATTTCATTTTAGAGTAATCTACTCTTCCTTTGGAAAGCAATCCTAAGGAAGAGATCACCTTACCTACCCATACCATGGAATAATCACCTTCCAAAACCTTAGAGACTTTGAATGAGGACAAAGACAAGTCCACTATTCCCCTCTCTCAACCCATGAGATTATCCTTTGAGTCTAGTGTCGAAGGAACCAAACCCATCTACAAGCCTTTCTCTAGATTGGTTTAAAACTTAGAATTTCTGTCCCAACCCAATATGGATCATGCCACAATTTGGCATCATCTTGGACTTCCATATCCAACTAGACAATAACCATCAACCATACCATTTCCAACCCAACCTATCACTTCCACCATTGAACCCATCATTATCCCAACCAAACCATCATAAACCTTTACCTCTCCAAATATTATTGAACCAACTACAACAAATCCACCCAAAATAGCCCAAATACCTTCTATCATCCCAACCAAGCCCATCAAAAGCTTGGGTGTGCTCCGTACTTAGAGCCTTGCTCACCCATCATTAAATTTAGATTTGACTCAACCAAGCCCATCAAATAAACCCCAATTTAGACTGACCAAGAAAGTGGAGTCATCAAAGATCCTAAAACCTAAAGCTTCACCTCCCATTTCTACCATGCCTTCCATTTCAGGGCCACATCTTTCTTCTATCTTGGGACCTCACCCCTTTAAATTGATTCAAAGGGAAAATATTCCCAAGAAAACCCAAACCCAACCATTAATCCTAAATATAAATTCACCCATCTTCACCAAACCTTTCATCAACAAACTATCTACATCCCAACCATTTTCCTCTAAACCCTCTACTTCTCAATCATATATCTCCAAATCTTGTACCTCAAAACTTTCCACCTCTAGACCATTAACCCCAAAACAACCTATTCCAAAAACACATATCAAGAAAATACCTCCAAAATCTCCCTTTTCTAAACCCACTCCTAAAGGGGTTTCTACCCCAACTACCAAAACCAAAACCTCTACCCCCTTACCACCATTACTTGAGTCTTACTCAAACATTTTACAAAGGTTATTACAAGCCTCTTAATTAACCTTGACAACCATCAAAACATTTGACCCCCATAGTCCTAAACCATCTTGGTTTAATGGCACTATGGTATGCTCAGACCATAGAACATCTGAACATAATATAGAGAACTATAAGGCTCTCCAAATCTGAGTCCACCAACTATGTGATGAGGATGACCTATTAGTGAATGAACCTCCTTTGATCCCATCTCTAGTCTAAAAATTGATGGTATCAATCCAAAAATTACCTACTCACACACTCTCATCTAAGATTGAGGAGGAACCAAAATAATCCTATAGCCCCACTCTTCCCCAAATCCGTAACATACATGTGGCCACATAATCACAAACCCAACAAAAGGAAAAGGGGAAGACAAAGGTGTCCATTCCATGGACATATCCTTCTTTCACCACCCAATCACCCAACCAAACCCAAACACCTTCATCTTCACCCAAACCCAAGGTTTCTATCTTGGGTATCTCCCAATCTAACCCTTTCGAGTCAATCCAAAGAATAGTTCTAAAGTAACTTCACCAAATACCAATGAAGATTAGATTATATGAACTAATTAATACCTCAACCCATCATCGTCAGGTGATGATAGAGATTTTACCATCCATAGAGGTATAACTAGAAGATCCATAACCTATAGTAACCTTTATTGATGTTCTTTAGCTTTCCACCCTTGTTACCTTTAAGGATTTAAAAATACCTTCCATTCACCCTGATGATTTAGATCTTCCCCTCTTTATTACTACATACAACAAGTGATCTAGAGGTCATTTTTGGAATGATCTCAAATGGTTTTGAAACCATCAACATTGCATAGATATTGTCAAGAGATTTTTGATGGTATGTAGAACTCAAGAAATAGAGCTCATTTGCTCCTAGTGTAATTGGTCAAAGTTTAGGTCAACAAGTGGTCAAAACTGGTCAAACTAGAAAAATTAAGGATCTTGAAACATTTCAAAACCAATTCCATGGAATATATCTCATCACAATATTTTTGACATATTTTTAGTGGACCAAATCTTATTCCATATATGGAAGTTATAACCAATCAAATTTGTGATCAAACTTGGTCAAAGAAATGACATGGTAGTTTAAGTTTACCAATCCCATTGTGACACATGGTAGTCTAAAAGTGTGACAATAGTTGTAGAACAATGTGATACATGGCCGTAAGATAGTGTGACATGTGGCATAGACATGGAAGTAAAGGTCAAATTATAAATTAGCATGTGACAAACACATGGACCAAACAATAGTTGACATGTGGTAGCTTCAACTCATCAAGGTCGAAGCTTCAAAAAATTTAAGTTCATAGAGCCCATGTTTTGCATGCCATAGATGTCAAGATAAAAGGAGGATATTCACATTGTATACATGTTTTCATTTACTTTTAAAAGTTAATATGTTCCCTTCCCCACCAAATGTGGGATAAAGATAAAAATGCAAAGCCAAGGCCACAGATAGTGGGATTTAAACTTGGTTGGGTCAGATAGAAGGGATAAGGCCTTATTGCTACAACCATGAATTCAAACAACTATATAAAGCCATGAATTGGAATTTGAATACCAAGTTTTAGTTGATTGTGATAAGGCAAAAGGACCCATTTTAACTCTTCCTTAGTTTTGAGTCAACTAGATTGATTTCTAGGCTTTAGAGTAAACTAGTGAAATATTCTAGACTTTGAGCTAATTCCAATCATATACTGAGTGTCTAGATTTGAGGTCATTTGATACCATTTTTAAACCTCAAAGTGATACTTTAGTGGATAATTTCAAGAACCTGAGATTGCATTCATGATAGGAAGGTGGAAAGTTTGATCGAGAATATTGAGACTTTTCAAAGGTTTATTGCTGAGTTTTATGTAGTCTTAGAGAATCCATTAGACAATTGTAAGATTTTGGACATGTACTTATAATTCATGAAAATGGATCAGTTCCTATTTTAAGTGAACCCAAAGATGTAGCTTGAGTAGTGGGTAAACTCCATTATCAATTTTGGTTGTCTTGAGTACTTTTCTATTGTGCATTATTTTTCCACATTTTAATTGATGTAGTTAATTATTGAATGCATATTAAATTAAGTATGGCAATTTTAATGGGGAATTAGAATCTTCAGGTTTAGAGATAGGTTGATTGGATTAATGAATGAAATTGTAATTTTTAATTCATTCCATTTTCAAATCCATTTTGATCAACCTAGATAAACACATTTTTTAAAAGGTCAAACCTTTTTGTAATTCTTTTGAGTATTTTGAGAAAATGAATGTTTGACAAAAGTATCTGTAGATAAAAATTTTGTGCATGGTAACAGTGTAGAATTTACAGATCAAGTTTGGTATTAGAGTAGTTAGTGTGATAGGTTAGCATATAATTATGTGGATTTGATATCAATTATTTTTAGTTTGGTTTTCTATAGTATTGCAAACATTTTGGCCTTGTTGATATTCCATTTGTAGTGTGAAGTTTGTGGGATTAGGTTATTTTCAAGAAATAGGAAACCATGGGAAAGTTATCAAACAAAGCTAAGCTTGATGAGCTTGAAGTGATTAACCAGCAGATTCAAAAAGAGAATGCTTTCTTAAGAGCTCAAGTGTACTTCTTGGATGAGGAGATTGCTCACTTGAAATCTAAGTTACAAGCCAAATATGAGCTCTTGGTATAGATGTAGAGTGAGTAATGACATAGTCCTTCCACTATAGATGCATGTACTATGATAGATGATTGCATTGTAAGTTATTCATCATATAGTAATGATTCTCCTTTAGTTTTAGATATTTATTTTGGTAGTTTTGAAAAACACACTAAGAGCATTAGAATTAAACTATTATTAAAAATGGGATTTGATGGAAGGGGCCTTGGAAAGAATGGCCAAGGTATTGCTAACCCAATACATGTAGAGAATAGATCTTGTCATGTAAGATTGTGTTATGCTAGTGAGAAAATGGATGTTGGAGAGAGTTCATCCATTGTTGAAAGAATAAAAGATTCTGATAGCCAAGATTCAAGGCCACTAGCAATGCATAATTCCTCCCTATGAAGGAATGTTGAATAGTGTAATAAATTAGGTAAAAGAGGTATTGAGATTCCACCTCCTCATTATTACACTATAAATAACACCAATAGGAATTTAAATCCTAAAACTTCTAATGCACTCTTTCCATTTAAGAAATTTGGCTTCAATATTCAAAAGATGTTGCATGTTTTATGGATTAGGAAATCATTTTTTCACATATTATTAGAAAAGGCAATCATTATAGAAGAAGTTTGTAGGTGCTAAATACCAATCTCATCCTGGTAAAATGAGAAATAGCAAATGAGTGACCTCACCTAAAAAGAGGGACGTTTGCATGCATTGTCACGTGAGTGGACATTAGGTTGAGAAGTGTTGAAAATTTCAACCATCCCACCATCCTAGTAATAGTGAGAAGACGATGGTCTATAAACCTATTGATAAGGTAATTAATTAAGTTTTTGTACAATCAACCCATGAAGATGCCAGTAAATCCACTAAAGAAATTAAACACCCTAAATAGGAGAATCTGATAAAGAAGGTTAGTAAATAGTTTTTGAATTTAAAGATGTCATGATTAGTGGATTAATGTTTCAAAGCATTGTTGGGAATTCTTGTTGTATGTTGATAAGGATATTTACCTTGCTTTGATATGTAAATTTTAGAGCTACTATGAGAATACTTCAAGACAAATTCATCATGTAAAGTTTTTAATTCTCACACTTATGTTTTGAAAAGCTCTATTTTTATAATCTCTTTATTAGCTTTATGAGTTTATTTTTAAGGAATTTAACTCATTGATCAGCTTGGGGGATTGATAGCAGTATATAGGTTTTTGGGTAGGATTCAATTTTCCTACAATTCTTGTTAAAGAATAACTGCTATTTTAGGATGCATTTATTTTTGGCATGTATGTGTTTGGATGCATTTATAAGACCCTATTGGGCATGTTTGCAATGATAGACACTATACAATATGTGTTGTTTCCATAGTGGTTTAACATTATAAGACCCATGTTTGCGCTATATATTGAAACATGGTCATAATGATTAATATATTTATTTACATTAACAGACTTGTCTTGTAGTTGCATTGGTGATTATTATAGTGTTTTGCAGTTCACCACTTACATGATGTGATATTGGCTAGATAGTTATTAGATGTTATGATCTTATTGGTAGTTGTAGGATTTAGTATAACTCATGCCTTATTTTTAAGGCCTTTATAGTTTGTGTTATGAATCGATATGATTTTTCCATTTTTATCATATGTTATGATTTGGGTTTTGTATTTTGATGTGTTACAAAGAATCATTAGCAGATTGTAGTAGAGGAGATTCAAGATCTCAGATCTATGTAGAGGCTCATTAAAGTTGTGCAGTAGAGGTGATGACTAGACTTCTATGAAGAGGCTCATTGAGGTCATGCAATAGAAATAATCACTTGGATTATCTGTGTAGAGGCTCTTGTGAAGTCATGCAAAAGAAGAAGTCATCACATTATAAACCCTAGTTCTATGTAAAGGCTATTGATAGTTGTGCAACAATAGAGGAATTATAAAATGTGTGATTAACCAATTTTTCTAAGTGTTGTAGGCATAGTTGTGAAACCTGAGTAGATTTATAAGACATGTTAGAGTATCTTTAGAATTGACTGGTATTTTAGAGGATCAAGTTAGGTACCAGCTTTTGGTGGAATAAAAGCCTTTTTTGTGGGGAGGTGTGATCCAGAGGTTATTTTTGGAATGATCTCAAATGGTTCTAAAACCACCAACATTACATAGATCTTGTCAAGAGATTTATAATGGTATGTTAAACTCAATAAATATTGCTCATTTGCTCTTGGTATAGCTGGTTAAAGTTTAGGTCAATAAGTAGTCAAAACTAGTCAAATTGGAAAAATTAAGGATATTGGAATGTTTCAAAACTAGTTCCATGGTGTAGATATCATCACAATTTTTTTGACACATTTTGAATGGACCAAATCTGAGTATGTATGCAAAAGTTATGATTAGTCAAATTTGAAGTCGAACTTGGTCAAAGTGATGATGTGGTAGTCTAAGTTAACTAATCCCATTGTGACATGTGGCAGTCTGACAATGTGACAAGTGGATGTAGAATACTGTGACACATAGATGTAGGATAGTGTGACATGTGGCATGGACATGGAAGTAAAGGTTAAATTAGAAGTTAACACATGGAAAACACATGAACCAACCAAGAGTTGACACATGGTAGCTCCAGGTCATCAGGGTCAAAGATTTGAGAATTCTAAGTTCATAGAGCCCATGTTTAGCATGCCATGGATGCTGAGATAAATGGAGGTTTTTCACATTGTATACACATTGGCTTTTTCTTTTAAAATCTAATCCATTCCCTTCCCTACCAAATGTGGGATAAAGATAAGAATGCAAAGCTAAGGTTGTGGATGGTGGAATTCAAACTTGGCTAGGTTGTATAAAAGGGATAAGGCCTTATAGCTACACCCATGTGTTCAAACAGCTATATAAATCTATGAATTGGTATTTGAATACTAAGTGTCAATTGATTGTGCTAAGGCATAAAGACCCTTTTCACTCTTCCTTAGTTTTGAGGCACCTAGATTGATTTCCAAGCTTCAAAGTAAACTAGTAAAATATTCTAGACTCCAAGCCGGTTCCAGCCATATACTTAGTGTTTAGATTTGAGGGCATTTGATGTTGTTTTTTAAGCCTATAAGTGAGAATTTTGAAGGATAACTTTAGGAACACAATATTACTTTCATGACAGGAAGGTGGAAAGTTTGACTAATAATACCAAGACTTTTTGAAGCTCTATTGCTAAGTTTTATGTAATCCTAGAGGATCCATTAGACAATTGTAATCTTTTGGATGTGTAATTTCAATTCATTTAAATGGATTGGTTCATTTTTAAGTGAACCTAGAGATGTAGCTCAAGCAATGGGTGAACTCTGTTATCAATTTTGGTTGTCGTGAGTAATTTTATATTGTGCATTATTTTTCCACATTTTAATTGATGTAGTTAATTATTGAATGCATATTGAATTAATTATGGAAATTTTAATAGGGAATTAGAATCTTTGGGTTTAGAGATAGGTTTATTGGATTAATTAATGAACTTGTAATTTTTAATTCATTCTATTTTCAAATCCATTTTGATCAACCTAGATAAACACATTTTTTAAAAGGTCAAACATTATTGTAATTCTTTTGAGTATTTTATGAAAATGAGTGTTTAACAAAAGTATTCATAGATAAAAATTTTACACACAATAATAGTGTAGATTTTAAGTATCAATAAGACCTACATCAAAAGGGTTATGATTTATGGAGGGGATAACATCAACATTATCTCCTCCCACGCATATGACCATCTAAAATTATTAGAGATTATTATGTTAGAAATCACAATAGTACTTTGATAATTTAATGACACCATGGAAAAAAATCTACGAACCATCATCTTCCACATTCATTTAGGGCCTCACATGCTTCCCAAGATCTTCTACATAGCAAAAGATGATTTCTAGTATGAAATTTTTCTTGGATGCCCATGGATCCATTCCATGAGTTGTGTATCATCCACCCTACACTGGTGCATCAAATTCAATAATGAAGGTCAAGTAGTTACCATAGGATCTAACTTAAGTCATTTTACATCATGTAACATGACATACTAGCCCAATGATGTTCTCTTCCTTCCCTTTGCCAAACCTTTACCAACCAATGATGAATCCACCTCTTCTACCCACCAATCCTCAACCAGCTCATCCATCCCTTCTACCCAAATTCCCATATTGAAACCCTTATAATCAACATTCCAACATCTATCACTTGGGGAATATAACCTCTTGACCTTGGACACCTTCCCTACACCCCAAGAGTATGGGAACATCGACCAAAATATTGCTTATGACCCTCACATCATAACCATTATTCCTTTTGGACCTCCCAACCTCTAAACTAATATTGTTTATGGGAGACTTAACCAACCTCTTCCCACCTTCACTACCTCCTCTTGTCCTTGACCATTTACCTTTTATTTCTCCTATCCAAATAATCTAGAATTCACCAAGACATACCTCTATAGGCGTGTTTGGAAGGGTTTTAGTCAAGGGCATTATGAACATGGACCACATGAGTTTATTCCCTATAAGACCCAAAAACCTCATGAGAGATTCGATCTTAGATTTACCCCATCTAAGGAGCCAACCAATTTAGCTCCTATCACCATCATCAGTGAGCAAATTCTATCCTCACCAACCCCTTCATTATCATAATCTAAGGATCCTAAAACCATTCCACCTAACTTTTTTTCCATCAACATGATTAGCCTCAGACCCTTGACTTATCAAAAGGATAGGGAGACCATAACCTTTCCTCTGACTCATCCTGAGATGGTAGGTGATGACTCTCTTACCATTAATACCATTTAATACCAAGATGATGATTCCCTTATTTCCTATCTTGATGCAGAAGATTCCTCTATCCACAAGTCATTCCCTCCTAAGACCTCTACCATGTTGAATGAATCCACCATTGATGTCAGCATGGGCACTTAGAATAACCTGCACATTATCAAAATCATATAATCACTAAATTCCTCAAAACTTCAGGACTTTCCCTCCTTCTTACAAGATCATAGCATAATAGTTGCTTGGTATTATAGTGATATGCTAGGAATCGACCCTTCCATCACCACCCATAACATAGTTACCAACTATGATGATAATCTAGTTAGGTAAAATATTCATTGGACACACCCTTGCATATATATTCTTATCAAAGAAGAGCTTCAATGCCTCATATCTATAAATTTCATCCAACCCATTGATTATCCCCAATGGGTTTCAAATGTCATCCCTATCACCAAAGTAATAGGGAGACTTTGCATTTGCATGGAATTTCATGACCTTGACCTTGCTTTTCCAAAGGATGACTTTCCTTTACCAAGCATTGATCTTATAGCTAGTCATGAGATACTATCTCTCATGGATGGGTTCTCAGGTTACAATCAGATCTTGATTGCCTCTGAATATTGACATAAAACCACCTTCATCACCCCTTGGGGAAATTTCTACTATAGGGTCATGCCCTTTTGTCTAAAGAATGTTGGTGAAACCTACCAGTGTACTATGACCTACATCTTCCATGACCTTATTCACAAGATTGTAGAGGATTACATCAATGACCTTCTTGGAAAATCCAAGTATAATAAAGATCATTTGGATATTCTTAATATTATCTTCAAATGACTCATCCATTACCATGTTCACCTTAACCCAAAGAAGTGTATTTTTGGGGGCTTATCTAGAAAGATCCTTGGCTTCATTATCTCCCTTCATATAATAAAAGTTGATCCTGCTAAAATCAAAGCAATCATTGACATGCTTCTTCCAATAAACCTCAAATAACTCTATAGTTTGTAGGGGAAGCTTCAATCCGTTCATCTCTTCATCTCTTAATTATCTGACAGATGCCAACCTTTCCATCATCTTCTTAAGAAAGATATATCTTTTAAGTGGAATAAATACTATCAAAAGGCCTTTGAATCACTTAAAGAGTACCTTCTTTATCCACCCATCCTTGTTCCTCCCAAAGATGATCCACCTTTCTACCTTTATATATCATCCACCGAACACTCCTTAGGGGCCATACTTGTGCATATTAGTATCATAAAGAGCAAGTTATCTACTACATAAGCCATACACTTATAGAGTATGAAACTTGGTATACCCATACTGAGAAACTTTGCCTTGTATTGGTATTCATAACCTCCAAAATATGCCACTACTTTCTCAACCACAAGACCTATGTCATAACTAATACTAACCCACTTAAGTATATTCACTCCAAGCCATATCAAAACTAGTTATATGCATTAAAATATGCTCACCCATTAATTATACTAATTTCCACTACTTTAACCTACCTCCCATATTTCCTAGATATATTAATCATTGACCTAATACCCATACCCCATTCTTACATCCCACATAACCTTTATCCTATCTTAAAATCATTTAATCACATCATTAAACCCATAATAAGCTTTGTTACCTATTAACCTACCCCTAAATCCATTAACCAATTTGAAATTCAAAAATAAGCCAACTACCCACCTACCACCCTACACTAGCCTTTCCTAAAACCCTAAACCCTATCAGGGGATTTATAAAATTGGAGGATTCTAGAAATCTTCCCCAACTTAGCCCTTTCCTCTAAAATTTTCCAATTTTAGAGAATTCCATGAAATTAAAAATTCCATGGAAATTCCCTAGGCTTAGATCTCAGTGGCCTAAATTTAAATTTGGATAATTGATTCTTCCCTCCCTTTCCTATAAAAATAAACGTTTCCTCCACCCTCTAACTAATGAAAAAACTCCTAGCAAGACATTCATATCTCTCACAAGCATCCATAGTAGCATCCAAGCAATCACCAAATCCATTATCCACATCCTACATCAAATTAGAAGCCATTATCAAGGTCTCACAAGCAATCCAACAATCAAATATTTTCATATCCAATCACACAAGTTCAAATCTTGGAATGGAGGCATGAAAAGGTAAAGAGGATGGTAAGCATGTCCTATTTGCTCTAATTTATCTCCTCTATCCATTCCTATTGGTATTTATCATGTTTTGGATTTCATTATCATTTTGATAATATTGCTTGAATCCAAATTTTGGTACACATTTTGGCAACCATGATGGGACTAACCTCCCTTATTTAGTTTAATACTATTTTTGGAACTGTTTTAAGTGAGTGCAGAACCAACTAGACATGGAATCAAGACCAAATTTTTAATTTTTAACACATTCCAGGCAAGTAGTAAGAATGCACTATCAGTCATGGTATTGCATTCACAACATCATTAGTTTGAATAATGATATTGTCAAATAAGCCACTAGAAGTTAGGGTTTTAGTAGGGTTTATGGTTTTCAACAATACCGTGACTCCCCTAGTTGTGGTATTTCCCTATTAGTAGTGATATTGTCATTCATAGTGGTGGTATTGTAGAATCCCATAATAAACCTTAGATTTTTAAGATTGATTTTGGATAAATCTCTATTTCCCATAGGTGTTTTATCTCTATGTGTGTAGGATAAGGAAAAATACATCAAGAATTTAGGTTGATTAAACATCCTTGATAATCTTACGAATCTCCTAATAATGAAGTTATCCTGGTAATTATGATATTGCAAATTCTAGTAGCAATATTGTTAAATCCAATAACTGGGCCTATATTATAGTCTATCTTTTTTAACTCTCTACATCTATAGGTTGTTTGTCTACTATTTTTAATTCTATTTATAGGACAAAAAGGGGAATCATCTTAAGTCTGGGTAACTATCCTTCTTTTCCAATCCCATGACTTCCTTAGTGGCAGTATTATTTTGATAATTATGGTATTATAGATTCAAATAGTGACATTTCCAATATAATACTAGGGAGTTGGTTTTATCATTTTTGTCTTAATAATTTTAGATAAGAGCTAGGCTCTATCTTTTTATCCTTTGTTTGTCTTTCTTGGAAGTTTTGGTTTTTGGGGGGAAAGGATTATGCATCTCTTTAACAAAACCATGACTCTCCTAATAGCAAAATTGACCTGGTAATAATGATATTATCATTTCCAGTCATGGTATTGCATATTCATAAAAATTTGGTAAATCACTCCCCTATCACCTTTATATTATCATTTATAGGGCTCTTAAGTCTTGACAACAAGGAGATCGAGATCTGTAAGTTACAAATCTAAAAAAGGATTCCCCTTTTTTGCTAATATATATTTTAAGCATTCCTCTATACAAATAGCTTAACCTCATTCTATATCTAAAAACATTTACTAACAAGGGGTACTCTCTATTTGGAAAGATCCATACAAAGCATAGGATAAAATAGACTATCTGAAGATCTATCCTACATATTGGTTTAAACTCTAAATAGTGGCTTTGCAATTCTGAGTAGCAGATTTGTTGTTAGGGATAATTAGGATTAGTATTATATTTTGATAGAATTTTTATCATAAATAATTATATTTAAACCAAAGCCCTATAATTATTTTCAATTTTATAGACTTTTTTTATTTAAGACATGTATATATTATTTTAGTTTAGGATTACAATATTGCTACTTACATTTTTTTGTCAATTTTGATTTTGATGTTTAAAGTAGTGGGATTATCTAACAGTCACATTTCTATCATTAACCATAGTAGTTAGATAATTTTTTGAAAACCTATGACTATATACTTGCAAGATTGATAATCCACTAGCAGGATTGTGCATCTGGTCATGGGATTGCCCTATGTACTCATGGTATTGCAAGGACTTGTGGGATTGCATAAATTAGAATTGCTAACCCTTTTATTATAGGTTCTTTGAGGATTTTGGCACCCTAATTAGATATTTAACCTTTTGTGATTGTAAGGAAGGGTGCCATTTTGGAATTTTTGTTTTAGATTCCATTATATTATTGATTGGTTTTTGGTTTAATATTGTCTTTTCTAGTTTATTGTAAATACTTGTTTATTGTATGTGTGTATAGTTGTTGATTTGTACATAATTTATTATATTGTGCAATAACACACATAAGTAAATAGAATGGTTAATTAATTGTATAATGTGTTTGCTTGTTTGTTAGAGCCCTCCCCTAGGATAATATGTGAAATGGAATTGACACACATACACATAGCTTAGTATAGAGGGGTTAGTGTCATGGATTTCACCACCACACTCTAACCAAACACCATGTTTCAATAGAGTATAAAAATTAGGATAGTTATTGCTATAGCCTAAGTGGGATTCCCAATAAATGGTCCCATGGAGTGAGGGGCAATCAGGATCTAAGACCCAGTGTAGTAAGATAACATCCTATATAGACTCGGGCCCCAATGTACCATTGTGTATATAGGGGATACACCTAGATACTTGTATATACCTTAGAGTAGGTTACTTTAACCATAACAAGTGTTCCATTATAGGCATCAATATCAACACTAAAGTATCCATCAAGTACAAGCAAGGTCAAGAGGGTTTGATCAATTTCATAATGGGTCACTAGCCTATAGCCTCACTTATGTATCCTTTGGATGGTGTGGGCATTAGGTTACACACACATATAATTTATTGATTATGATTGTACTTATGCATGATTGTTTATGTGTTGTGACTATACCTGTATTATTTGTTAGTCAAGTCAACCACACCCATACTTTTTGTGTGATACTTTAGAAAACCTCTAGGACAATTCCCATCATCCTATCATCATTTATTAATCTCATTCTTTCATCTCATCATCATCTCATCCTAACTATATATATCACATCACCTCCCTTTTATCCTATTATCACCTCCATTCTCCCTTACTTGTATAGCATTTTATCTTAATCCACATCCATATTAATATCATCCTTCTTCCATAATAATTTATATATTTTGACCATTTTTTTTGCTATTGTACATCCCCCATATTCATGTTATAATAACTTTATCATCCTACACTTAGCCAATAGTGTCTCTTGTGTCTACATCCAACCCATAGCACTTAGCATCCACCACTTTTTGTCAGAACCATCATCTTTTCACATCCTTCCTTGTGTGTCTTGAATACATTTCTTGTCATACTTTCATACTTCCATTTATCTCATCCATATCCATTCCATATTACTTAGTATCCACTTCCATTTCATATCTTTTTCTTGTATATTCTTATCCATTTCATAACACATTCCTCACCCCTTTATCTTATATCAACCATCCTATTCATATTTCCTACCATCCCACATATATTATTTATCCACTTCCCACCTCATTATCCATTAATTTCATCATTTATTTCCTCTATATTTTTCTTTCATATATACACCCACTTCATTATCCACACACATCATATTGGACCTAGTGTTTATCCCCATCCATAGTTTCATATAATTTCCATCCTTCACATCTTGGAACATACCCTTCATGTCATACCCACCTTCTATAATCTATTTCCCATCCATTTTATCTTTATACCATCATATCTCATCATAATTATTTGATCCTCATTATCTATCTCTTACACCAATCATCCATTTATCCACCCATCTTATATTTATATCATCTCATCCCCTCACTTAGTTTGTCCTCATAGTCCATTTATCACATCTATTATTCATCCCTCCATCCCATATTACCCTTATATCATCCCATCTCTTTGAAACTTCCCTATTTGCATCGTCTACCTCATAACTACCATCCATATTATCCATATATCATCCCAATAATCCATCATTTATATTTATTATCAAACCACCTATCTTATTATTATATCTATATAGTCTGTCCTTCACATCTAATTATTTACTCCACCCTTCTTATCCTTATATCATCATAACTTATTTTATCAACATAGTTTATCTTTCCCAACACTCATCCATTTATCCACCCATCTTTTATTTGCTTCATCCTATCTTATTATAATTAACCCCACATAATCCATCTTTCATATCAATTATCCATCAACCCATCTATTTTATATTTATATCATTCCACCTATATAAGTCTACCTTTCATAACTATCATCCATTAATACATTAATATTATCCATATATTATCATATTCCCTTATAATCCATCATTTACATCAAACTACCTAACCTATTATACCCACATAGTCCACTCATGTTATCCTTATATCATTACCCCCATCATCATTATTTTGTCCACATAGTCTATATTTCATAACAATCATCCATTCACCTTGTCCTCATATCATCTCACGCCCTTTAATATTTCCCATAGTCTATCTCACACATTTATTGTCTACTAATCTACCCACTTTATCATCACATCCCATTGATCTATTTCCCATCTATCATCCACTTCACCCCATATTATCCTCCTAGCTCATTCTAAATAGTCCATCCACTTAGCTCATCTCTCACATCTATTATTTATTCCACCATACACATATTCCATCTTATCCTTATATCATCCTACCATACACATATTCCATATTTTACATTTATTACCTTATATCATCCCCTCCCATTGAAATCATATTATCCACATAACACATCATCCCCATATACTATCCTCACCACCTTGAATTTTTTTTTTCACTCCATTATTCTTATCCATCCAAACACCACCCCATCCCATATTTCATTTTGATCATTAATCCACAATCCTCCCACAAATATTCTATAAATCCATTCACCTTTAAATAAATCAGCTTGTGTAAATATCATTTTATCTTTTTATCCACCCCACACCATTTTGATTTTAATATTTTATCCTCCACATCTATCCTATCCACTCTCCATCCCATATATCATCCATAACCTATCTTATACACTCCCTTTCCATCACTTTTGTATCACTCCTCATCCATTTTAACTTTGTCCATCCTCATTTGGAAATTAGTTTCACCCAAGTCTACCTCTCTTGTTTGTTTATCTTGAGTGGTTGATCTTTTCCAAACCCTCACATCACACCTCATATATACTACCACATCATTTTAATTCACTCGCTCCTTTATTCTCTCTAAATACTAGTTTTTGTCCAAAATATAAAGTTATAGTGGTCACCCATCCTTATTGAATCATTAATCATTACCCTCCTTTGAATTGAAATTATCATTATACATAGCCTTATAAGATCTCAATCTATCACCCATCACTATCCTTATCTCTATCAGGTATCTTTTCCCTCTAGTACCCATCAAATTTTCCATTTGCTAGTTAGCAAATATATTTGATCTCATCACTCTTTCCTCATCTAAATCTAGATTGATTTCTTAAAAGACTTTGTCTTTTTGTAATTTTTTGTTATCTCATCTACTTACATCATTTTTTACCACTAGTAATCCAAAATTTTAAATTGAAATGATATTCAAAAAATCCCAACCTCATATATCACATTTCATCCTCTCATCCTTTTATAATGGTTATCCACACCTAAGCTCAAATCTGAATTGGATAAGGCTCTAACCAAGATAACAATCTAACAGAAAATGATGGATCTAAATCAGGAATATGAAGAAAATCATAGTGAAATGTGCATTCCTAGGGGAGAGAATGACAAATATAATCCTCTCCATAATGATGATGTTAAAAATCTCATAGACCACCACTACTTATATGAAAATCATGATCAAGTTCTAGCCCAATCCAAAAAAATAAGGGGCACTTTACCTTCCACATTTGATCACACCCTCGTGAATAACATAATCTGCCCATCAATACCAAACTCACCTCATCAACATTTCTTCATAATCCTCAAGAATAAATAGCTATAGACCATGGATTCATTGATGAAGAAGAATGTCAACCACCCTTTATTAATAACCACACTAAGGCTAATCAAATATAGGTTACCATTGAAGATCACCTTGACCAATTAACACAATAGATTAATCTCTTAATCTATAATCAATGTTTGCCATCCCCTAGGCAAAATAATACCAATAATACTAATACTGTAAATAACCTCGATAATGCCAAGAACACCAACAATGTTATTCATACCAACAATGATAATAATACCCATCACTCTCATATCCCTCAAGGTAGTCAAAATCATACTACCAATCCTCTTGGGGATCTTATTTTTTCCCAAGAATGGAAGACAATGAAAGAGACCCTTCAACTAATGGATCCAACATCTCAAGTCCTCAAATACAAGTACGCGTATTTTTTTTCATCACCCTTGGACATAAACATTTTATATATTCCCTTCCCCTCACATTTTGAGGTACCCAAATTCAATAAATATGAGGGAAAGGGAGATCCTAGGGATTGGAGTTCTATGTAGCTTTCCACGAAGTAGCCTACAAGGATTCTTATCTATTTAGGATATTCCCCAAAAGCATTACAGGGCAGCTTTGGAGTGGTTTATGCACTTGCCCAAAGGGTCAATCTTGGGCTTTGGTGAATTAACAGAAAAATTTATTAGGCACTTCTCCTTTAATATAGAACATGAAATTTCCATCATTGACCTCTACAACATAAAATAATGAAGTGGGGAAAGCCTTGTATACTTATATCAAAGATGGCATGGTTTGGCAAGTTGGTTAAGGTGTAGCATACTTGAAAAGGAATTAGATAGGATATTTGTGGATAACCTCAACATAGAATTAAATTACTAATTAAAACTATAGCGTGATAAATTTTTTGATGAGATCATAGAAAAAGGCATACAAATCAAAAAATCCCTTATTGAGAATGGGACACTCAAATTATTTTCCCAAAATGAGCACACTTCAAATCAATAAAATTCTTTTTATGAAAAATCCAAGATCTTTAATAAGAACAACAATGTCATAGGTAATGGGGTGATAGATTCTAAACATGTAAAAACTATCCAAAGGAAGGGCCCCAAATAATGCCCTAATGTCTCTTCTATCAAGGTTCCTTGAGGTAAGCTAAAGCCTCACATAGGCAAAAGACCTCTTACAATCTTAGGGATTCCACTAGAAATAGTCTTGGAATAATTGGTGGCTACCAACATGATCACTTTACCTAAGATCAGACCTATGAATAACTACCAACCCAAAATAGATTGGTATCAATAAGATGAGTTTTGTAAATGCCATAGGGTAAAAGGATATGACACTAAGAAGTGTATGTAGTTAAAACATTATATCCAAGACTTAATTGAAGAAAAGGAGATATAGAACTTGAAGGAGAAGCTACTCCTAATCATTCAGAAAATGGGTAGCTTGGTATTTATAAATATCCTCTCCTAAATCATGATTAGAGGAACCAAAAACCACCAAGGGACCAGGGTCAGGCATCATCATCTAAATGCACTAATTTATATAATGTTCCATACCATGACATCAATACCATCAAAATCCATAACATCCATGAACCCGCTCCACCTTCATCCCCCATTTTGAAAATCAATCAAGCCACCATTGATTATATAATTACCACCCAACATAACAAGATAGTCATTCTTGGAACACCTTCTCAACATCTTTCTACCACATCTATTATACCAAGGGGGAATACTTATAAGAAAGCCTCAAGTAGGTTTGACATAACCTATGATATTATTCAATAGTTAGAAAAGATTCCCACTCAAATCTTTTTGGTGGAAATTTTCAAAACATTTGCCTTTCATAGGGAAATATTGAATCAAGTACTCAATGATTTAAAATTACATAATGACCTAAACACTAATCATTTTTAGGCACTAGTGTACATTTATCCCCCTCATAGTAAATTACTTTTATTTCTTGAGATTTACCTCTAGTTGTCCCACATCACAACTATCTATTGTATATTGAAGTCACCTTCGAGCATCACTGAGTTTCCCATGTCTTAATAGACAGAGGATCGATGCTTAACTTGTGCAATCTAGACATTCTAAATAAATTGGGATATTTTGAGATATCAATTGGCCCCACTCTAATAATGATAAAATCTTATGATGATAATGAAATACCATTAGTTAAGACCATCTATCTTCTTATCATTGTGGGATCCATAATTCATCAGACCTTGGTGCATGTGGTGAATGTGGATTTACCATATAACATGTTACTTATAAGGCCATAGATTCATGAAATTCAATCTATACCATCTACTCTCCATCAGTGCTTAAATTTCCCTCATTCAGGAATGAAAGTCACCATTCTTGGAGTTATAGACCATCATAGCTTCCAAATGGATTAGTCCCTATTTCCATCATCTAATCTTGGCACTAAAAATTCTATCCTCAGCCTGATAGCTAATAAATATCTCTCACATGATTAAATTGAGTCCACATCTACTCCAACACCTAATCTCACCAAGATAAAAATCACATCAACTAGTTATGGGGAGTATGAGTATAAAACCTTTTGCATCAGTGATCACCCCTTATCTCTACATAGCTATGGGTCCTTGACTATGATGAAGAGTAATCTCATCAAATATCAATTTGAGCCAACAAGTTTTTTAATCACATATTTTTTGTCTAATGAGTACATTAAGGATAAAGATGTGGCTCATACTGATGATGAGGTATTCATATCTCCTAAGAAACAATATCCCAAAGTTGAGATAATAATGGAAGATATAAATTATAAAGGAAAAGGATTGGGAAAATAAGAGCAAGACCAACTAGAACCTATCATGGTCTAAGAGTATCTATCATACCTTATATTAGGGTAAAAACCATATGATGATGATCTGACCAATATCAGCATGGATTTTATATTGACCAATGGGTCATCTCTCCTCAATGAGGATATCAAAATAGGCTCTATTTATAGGCACTTTGAAGAGCTCACTGCCATGAACCTTTTTCCCAATACCACCATATCCAATATCAATATCTCCCTATGTTATCCATCCCTCATAGATTAGGAATCAAAATAGGAACCTACCTTTGACACATTCCAAAATGATGAGGCTATTTTAGAATAAATGGGAGCTAGAGACTTCATGTTGTCTAACAATCATAAATAGGCATTTTCCATTAATATTTGTCAATCAGTGTATTTTAGAGAGAGAAAACAATCCCATATTCAAAGTGAGGAAGAATACTTAGAAGAAGGAGATATCTCTAGAGAACTAGGTGAACTCCCATCTAGCCCCTTTAAATTAGAAAATTATCTTGATATTGATACTAAACTATTAAACTATTTTGCTTCTAATGAACTAAAAATAACCTTACCCCTTTATTTGCAACATGAATCACCCTCATTTATTGAGGACATGATAGAAGTAAATATTGGAACTGAAGAACATCCCAAAATAGTGAAATTGAGAGCATATCTTACCATATCAAAACATGAAATACTTATTGAGATGCTAAAGGAATTTGTTGATATATTTGCATGGAGCTATGTCAACATGCCAGGATTAGACCCTTCATTGGTGGTACACCACCTTTTTGTGCATCTAAATGTTAAACATATTAAGCAAAAATTATGTAAGATGCATCCCAAGGTGGCATTAATAGTCAAAGAGGAACTACATAAATTCCTAGAAGTAGGATTCATCTACCCTATCAATTATTTATATTGGATCTCTAATATTATTACTATCATAAAACCCCAAGGTAGAATCAGGATTTCCACTAACTTTTGGGATATCAATAAGGCATGTCCTAAAGATGACTTCTTGCTTCCTAACATTGACATGATCATTGATTCAATATCTAGGTATGAAATAATTTCACTCATGGATGGATTCTCAGGGTACAACTAAATTAAAATAGCCCCTAAGGATCAACATAAAATAGAATTTATTACCCCATGGAGTACATTTTGTTATCAGGTCATACCATTTAGCCTCAATAATACAAGGGCAACATAACAACAAGATATGAACATTCATGACATAATACATGACATTGTAGAAGAATATGTCAATGCCATTTTAGGGAAGTCACTAAAAATGTCTAGACACCATGTGGTCCTTAGAAAAATCTTTGAAAGATTGAAAGAATATAAAGTATGAATGAATCCCAAAAAGTGTGTCTTTAGAGTAACTTCAAGAAAATTATTGGGATTCATAGTCTTAAGAAGGGGAATCAAAGTGGATCTAGATAGATTTAAAGTAGTCATGAAAATGCCACCCCCTCATAATCTCAAGTAGCTTCATAGTCTTCAAGGAAAGCTTTAATCCATTTGAAATTTTATTTCTCAGCTCATTGATAAATGTCACCCTTTTACTCATCTACTAAAGAAATAAGATACCTTCTATTGGAATGCAAAATCCCAGCAAGCTTTTGAAAGTCTAAAATATTACTTGGCTAGTCCACCTATTTTATCTCCACTAGTGCTAGAAAATCCTTTCCTCCTTTATATTTTAGCTATGCCATGCACCATCGGTGCTCTCTTAGCACAACACAATGATCAAGGCAAGGAGCAAGATATATATTACCTCAATTATACATTGATATCTTATGAGCTAAATTATACCCCTATCAAAAAAGCATGTTTATCCATAGTTTTTACACACAAAAGCTCTGACATTATATGCTTAATAATCAAGTGTAACTAATTGCCAAAGTTGATCCCTTGAAATATCTACTATCCAAATCAGTACTTACAAGATGAGTAACAAAATGGATAATGCTACCCAACAAATTTAACATTGAATATATTAATTATAATGATATAAAGAAATAGGTAATATCAGATTAACTAGTTGAGGCACCTTTAGAAGTGACTTAGCCAATTGTGACTACTTTCGTAGATGAGTCCATAATGAATGTTTCACAAACAAATAGCTAGAAATTATATTTTGATGGCTCATTCACCACGCATGGATTTGGGGTAGACATCTCTTGGTCACCCCTCAAGGTGATCTTTCTAAAATCATTTTTCTTTGATTTTTTGTTCACTAATAATAGTTTATAATATGAATCTTTGATAGTATGTTTTTACCTAACCATTCAATAGAACATTTAGAAATTACAAGTATTTGGGGACTCATAACTAATTATCAAATAGGTCAATGATGAGTTCTAGATGAAGGATGAAAAGCTACTTCCTTACAAATAATTGGTATATCAACTAAAGGACAATTTTAATTCCATCATATTTGATTATGTACCATGAGGAATAAATAAAGTAGTTGATTCTATGACCACTATTGGTTTACTCATTGACCTCCCTAAAGATGTCTTGGAAGGTAATTTTTTGATTGAGCATCTAATTATCCTAGCCTATCAATCCATGGATCCTCTTCAAATATGTACCATTGATAATCATAGTCTCCCATGGTACCATAACATTTATAGGTACCTTCATGATAACATCCTCCCCATAACCTCAACCACCATCAACACAAAGCCTTCATCCATCACACCACCTAATATACCATCCTTGGCAACACACTTTATTGATGGGGTTATAATGGGACCTTGTTGAGATGTTTAAAATTAGATGAGGCATCTCAATAAATTAGATATGTCCATGATGGTATCTATATAGGGTACATAATTAGAATGGCCCTAGCCCAAAATCTCCTTTGAATAAGATATTACTAGTTAATAATGAAACAAGATGCTTGTTAATATATGTGTAAATGTGTGGCCTACCAAAAACATGGGAATCTTAACCATGTACAAGTGCAAGAGTTACAAATTATCATGAGTCCATGATCTTTCTCCATATGGGGCCTTGATTTGATTGGTAAGATTAATCCTACTTCTTTTGATGGTCATAAGTTTATAATCATGGCTATAGAGTATTTCACTAAGTGGGTAGAATTAATGTTGTTAACTTATATAACAGGCTTCCAAATATCAAAATTCATCCTTAATCACATCTATTACCATTTTGGTATCCTAGATAACATAATTTTTGATAATGTCAAGTCATTCAAGAATCAAGAAGTCGAGGCCGTATGTCAAAAATATCACATCACGCAACATTTTGCCTCCCCATATTATCCCTAAGGCAATAGAAATATAGAAGAAAATAATAAGAATATAATCAATGTTTTGAAGAAGACTGTCAATCAAGATGGATGTAATTGGCACACTCAAATATATCCAGCATTATGGTCTTACCAAACTAGTGTTTGCACACCTACAAGAACTACTCAATATGCCTTGGTCTATGGAGCTAAAGTTATATTACTAGTGGAAGTAGAACTCACCTCTCTTTGACTCTCATTAAGAAGAATCATTAATGATCATAATCTCAAGCAAGAAAGACTGCATGAATTAGAACTCCTAGATGAAAAGAGATAGAAAGCCTTGAATCACCTTTGAGCATATCAAAATAAATTAAAGAATCAATGCCATAAGAAGATTCAAGGCAAAGAGTTTAAATTTGGTGACTTAGTCCTCAAAGGGAATCAAAAGAAAACCAATAAAAAATGAGATAATAAGGGGAAGTTTGAAGCCAATTGGTTAGGCCCCTATGTCATTATATCCAAGTTTGGATCGAGAGCATATAAGTTGGCCATGCTTGAGGGAGAAGAATTGGATGATCCCATGAATATCATGTATCTCAAGGGCTTTTACACAAAGTCTTAGTATCATCATCCTCTATCTATAAGACATCCTCCACCCACTCCATCCATTCATGACCCCTCCCTATCAGTCTAAAAAAAATTTATCCAATGGTGAAAACCAGCTTACTACCACCTTGGGCAAGTACCATGATGAAAACTAGTTTCTTGCATCATGGTAAAAATCACCTTGACCTTGGTCTTAATAGTGAGAATCTATCAAAGAAGGTCATGAATAAAAAGGCAATACCATTACCTCAATAAGTGGAGATGGAAGGGCTAGTCAAAAACTATTTATTAAAGGGATAATCTTGAGTTGTTTATCCATTCTAGATATATATCTATGTATCCCCAAGTCCTATCCATATCTACATCATCCCCATCATTCTTCCATAAATATTCATTGACAAACATGTATCCTTTTAGCCTTAACTAGTCCCTAACATGCCTTCCCATTCCTTGCTATCACTAAATCTTGATTTTGTACCCTCTCACTATCCACCATCATTATGGAAGGTCATAAGCACATAAATAGTTCTTTACCTAAGGCTTTTAGCATTCATTGTGTTACTAATTCCTGATGGGTTGTCAAGACCCCTATAAAGTAATATGGTTGGAGTTTCACCACAAACTATCTCTTGAATATCATTATCCTATACATATACCTTACATATAATTCTCACAACATCATTTTGATCCCTTGAACATACCCAACCTTGATCATATCATCATCATCATCTCCTAACTAGAACTACATTGGCCTGAGGTATTTTAGACTATGTAGGTAACACTTGGCCAAATTTCCATGTCTAAGGATAACTCATCCACTATCTCTATCATCCCATCCTATCATATATACATATCATTCCATCCCCACTCATTGTTATCATCACCCTCATTATCATTGTCTTATAATCCATTTTGTGTAATTGTGTGTTTTATGTGCCTATGCTACATATGTATGTACATATTAAAAATGTTTTCCTTAGAATGTTATGCATGAATATTATTATGTCTTGTTAGATTTTTATGAAAATGAAGATGACATGGATGAACCCTGGAAGTTCATTCATAAAGGGTCATCTTTTAAAAAATGGAGTTCCCCCACACATCTTTGCCATAATGACTAGGACCTATCATGTCCTTAGTACATCACAAAAAGATGAAACATTAAAAAGGATTGCATGTATCCATGACTTAACAATTTTACACAATCCCCAATCCTATTATAATCCAACCCCTATCACACCTACCCCCATCCTAAGACAAAATCTAACCAATACCATTACCACCCCACCTCCATGGTGTAGGAGGAATTTTATCTTGGACACTAATCAAGAAAAAATAGGGGATTAATCCTATACCATCTCCACTCATGAGAATACAAGTAACATAACAAATATAAAGCATAAAAGCAACATATCCATCATCACATCATTAACAACACACTAAGGTCTATCTATAATATACATCCATAATGGGCATCATGACTACCATATAAACAAAATCCATAACATCTAAATCTAATCATCACATATCATCATAGCATGAATAAATAAATGCATCTCGCATCCATACAATAAATAAAATAACATCCATGTATAAATCATTATATATATATATATATATATATATAATGTCCAAAATAAAAGTATCCATATGGGATCCATGACAAAAGATATGATACACTTACATGAGCCCATGGGGAAAGAATGAGCTATAATACAAAAAATCCCCTATACATATACATCTAGATGTCCAAAATCAAGGTTGTGGCCTTGGTGGCCTCAATACTCCACCACCACCTCTAGATAGCTATCTCATAGATGACTAACTAGCATGGAAAGAACCTACACACTAACCATATGACACTACTACCTCATAAAAAGTCTTGTAGTACTAAGCCTCTTGGGTTAGTAACATAATCTGATCCATCATCCCCATCATACCATATCCCTTTAAAGCCTCATATTCCTCATCCATAGCCCTCTCTACTACTACCAGCTACCCAGTCAAGGTCTAGATACATGCCTATTGATGTGCCACCTATCCTTGTAACTTTATCACCTAATTCTCTAATATAACAATCTATCTTGTAACCTAAGTCAGATGTGTATCTCTTTGAATCACCTAAGATTGAAAAGAAGTAACCTATGTCTACATCTATGCCACCTATTGATCTCTCTAAGCAATCTAGGCCTATAATAAAGTAGTCTACCCATATGCCTGTGTCAATTGACTATCCCCATGAGCATTCAAACTCTGAAGATGGGCATGTACCTAGTCTTGATCATGTGTGATACCTAAAATATTTATCAAGTGATCCTGAATCACCATTTATAATCATGTTATCAATGACTTATCTTCTACTAATCTTGATGGATGAGAAGGACCCACACCACCACTACCACCTCCCTAAACTTGTCTAGCCTATATCTATGATCCCTCTCCTTAAGACCCCACATGTGTAACCTATATCTATGGTCCCTATACCTAATACCCCACTTGGGTAGCTCATATCTATGGTTCTTATGCCTGAACCTATGGTAGCCCCTAAGCTATTATTACACCCTAGCCACCATCACCATCCACATCCATCACAATCTGACCCCTTCCTCCATCTTACACCATATGTGCTAGTACCTCTCTCCTCTGCCTTACCCTCCTCTAAATCCTAACATGTTCCTAAAGCACTCATCTCACTACACCCCTCCTAACCACCACATGAGGTTGAGTCAATTTAATCAAGATTTATGGTTGACAACATGTTGCATAGGTTGTTGTTACCCTTGGATCTAGAATCAATATATAAAAATCCTACTAGATGGGTAAAATCTTTCCATACTCCAAGCATGCATCACCTTTATTATTCAACCTCCCATAAAATGGTCTCTCCTACTTGCTATGTGTAAATAAGTACTCAGGGTTGGGTACATCTTGGATAAATTCAAATTGATGCTACACCTGATCTAGTTTATACCTCTTAATAATGTAGTCATAACATCTAGTCAAATAGTAGGGTGTAAGCATGAACAATTTCTATACCTCATCTACCTATCCAAATCTGATACCCCTATATGGCATCCATGTGATGTTGTTTAGGTGTATACTATAAAAAAACTACCTATAATAGTGCATCTCCCTTACATGGCCTAGCTAGACTCCTAGAATCACTCACCATTTGAATACCATCATCTACCTAGGATCTAGCCTTACAAGTCTACCTAATAGTTGTTGGACTGCAATATGATCCCAGCTCTAAATTTAAAGAAGTAATGAGGGCCCAAATCTTCATTCATGTCTGTATGCACCCAATTGAATCTCTCTATACAAGTGTGTTAGCATGACAGGTCCCCAAGTAAACACTTGATGATCATGGATCATATTCACCACCACATTACCCAAGCCCAAATGAAACCACTACCCACTCTTGCCTAGAAAAATAATGCCAGACATAAGAACCATCACCACTAAAGTCAATATATCTAAGCTCCCCTCATGTTGACACAAGTCAATATCGATGCATCCATCCTGTATCCCCATCTATAATCTCCCACCTAATCTTAGCAATGTCTACATTAGTGAATGGGACCACTAGTATATCCTCTCTCCCTACATGGGTAAGTGGAAAATTTGATAGACATCCTCTAGTATAATGATCATCTCTCTAATAATGAAATGAAAGGTACTCATTTTTGAGTGCCATCACTCTACTAGAAGTGTACTCAAAACTCAATCAATATGAATCAATGGCATCATCACCACATCATGTAAACCAACCAAATCGATTACTCCATACTCCTTAGGGGTCATACACCAAATCTCATGAATTATCTCAAGATGTCATGATCAAGATGCTAATATGCCCAAATAATCCTACACCAAAAACCAACACTTATCTATCATCACAAATATCACTCCAAATAATCAACACACCTATATACCTAACCTATCTAACACACCTTTTATTTAGCTCATACTACCCCAATCCTACACAACTCACCTAATGAACCCTACCCCCTATCAAATCACCCACCTCACTACCTAAGACCATATGACTCACTAAATCCATCCAACCTTACCTTTCCACCTATCTAACCCCTCTCTAACCTTATCCTCACTTAACACTTAGCCATTTTTCCTTAACCCTACAATCCTGCTAGTTGTAATTTATGAGGTTGTAATCTTGATATTCCCTAAATTTGGGGTTGTAACCTTACAATCCCCTACTTGCAAGGTTAAAACCCCATGATTCTCTACCTATAGGGTTATAATCCCATGATTCCATACCTATAGGGTTTCAATGCCACCACTAGTCCTATCAATCCCCCTAGTCATTTCAATAACCCCATGACTATGGGCACATTTCCTAGTGGCAAGATTGCTAGATCATGATAGATGACATTTCTCTCTACCAAAATCCATTGAAAAATCTACAAAAACTACTCAAAATCATGAAAATCATAAATCTAAGAATTGTTTACTCATCACAGATCTAACCTTAGCATCTCTTTGGTGCTCTTAGACTCTCTCACCATGATGGGAAACTCAGGGAATACGATCCATCTTTTCTACTTGAGCCCTTTTCACCAATAACAAAGAGTGAAAATAACCCCAAACCTATATCTTTTGTCCTATATGATCCCCCTAAACCCTATTAACTTCCCCTATCTGCTTATCCCCAAAAAACTAATTCCATCAATTCTACCCATCTATTACCAACATCTAGGGGCATGACATGCCCACAACCATTAATCATCTCATTATCCTATACCTAGAACTACATCATATTGATGTCTTTTTTAGACTATGTACACAACACCAGGTCCCATTATTGTTACATAGGGATAACTCAACCACCATTTTATCCCTTATCACCATCCCATTGCTCAATTTGTCACTGATAACTAATCACTTTTAAGTCCCAAATATTATGAAAAGTGGCTCTTTATCACTGATTATCTAGTGTATACCCATTTTTATCTCCTTTTGAGTTTCTCATAGCATGTATCTTTTCTTTTAGACTTATTATTAGATTGAACCCATCACAATTTAATCAATCTTAACAATTAATCACCATTTAGAAAATTGTCACTTGTCTAGACCCATCACTTGAGACACTTTATCACCACTATTGGGGCATCTATTTGATCAATTAGGGGCATCCCAACCCTTATTTATGTCCCCATTTTTTTTATCCCACCTTAGGATTCCTAATAGAGTGACCATCTAGGTTAGATTTCTCCCTACATGCTCCCTTGAGGGGGCATCATATCATACTAACATTTAACATTGTCTAACATCATGGTTTTTCTTTGAAAGACCTTTACTCTTTCCACTTGAAACACCCTTTCAAATAGGGGTAAAATGTATTCATTAAAATATGCTCACCCCATTAATTATACTAATTTAGCCTAACTCCCATATTTCCTAGCTATATTAACCATTAGCCTAATACCCATACCCCATTCTTACATCCCACATAACCTTTATCCTATCCTAAAATCAATTAATAACATCATTAAACTCATAATAAACTTTATTACCTATTAACCTACCCCTAAATCCACTAACCAATTTAAAATTAAAAAATAAGCCAACTACCCACCTACCACCCTACATTAGCCTTTCTTAAAACCCTAAACCCTATGTGGATATTTTTAGAATTGGAGGATTCTATAAATCTTCCCCAACTTATCCCTTTCCTCTAGAATTTTCCAATTATAGATAATTTCATGGAATTAAAAATTCCATGGAAATCCCCTAGCATTAGATCTCAATGGCCCAAATTTTAATTTGGACCATTGATTCGTCCTTCCCTTGCCTATAAAAATAAACCTTCCCTCCATGCTCCAACTAATGAAAAATATCCTAGCAAGCCATTAAGATCCCTCAAAAGTATCTATATTAGCATCCAAGCAATTACCAAAGCCATTATCCACATCCTACATCAAATTGGAAGCCATTATCAAGGTCTCATAAGTAATCCAATAATCAAATATTTTCATATCCAATCACACAAGTTCAAATATTGAAATGGAGGAATGAGAAGGTGAATAAGATGGTAATCATGTCTTATTTGCTCTGATTTATCTCCTCTATCCATTCCTATTTATGTTTATCAAGTTTTGGTACACACTAATGAATGGCTAAGTGGCTCATGCTCTTAGTTGAGTCTGACCTTGAGTTACTCTAATATAAGTCAATAAAAGGGTAGGTCATCGCTGACCAACTAGCCGAAGCACCCCTATAAGATAACCAATCATCTCCCCTTGAGTTTCCTGATGATTCCATCACCACCCTTTCTCAAGAATACATAATCTACCAAATGACCATGTTCTTCAACAGATCAAAATGTCAATGTGGTGGGGGAGATAGTATCATCCTTATTCCCTTTGATGATGAACCCCTTCCTTTATCCTTCAAACTTGACTTTGATTGTACCAATAACATGGCTGAGTATGAAGCCCTAGTGATAGGTCTCCAAACTACTTTATCCTTAAGAGTAAAGATCATCAGTATTTTTGGTGACTCCCAACTCATGGTCAATCAAATCAATGGTTCTTATCAATGTAAGAATGATGTTTTACAAGAGTACAAGTAACTAGTTGATGTACTCTTAGCATCATTTGAACACTACCATATCCAAACCATTTCATGATCTATAGACAAGTTTGATGACATAATGACTTCCTTTACTTCCTATATCCCATCTAAACCTTTTGACTCTAAGTTATTTATTGCTATCCATCATCTTACCAAACCTTCTTATACTAAATCAAACCCTCCTTCCATTTGTTGTGGAAGAAGCCTCATCCGATATTTGATATAAACAAATCTTTGACTATCTCAACCTTTTCATCACCCCTTCTAATATTTCTAGGAATGGCCATGGAACATTCATTCATATCATCTCTTGTTACACCATACTAGGGGTAATCCTTTACAAGTGTGGCTTTGATGGTCTTATTTTTTGCTACCTACATAACCGTGAGATCTCTCATGATATCAAGGAAGTGCATGATGGGATATATGGGGGACACTTTAGTGGCCTCACTATCACTAAATGAATCCTTTTCCTTGGCTACTATTGGCCCACCCTCAATCGATATTATTGTGATTTTGTGAAAAAGTGTGTTAAATGTCAATAATTCACCAATTTACATCACACACCTATCCATAGTTTCCAAGTATCTAAGGATTTTTGCCCTTCTCGAAATGGGGATTAGATCTTATTGGTGAAATTAACCCTCATTATGCACAATGACATCATTCTATCATCATAGTGACTGAATATTCACCAAATGGGTAGAGGTTATTTCTCTCATCTTGGCCAAAGTTGAAAAAATTATCGATTTTATCAACCATCACATCATCTTCCATTTTGGTGTTCCTCATAATATAATCATTGATAATGGTAAATATTTTAAGAATAAAAAATTCTAAAGAATTTATGACATGTTTGACATTAATTTAAGTTTCTCTTCACCCTATCATCCATAAGCTAATAGATAGGCAGAAGCCTTTAAAAAAACCTTTAACAAAATGCTAATTAAAATGGTTAATACATCTAGTCATGATTGACATTTACACATTCCTTTTGCCTTATGGGTATATAATAATAACATTCAAACCCCAATGGGTGATACATCTTTCTCTCTTATTTTTGGAGAAGAGGTCATCTTGCCTCTTGAAGTCTAAATTCCCTCTTTTTGCATATCCCTACAAGATATCATTTATGAAGGTGATTATCGTCAATAACATTTAGCCTAATTTGAGCTACTTGATGAGCATCATTTGGTCATGCTTACCAATCTTCATTTTTATCAAGAATAAATTAAATGCACTTATAAAAAACACCTCAAAGTATGAGAATTCAATATCAAAGATTTCATCTTAAAGGAAAATCAACATGTAACCAATATAGAGAAAAGCAAGCAGGGCAAGTTTGATTTCAATTAGTTTGGACCTTATATCATAACACACAAGTATGGATTAGGAGCTTATCAATTATCCTATTTTGAAGGGAAACCTAAACTCGATCCCCTCAATGCTTTGCATCTACATCCTTTCTTTTGTTAAACAAGATCAAATTCACCTAATGTCTAACTTAAGCTCATCCCATGTTTTCACCAACATTCATCTCCTTATTTTAAGGACAACCAATTAAAGTTAGATCATGTGATTATCCATCATATCCTTAGCCTAATATTTAACATGGGTATTATGACTCCACCATGGCATGATTCTCATGGTACTCTCTGCCCATTTATAGGATGGGTCCCCATTGTCGTTGTCACTTAAACCTATTTTACCCATTATCAACCTTATTGTATTTTAGTCCTACCTTCATGAAGGTGAACATTTTAATCCTATATAATAAAATCCATTTCAATAGAAAAAAAATCAAAACATCACAACAAAACCACAAAAATCATGGGTCATTCCATGTATTTATAGAATGCTCCCTTAAAGGATAGCTATTAAGACCAATCAAAATTGCTCAATGTAAGGTAGATTTCTCCCTTGAAGGATAGTTATCAAAAATCCCTAAACAAATCACACAAACTTAGTCCACTCCCTTGAAGGATGGTTGAGTAATGTATTTTTCAAAGCATAGCAATTTTTTAGAAGCCTCTTGCATCAATTAACTTTCCTAGCTTCCTAATTAATAGTAAAATATCAAAAGACCCATTATCAAAATCAAAAACAATAAAGATAATTTGAAAACCACAATTGGATTTTCATAAGAAAACTTCTTGCATCGATTAGTCTACACCTTATATGGCATGGAATTTTTTATAATGGCTCATTAGTAACCTACATAAATGGTATGTTAGTCCCACAAGAAGATTTCATTATCATCCATCTCCCCTTTATACTCTCTATAAATAATGGATTTTATATCTCACTTGACATCATGTGATCAAGATTTTTTTTAACCAACTAATGAGTGTAAATGAGAAGCATTTAAAGGGATTATACTCATAAGCCAATCCAAATTCAGTTTGTTTTAGTCCTTGCCAAAGAAGATGCATCATGACTTCTTATTATTCTATCTTACTCACTTATTGATGCATTCATTCGAATGCTTGCCTTTTGATTGTCTTATCTTTCTTATTTTTCCTCACATTTAGTTTTGTTATCCAACTTACTCTATGCATTTTAAGATTAAGTCACCCTCATCTAATAAAATGAAAAATTACCAGTCTCATACATCACATATCATTTCATCCTACTAACCACATAAATCAACTACTCACAAACCATTTATGATATCTAAAACCATCTAATCACATATCAAAAATAAATGAGTCATTCACATATGTTGTCCACCACATGTCTAATCTAGATAAGGATGCATAAACTCATTAATTTAAAACATGTGCATCATCATCAATGCCCATAACCATAATCATATCAACATCATAACATCATAAACATAATTATCATGAACATAAGGTAAATGATCACATCCATAGTAATACCAATAAACCATATCCACACCATGAACATGATCATCAATAATCATAACAAAAATCACAATCATAATAACCATGTCCAATAAAGCATAACCTCATAGTCATCATCATATCATAAACATAAACAACATCTATCAATATCAACACCATCATGAGCATAAATTAAATAGTCACATCATCACATCCATAAGCAACATCCAAAAATAATAACCACATCATGAACTCATAATCAAAATGATCATCATATATAAAAATAATGTACATGTCTCTCATAGGGATAAATAAATCTCACTACATCATCTCATAGGTTAGTATCAAAATCATATAATATATCAAGATACAAGGTCTCATAGGACTCTATGGTCCTAGAGTATCACTACCTCTTGGATCCTACCAAGCCCCTAAACTTCCCCATCTACTTACAGATGTAACCCACTATCTTGATTTACCATTGATAGATCCCCCAATAATGCTTGGTTTGTACTCACCCCATTTGGGCTCATCTGGAAGACATGTAAAAACTAATGCCTCATAATACCTCAGCTCCTTAATTGTTGCTACATATCTCACCATAGAGATAGTCCATAATGGTCTTGTAGGTGATGGTTCTCTCCCTCCTACATATTTGAGAGCATCTCTCTCCTATATAACCATGGATAGATGAGCTCTAGCTTAATCTCTCTCTATAATAAGAGTGGCCACATGTCCTTGTGCTACATCTCTCTCCTAGGTCACTGATGCTAAAGTTGTCTATGATATGGCTAGTGCCACCTATGCCTAGTTTATCTCTATAATCAACATTTATCTATCAAGGACACCCTCATCCATC
Organism: Torreya grandis; assembly: GCA_037957365.1. Classification (NCBI taxonomy): domain Eukaryota; kingdom Viridiplantae; phylum Streptophyta; class Pinopsida; order Cupressales; family Taxaceae; genus Torreya; species Torreya grandis. Next base: position 222,452 of record JARHVA010007075.1, read on the forward strand.
GACTTCCTACCACCCTCATCCATTTCAACATCCATATCTTGTTAACCATCATCTCCTTCAAAAATTAATGCATCATAATGTGCCTAAAACCATGCAGGGTACTCATCAGTGACACTTGTGTCATCAATATCTACCCTCACTAGTGGAAGCTCATGGTCAATAAACTCCTCAAATAGAATTATAGTAGGTAATGATAACTTTGTATCCTCCCTCTAGTACCTTGAGAATTCCCTTATAATATCCTAGATGATCCCAAACTATCTTCTCACCCTGTCAAAAGGGATGAGCTCCAACTCATGGTCTTGCCTCCCAAAAATCCATCTATAGCTCTATAATGACAAGGTCTACCTGGCATATCCCACCCATGCAAGGAATCTGATGTATGGGTGCCAAATTACTTCACCCTCTACAAGTGCCTCTAATATTTCTTTATACTAATCTAGGTCTCAAGCTCTTCCCCCTGGTCTTGAGAGTGCATAATCATCTCTCTATCATATATAGCTAACCTTGAAGTCCATCTAATCAAAACCATGCCATAATAGTCCCACTAGTCTCAGTAACTTGATATGCTTATATTCCTAATAGTGAAACATGAAATCAATGTTAATCCCTATCTCTTATGAGCACGATACCCCCATATCTCTTGATAGATCTAAACTAACAGGATAGGTGCACATGTGAATACTATTTGATATAACCACATATAAATAAGAATACCTAGCAACAAGTAAGAAAATCTCCCACTACTCAAATTTGGTAGAGTATAACATGTGATGGCTATCATCATCATCATGAATAACCACCTCGCCCCTTTATCCCTATGGTATAGTGGTGTGTATTGAAAACCTCCAAAATACCACCTCACAAAAATGAGGTCCTCTCCATACAGATGATCCATCCACTAATATTTTTCATCCCTATTGATATGATATATTTTATCACCTCGTAGTTTTAGTCATACTATCTAGTGGATGTCCTTTGGTAGAATGGTGATATCTCTAATCAAAAGTAGTAACATGTTAGTGGTCAGGTCCCATCTCTTGATGAGCACCACTAAGATAATTGCATCGTATGACATGTGTTAGTAGTACCTTATGCCTCTTAGGCCCACATCAGTCATGTGATCCTAATCCTTGTCAATCATGACTCAGTGTACCTCATCAAGGATCTAGGGCACTCGATGCTACATCTGTAACTATTCCTTCACCTACAAGTTTATACTAATACCTTAGTATACCTAGTATGTCAAACTTTGCTTATAAGTTAACCTTTTTTTATCATCTCCTACAATAACCTATTCATCTAATCTACCCATTCTTTACCTAATCCTACCAGAATCACATCACTCCTTAACCCTATCCACCATTCACAACATTTAAACCTTCATCCCTTCCTATTAACTTCCACCAACTCCCTTTTTTAACCTCATAATGACCATTGATGGTCGAGTGTTAATTGGTGATAGTTCCTTTTAGAACTATCACTAATATACCATTGACCACCAATGATCAGGTGGTTAACCACTAATGTTCCATTCATTGGTTATTCAATGGTCGCATATCGATTGATGATGGTTGATAATGACCATCAATGGTCAGTATGTGGTGATATTTGATGACCTAACCATAGGTCTACCCCACAAAACTCTCACAAAAATAAAACCAACCACTACCTAAATCACTCTACCCTCCCTCTACCTACCTCCCACCCATATACCACACTTTCACCCTCAAATTCACCACCCCCCAAAATTTTAAATTTGCATAACCCACCTATCCATAGTAATAAAAAAACCATAAAACCAAATTCAACTCTAAATCTACAAATTTTAGAACATCACCTACCTCTTTCTATAACCACCATCATGGAAGAGATCTCAAAACTATCACCTAGCCCCATAATCGCCCTTTTCCTCACTTCATCTTAGTTAGTTATCCTCTACTTTACTTAGATAGAAACTCTCACTCAACACAATAATAACTCACTCAACTTTCACCTTATCAACCATCATCATTTTTCTGACAAGAAACAAATTGTAAGCACCATGGGTTAATTAAAAATGAATAAATAAAATCTCATTTGACCTTTTATGATCACCCTTTTAGGTTTGATGTATGACCATTGATGGTCACTTAGTGACCATCAACTATCGACCCTAACCATCGATGATCGACCCTTTTAGACCTTTATCATAACAACCACAAATTTTCACCACTTTTAACAATTACCACCACCAACCATTAGATTATACCTTCTTTTCCAACCAAATAACCATCCACATAACCCTAACATCAATAATTTTGGCCAAACATTTATATTTTTGTGACAACCTTGCCTTGGTCATTTTAACCATTGATGATTACCTTGCCATGCTGAACAACTTGAACTTGCACTACCTTTTACACACCAATTTTTTTAATCTTTCTAAGATCACTTCCTACCTTAGATATCTATGAATACATTGACCTTACTTAGGAGACTTGCATTTATGAGTGTAACCATAACTACCATGCCTAATTATAGTCACTTAGTCCACTTATCATTTGTCCTTATAGTACAAATCATGTTTTACAAACTACCTCAATTATGGCATCATAGTCTATGTGCAATCTATGCTATCACACTTAATCACTTTTTTTGTGCATGTTTATGGTTAAATACCCAACCTATCACCAACAATGTCACCCACTTATCCACTTGTCAAACCTACCACCAAATCACCTTTACTTCATTGATTCCCATTTTAAGGGGGGAAATACCACCTCCCATTCTCAAGGCATCTGACCTTCTGCCAACCTTCCATTTTTTATTTTGTAACTTATCAATACAAACTACATAATAAAAAGGAGAAAAATATAGACACTAAAAATATGTACACTATGATTCTAGATGTCATACTAACCCTTAGGTCACCCCTTGACCCCTTTAGGACCATTTCACAACCTTTCAACCACCAAACATAAGTCAAAATGGCTAATTCTACCATTTTAATGTTTCCTTCTTGATCATCGATAGTTGACCCTTAACCACCAATAGTTAGCCTTGATCATTGATGATCAACCTTTAATTACCTTAGGAGTTAATTCCAACTCAAACTCTATCTTAATTTTTTATTAATAGTTATTTTATCCATCCACACAATCAATGCATGTTAGATTAAATTTAGATAGTTTGTTTAACATCTTGTTGAACCTATGTTTCACCACTCCTTTCCCTTTATATTAAGAGAGGAAGAGGAGGTGAAAGGGATAAAAAATTCTAGTGCAAGATATTAGATATTCTTGTGTAGTTATTCTTCTAGACTTTAGTGAACCAATGACCATGATAAAAAACAAAAGTTTTGTTATAACTCATCAATCAACAACCAAATTTTCATCACTCTACCAGAACTACTCCAGGCTCCACAACAAGCTTTTCAGCTAATCTCTACATATTTCATACCAGCATCTTATGAAAATATAAGTATCTATATTTTCTATCAATTTGGTAATTAGCTCTCATATTTGCTTCCTCTTTAATCCCCTTCATCTCACTTTCCCATGTTAGAGTTCTACACTTCAAGCACTTCCTCTCTTACCCAAAACCATCCAAACATCTAATACCTAAACCCGATACCTCTGAACACTACCCTTTACCTCATAACTAATATCTAATCTAGATTTACCTTCTCGAACCTCTTTACAACCTTCCTAGCCAAACTTTTTTCTTAAGCTAGATCCCATAATAACCATCGATAGTTTCCTAACCATTAATGGTTTGACCCTAAGTACTGATGGTCACTAACTACCAATGGTTACCTAAACACCAATGGTTTTACCTTAACCACTAATGGTCACTATCTATCATTTTCAATAACAAGATTATTTGACCTATCAGTGAAAGAATGAGCAGGAGATACACAGGATCCATAGGATCAATCTAGGAGAAAGAACTCACAACAAATAACCTGCAAATAATATTAGAGAATAAAATAAATTTATCACACCTAAAAAATAGGTGATAATCCTATAAATTCTCTGTATTCTATCATTAATATCTCATTATTTTCTCATAGATTGTATAGTATTTATAATACAAATAGTTTGTTTAATGACAACAAACTATTTGTTGTGATTACAAAATAAGAAAACAAACTATTTATTTTCACATACTACGAACAAATATATTGTTGAGAGATTCTCAACAATAAAAAAATTAACCTAGGTAAATATAATTTAACCCTAGATAATAAATAGCTTACCCTATTAACCCTAGGTAAGCTTAAATATTCATTATTCTAACACCATCCCTTAAGCGAAACATAGGGAGAATGACAAACAAATATGGGTCCCGACTACTAGGCCAGATAAGTTACCCATGTAAAAACCAATCAAAATATATGAAAAATAAAGGAAGGACTTCATGGGAAATCCCCCCCAAGGACAACTTCCTTCACCCCAAGCATCACTCACAACTGAAGATAATGAGGAGAAGCCAAAGGTTTAGTGAAGATGTTTACAATCTACTCAGCTATAGGCACAAAATCCAAAGAAAGAACTTCATCCTGAATAAGATGTCGAATGAAGTGCATGTGAATCTCAATGTGTTTTATCCATTGATGCTCAACAAGATTGTGTGAAATAGCAATCACACTTTGGTTGTCACACCAAAGAGTAGTAGGACCTTGCTGTGTGAAGCCAAACTCTCCAAGCAACTATTGAAGCCAAAGTATCTCCTGACTAGCTTTGACATCACCTCGATACTCAGCCTCAATAAAGGACAGTGCAATAGTAGTCTAATTTTTGCATGCCCAAGCAATTGGACCTAAACCAAGTGTGAAATCAAATCCGCAAGTGGACTTGCGAGTGTCAACATCACTAGCCCAATCAGAGTCAGTGTATCCAACAAGCTGTGTAGAACTCTATGGTGTGTAATGTATACCAAAGTGAGTGGTGCCCTAAATGTAGCACACAATATGCTTGGCTGCTTGCCAATGATTCTCATGAGGCTCATGTGAGAACTAAGAGACAAGGTTCATAGCAAATGTGATTTCAAGACGAGTATGAGTCAAGTACAACAGACTACCTACAAGTTGCCTATATAAAGTTAGATCAACAAGAGGAGTCATACAAGTGGTAGACAACACAATACCTGACTGATATGGAGTGGGGGTAGGCTTACAATCAGCCATGCCAAATTGATGAAGAAGATATGTCGAATACTTCTACTGTCCAATAGAGATGTCCTTAGAAGATTGAAAAAATTGACCAAGAAAATAATGTAGAAGTCCCAGATCTGTCACATTAAACCTATCTACCAACTTGTCCTTAATGTCATGTATCAAGGAATCTAAACTTCTAGTGAGGATGAGATCATCAACATACAAAACCAATATGACAAGCTCCTCACCTTGCTTTAGGATGTATACATTATGATCTGACTCACAATGAATAAAACCAAAACTCAAAAGAAACTATCCATCTTCTCATACCAAGCTCTAGGAGCTTATTTGAGGCCATAAAGAGAATGACAGAGTCTACAAACCAATGATGAGTCTTGCATAAATCCTGGAGGCTGCTCCATATAGATCTCCTCATGGAGATCACCATGTAAGAAAGCACTCTTCACATCCATCTGAAAAACTAACCAAGAATTTGAAGTAGCAAGAGAGAGTACAAGACAAATAAAATCCATCTTAGCTACAGGGGCAAAGGTCTCAGAGTAATCAACCCCTTCAACCTATGAAAAACCCTTAGCTACTAATCTAGCTTTGTACTTATCTATTGATCCATCTATAGCATATTTGGTCCTATAGACCCATTTACATTTTACAAGTTTTCTTCCTTGAGGAAGAGGGACAAGATCCCAAGTATCATTCTTCATCAATGAAGAATATTCATCATACATAGAAACATCCCACTTGAGTATACCAATGGCCTCAAAAAACAACATTGGAACATCTATATAAGCTTGTCCCAAAAGAGTAACATTAGATGTCTATGAGTGAGTGCGATGAGAATCAGATGGATCACCAATGAAAGAACTAGCTACCTGTAGAGTGCTCTTTGCCCACTTGGGCAAAGGTGGTGAAGAAGATGGCTATGGTGGCTAAACAAGTGCAACATCATCATCATCAATAATAGAAATCAAATCCTCACTATCCTCACTAGAAGAAGGAGGGGGAGAAGAAGAACTAGATGTACACTCCTATGGAGTGGGTAGCTCATCAACCTGAACATCCTGTCAAAACAACACATCATGTCTGATAGGATCAAAAATATGGTAGGCTTTTACATCTTCAAAATAACTAATAAAAATGAGTGTTTGGCTTTTCTTCTCCAATGCATTATGTTTGTCATTAGGAACAAACGCCCATACTTGACTCTCAAAGATGTGAAAATCTAAAATATCAGGCTTGATCCCAGACCAAGCTTCTTCTAGTGTCATATTTTACATAGCTTTGTGAGGCATACAGTTTTGATGTAGTTTACATAATTTACAGCTTCAACCAATATTGTGGACCCAAATTTTTAAAGTGAATCATACAATTAGCCATCTCTTTCAATGTTCGATTCTTCCTCTCTGTTACACCATTTTGTTGAGGAGTGTGTGGTACAGTGAACTGGTGCTATATCCCATGCTCAATACAAAAATCATAGAAATCATTACTATCATATTCCCCCCCATTATCAGTGCATATCTTCTTAAGAGGAAGAGATGATTTTTTTTCAACAAAGGCTTTAAAAGCCTTAAAAGTCTCAAAAACTTCACTTTTCAACTTGAGAAAATATACCCAAGTTTTACGAGTGAAATCATCAATGAATGTGAGTGCATATTTAGCCCCTAAAAAAGAATGAGTTGGAAAAGTTATCAAATCACTATGAACCAACCCTAAGAGTGCATTTGCATGTGTGGCCTTACCAACTGGAAATGGATCCTGGTGTTGTTTACCAACTAGACAACTAGGACACACCCCATCAATACATGAGACCTTAGGAAGGCCTTTTACAAGATGTTTTGTACTCATTTGTTGCATATATCCATAACTCAAATGTCCTAATCTCTCATGCCAAAATTTGCTAAGATTATTACCATGTGCTATAAGTGAAGAACCAGAAGACATAAAAGACTCAAACTTATCAAATGTATAGAGTCTTGTAGTATGGTCTGCTGTACCTGTAGTAACTATCTTACTAGGATCATTACATTCTCTTATTAAAACATCATGTGAAGTAAACTCCACCATTTTACCAGTACCAAAATTACATATTTGATATATAGAGAGAAGATTAGAAGAGATTTGGGGCACAAGTAATACATTGTTAAAATATCCATCCTATTTGTCAACAGTACTAGATCCCAAAACTTCAATCTGTGAGGAGTTACCCATAACAATATGTGATGTACTACAATCTGTAAGAGAATAAAATAGATCCTTAGAATGTGTAATATGGTGAGAAGCACCTGAGTCAAAAATCCACTGATCATGACATGAAGATATAGCCCTGGCTGAAAGTGCTTTCCCTTTTCTTGCAGGAGAAGTAAAAGGAGATGGAGATGGAATGGAAATTTTGTGTTGTCTGACCACTGCCTCTAATGCTTCCATCTTATTAAAACATCTACTTTCATCATGATTAGGACCACCACAAAAATTACATGGACCAAATGTTTTCTTCTTTTGCTTAAAGGACTTTTTGGTCTTAGTAGATTTAGAATGATGAGGTGTTTGGGTGGTGGACTCTGGAGGGTTATTTGAAGGTGCTTGCTTTTGTTTAGACTTAGGTGAAGGTTTTTCTTTAGAAGAATTAGAAACTAGAGAATGACTAGGACTAGGTAGAGCATCTAAGGCCATTAATTTTGTTTGCTCCCTAGTCAATCTTTCACAAAAAAATTCAAAGGAAGGCCATTTGAATTCATCACCTAATGTATCAATCATAGTATAAAAAGCAGAGGAAAAAACACTATATGGTCCTTTTAACTTTGACAAAATCATGAAAATGCACTCCTGATCACTTTTATCCTTGTCACCAGCTTTCAACTGTGACCTTATAAATTTGAATTTTGCCAAGAATTCATCTATTGAAGGGAAATCTGATGGAGAGAGAGTACTCAATTCTGTATCTAATTGCAAAAGTTTAAATTCATTAACTTTGCAAAATAGGTTTTAAAAATTTTCCCATACCTCTTTTGGCATAGTAACATCTACAATGTGAAATTAAAGATTATCTGAGATGTTGAGGCAAATCAATCCAAGAGCCTCATCCTGCTTACAACCATATGCATATTTGTCTTTTTTAGTGGTGAATGCTGCAGGGGTTGTTTCAGAAAAAATTATCTATAAGCCCTTTGATTGAAGGAGTTGTTACATTTTTGGCTTCCAAACACGGTAATTTTTAGAATTTATGGGTTCAAACAATCGGGATTCTATTCCTGAGGAAGATGATGAAGTTGACAAGAACAACCTAGACATTCATTTTTCCTCAAAACACCCCTCCTATTACAATTTAATGTCTCCTGACAATTTTTTTTTTTATCCTTAGCCTATACAAAAGTAAAAAAATGGCTTTATGCAAAAAAAATTTAGGTGGATTTGACCCCAAGACTTCCACCCTACAATTTTTTAACAAAATACCTCTAGCCACTTTAGCAAAATCAAATTTGTACTTTTAGAGCTTGAGACTTGCATTTAAACCACTAAAACTAAGAAATTAATAAAAAATAAACCAAAATGACTCACACATGTGAGATAAATTCTGAATAATCTTTGGCTTTATCATAATTAATCTCTTGTTCCAGCAAGGCGTGGTGATCAGGGAAATTTCTAAACTTTTTGTAAACACAGGCCAAGGAAAACACCTCTCAGCAAATGCAGAATTGGCTCCATTGGATCTGCCCAAAGGATTGTACATCCTAGTCCAAATACATCTTTCTTAGATGTAAATGAAAGCCTAAGAAGTCTTCTAACACATAAAATTATCATATTTTGATTTTATGTAGTATAAGGCATTCAAAATGGATGAAACTGTACAACTATGCTGCAGACTAAAAGTAGTTTTTAAAATTCTTGTTGTAACCTTCCAAAACACTATACGGCCTAGTTCAAATCCATACTAATTTATATGTAATGAAAGCTAGCATAGTCATCTTTCACAAATAGGTCTCAGATTTTGAAAAAGTTGACTGTACGATTTGCCACATCTGAAAAATGTACAAGCACTGTAGTCTACCAAAAGGAACCAGTCAACTGGTTTTTGAATAAAAGAGCTATACAACCATCATGAAATGAAAAATTCAAGTTGAAATGGATTCTTCACTTGATTTTCTATGCCCCTATGAAAAAAATTATGATTCTGGAAATCTATACGGTAATTAATGAGCATAAAGTACATAATTTTCCAAAAATAATTGTAAACAAGAACCAGAATTTGAGAGAATAACAAATATCTGGAACACATCAATAAAATAATGGTTTTGAATGTGTTAATAGATGAAAAAAATTTAGGGAAGAGGATCTTCAACTGGAACTCCAAGCTTTGATACCATGAAAGAATGAGCAAGAGATACACAGGATCCACAAGATCAATCTAGGAGAAAGAACCCACAACAAATAACCTACAAATAATATCAGAGAATAAAATAAATTTCTCACACCTAAAAAATAGGTGATAATCCTATAAATTATCTATATTCTCTCATTAATCTCTCATTATTTTCTCATAGATTGTAAAGTATTTACAATACAAATAGTTTGTTTTATGACAATAAACCATTTGTTGTGATTAAAAAATAGAGAAAACAAACTATTTGTTTTCACATACTACAATCAAATATATTGTTGAGAGATTCTCAACAATAAAACAAATTAACCTAGGTAAATAAAATTAACCCTAGGTAATAAATAACTTACCTTATTAACCCTAGGTAAGCTTAAATATTCATTATTCTAACAATCAGACCCTGACCAAATCCCATTTTTTGAGTTTTTGTCTTATCACAAAGGATCACTCTATTTTTTGAACCACGTTTGATTTATTTAGTATTAATATCAAATAATTTATTTCTACAATTAGTTATAATCACTTATTTATTCTCAAGCATTTCTTATATTTCATTTTAGTATCATCTGTTATTTATGCAAGTAATTTATCTTTCATTTTTGGAACTTAATTGTTTAAAAGTGTGGATTGATAATGGTATTTTCACTAAGAATGGGAAGGCTACAACCTAAATTAAACTCTATCATAAATGCTTTGAATCCAATCATTTTTGAATTATGCATTGACCCTAGTCCAAAAGTTAGCTAGGTTTAAGTGGTCTAGATTAGTGTCAGTTATCTCATTGATGTTGGAATCCAATCTAAAAGAGACACCATGTCTAATTGATTTAAAATTCATCTCTTTTCTATATATATACATTGGGAACATGTGTGAGGTAAACCAACTACAGAGCTAGTCAAGTTTTGGGTTTGAAATTATAGGTTATTTTCCCACTTTTAACTTGGTGGAGTTTTGTTATGCTTTTATAAGGTTTAGCTCCAATGAGAATATAGTGTGTAATAGTAGCTATCAAATACGACATAGAGTCAATGGGGTTTTATTTTATAAAAATACTTACAAACTCTAACCAAAATTCTGATGGAGTTATAGTTTGAAATTGCAAATTAGATCTCTGATGGGAACTTAGGGTGAAAAACTAAAAAAGATCCCCACCTAGACCTGAGCAGGGTTTTTAGGTGTTTATGTAGTTAAAATCTCTATCAAACATTTAGGTTGATAAGATAAAAGGTATATCCGCTTAGATCTAGACAATTTTTATAAAAAACCTAAGGCGATATAACAAAAAGAATCTAGATAAAATTTAACAATATTTTTAAATACGAATGTAAAAAAATAGAAATTAGTGAGAAAATGATAATTATTTTAATTATTTCAGAGGAAGACCCTAAGTATGGCAAGAAATCCTAAGCTTTGTAGAAGATAACAATGGTGGACAAAGTTTACATATTGGATTAAAGGAAAGACCTAGGTGAATAATGGTATGTGTGCGTAGATTTTGTAAGTGATGGATCTCATGTTCATTTGCTTGGATATGGAGCTCTAATTCATGGTATTTCTTGGTGATGAATGGATTTGGTTGCAATGTTTCTTGGAAACAAATTTTTGGTTTGTAATGTTAAAAAAATGACATAAAAAACCTAATTATATATTAAAACACATAACTAATGCCAAGCATGTCAATTAATGGTGGTAGATAGATCAATAAATGGGAATGCGGCCCAATGGAGTCACCATGCAAGTTTGTAACTTACAATATGTTATGCAATTTTTATTTTACCACTTGATTTAAAGATTTGAAATCTGAGAAACCTATGTCTATTTGTAAATTTGTAATATTCTTTTCATCTTTCAATTTTTTCTTGCCTTGGAGTTTTGGAGGAAAAGAATGTTTAGGCCATAGGGGGCATTGAATTTGAATTGCACAACTCAAATAAGCCAATTACTATAGATAGGAAAGTCTCAAAATGATGCTTCTTGGTAAATTTTTTTGAATATGTATTTGTAATTTTTTGTGTACTTGCACGGCATATGCACCTCTAATGTGTCTAAAACTAAAGTATCTATAAAAATGTAACCTCTTATATTATTATAACATATGTCACAAATTTGAATACCCAAATTTGTAAAATAAGTGCTAAATGTATATGCTTCTGACCCAAGTGCATATTTGAATCATGTAAATTGTATCAAATTATGCCATGCCCCCACTAATATACCCCCATATTGAGGTGAGGGGAATAGAATATGGTATTAACTTTTCCTTAAAAGGATAAGATAACTATATTATTTATGTATGAATCATATAGCATATAGGAGTATCATGTCTAAGTAGATATATCAATAAAGCTAATAGTACAAGCTCAGTAAATAATCAAGTACACACAAGAGCACTCATTATCACATAAAATGGGGGTATAAGGAGACTGCAAATAAGGGACATGTTCAAATGTTTCACACTCAAAGGGAGCACATATTTAAATGTCCACATTTAAATAACACACAATGTCATAAAGGCATAAAATCAAGAAACATATTTAAATGTTCCATAAGCAAGATGATAACAATCAAAAATTACACTCAAAGAAGTGACAATGTGAATAAATGAAGTATAAACAACTGGTATAAGAATATCATACTAGTCCATACATATATGTGTTGGAAAAAAATGCTATGCATGTTCATTTATGTTATGTTATGTTATGTTATGTATGGTGTGAGATGTAAACATGAGTATAGGCATGTGTAAGCATTAGTATATAATCTCAACATGATAATATAAAAGTGACCATAAAATAATATAACCCATGTATATTATGATCAAGGAAGAAGATGCCACCAATGAAGTATCCACATGGGAAGAGGAAAGGTCCAACATATATATGTGTAAATATCATGGGTTTGGTATATGTCTGTATCACACTCAAGAATGTGTGGATCATATATATGTATAGAAAATAAATGATATGTTATCTACTAACATAAAGAAAATAACATAGATGTCAAGGAGCTATTAAACATGTGTATGTTGAATATTTATTTTGTATTTTGCTTTTTTTTAGATTTTTTTTTGGAGTTTTAAATATTTATAGAAATTGTATAAATTATCCAATTATCTCAAGATGAAGATGAGAATATATGAGTAGTGGTAAATGAATAACATTTCCTAAATGAAATGTGTAATGTGTGCATAATAGAATCAAAAAGTATAGCATGTTATTTTGGTAAGGAAATTAGACACTAGTATCCCTGTGAAAACATAAGTGTCTGGCATGAAATAAATGCTAAAGGTATACAACTAAAAGTAAAGAATTTAGATAATATTTTAAGATTTTTATAGCACACAAGTGATTTGGGTCACTAAAATGATAGGGTCAGACTATAAGTTAAGCAATTAGGCACAATGATATGGTGAATGCAAGCCTTTCGACATCCATAAGGTCTAGAACTAAAGGGTAAAAATATTATTAGTATTTGTCAAGTGTACAAGATTGAGAAGCTATATATAATATTTTAGTGTATACAATTATCAATCAAAGCTTGTATATCATTTTCATGCTTCCATTTTGATCTTTCCTCTTCCAACCAATCTGCCTACCAAATAGATGTTGTAAATAACAATGCCTCTGTGAATTCATCCCTATTAGATAGTGAATTTGTTAGAACATTATCTTTTCATTTCTTATATATGATTTCAAATTCATATCACAACATTTTATTCACCATTTTTTTAATTTTTCAAATGACAATGGTTTTTCTAAAAAATATTTTAGACTATCATGATCTATCTTTACCTTAAAGTGTCTATCCCTCAAATAAATTCTCCATTTCTTGATTTCATGAAGAATAACCATAATATATTTCTCATAGATCAAATTTAGGCTATTTTTAACCTTGTGTTAATGAATCTCAAATTCAAAGGGTCTTATTTCCTGCATGAGTATGACCCCCATGCCATATCTTGATGCAACACATTCAACAATGACTCAACATTTTTTTTTTGAAATATTGGAGCTAGCCAAAATAAAAGTGGTTCACATAGCCTCATTCAAATTCTTAAATGCCTTGGTAGTTATTCCATTCCAATAGGATTCCTTCCATAGAGCTATGAGTGGTGCTATAATGATGCCATATTTTTTCACAAATATGTTATAGTAACATGTTAGCCCTAAAAAGAGTCAAAGGGTTTTTAAGGTTTTTAACACTTGTAATTAAATAATAGCTTTGATATTTTAGGGTTAATTTTGAATCCTTCATGTGAAATAATATGACCCAATTACTCTACCTCTTAGGCTCGAAAAAACACATTTTGAAGGTTTTTCATAAATGTCATGTTACTCTAGAGTTAATAGTGCATGTTTCACATGTTACAAACATTTTTATAAAGTTTTTTTGTATATTAGAATGTCATAAAAAAATTCCAACATAAATTTCCTCAAAAAAGGCCTAAAAATAGTGTTCATCAAAATTTTAAATGTAGATGGTACATTTGTGAGACCAAAATACATGACCATAAACTCATAATAGATTTCATGAGTTCTAAAAGTTGTTTTAGGGATATTCACATCTCTGATCCAAATTCCATGGTTCCAAAAAAAATATCTAGTTTTTTAAAATAAACAACATCATGTAACTCATCAAGAAAATCATCAATTACAAGGATAGGGAACTTATCTTCGATGGTGTACTTGTTGGGTTCTATGTAGTGTTGGCACATCCTCTAAATATCATAATAATTATGCACCATGACCACTAGGGATGAATATTCACTTTGGTTTTGTTTGATAATACTTGCATCCAACATCTCATGTAAAATATTTTTAATTTCACTCTTTTAGTCATATGGGTACTTGTATAGCCTGATATTTTGTGGTTGAGTCCCAAAAAGTAGTCAAATGGCATGGTCTTGATCTCTTATTGGTGGTAGTCATTTTAGCATTGATATAAAAACAACTAAGTGGTCATCAATAATCTATTATATATCATGATGTACGGACTCCTTTTTTAGTTGAACTTATACTTGTTATGGACAACACTCCCCCTTTATTCAAAATGGGGGACCCCTCTAAAAATTTCATGAAACAGAGCTTTAGAGTTATTTTTTTGTTCTTATCAATAATGCCTACTCAAATCCTCAGAGTATACACTACCTTGATTTTCTTTAGGTAGTAAAAAACCTATTTTAATTTATCTAAAAGAAACTAAATAGTATTTGTTCTCCTTTAGTATATCATGGAACTAACATTGAAGATTAATTTTCACTTGGGTTTCCCAGAGTCTAGTTCATTTTCCAAAGAAACAAACTCATTATCCTCCATGGTGAATTGAGTTATTTATGTTTGATAGGGAAGCATTAATGAATCATTTTATTTTTATCTTTCTTTATCATTTTGTGAATCTCATAGATCTTGACTAAATGGGAAGTTGCCACATCATTTAGAATCATAGCGACTAGTCCCCTGGACTTGTCAAATATGTCAGAGCTTAGGAGAGCCTCAATGAATGGGAAGTTACCATGTCATTTAGATTCAGAATGACTAGTCCCTCAAATCTATTAGGGATGCCAAATCTTAGGAGATCCTGATCAAATGGGAAGTTGACACATCATTTAGAGTTAGAGTGGCTAGTCCCCTGAACCTATTAGAGATGTTAGATCCTAGGAGAGCCTAACCAAATGAGAATTTACCACATCATTTTGAATTAGAGAGGCCATTCCCCCAGACCTATCATAGATGTCAGAGCTTGAGGATATCCCAATCAAATGGGAAGTTACCACATCATTTAGAGTTAGATTAGATAGTCCCTAGATCTATTAGAGATGTTATATACTAGGAGTGCTTGATTAAATGGAAAGCTTCCACATCATTTGGATTTAAAGAGGCCAATCCCCTAGAGTTGTCAGAGATGTTAGAGCTGAAGAGAGCCTAGATGAATGGGAAATTACCATGTCATTTGGAGTCAAAGAATCTAGTCCCCTAGATATATTAGAGATGTTAGAGCATGATCAAATGGGAATTTACCACATCATTTAGATTCAGAGAAAACAATCCCCAGACCTGTTAGATATGTTAGAGCCTGAGAGAGACCAACTGAATGGGAAGCTACCACATCATTTAAAGTTAGAGTGGCTAGTCCCCTAGACCTGTTGGAGATTTTAGAGCCTAGGAGAGCATGATAAAATGGGAAGCTTCCATGTCAATTAGTTTTGGAGTGGCCAGTTCCCTAGACCTATCATAGATGTCAAAACTTAGGAGAGCCCATCCAAATAAGAAGCTAACACATCATTTAGAGTCAGAATGGACAATCCCTCAGACCTGTCAAAGATTTCAGAGCCTGGGAGAGTCTGGTTGAATGGAAAGGTACCATGTCATCTAGTGTAAAGAGGAACTAATTTCTATTTATAAGATAAGAAGCTTAGAATGATGTATAGATGAGACTCGAGGGCTAAATAATATGTGCCACATGTCCCTAGTTGACATGTCACCCATCCTTTAGAATGACATGGAGTACAAAACCATGATTAGGTACCAAACATTAATATGAGGACCAATAAATGGGTGACACATGTTAGAAATTAGGAGTTAGTTTAAGGACCTCTAAGAGATGTGATTGTGTGCCTATCATGTAGTGGGGAATTAAAAAAATGAGAAGTTGGACTTGATTATATAGTTTTTAAAACATCCTATCACCATATCTATATCTGATTAGTGGTGAAGGATCATGGGCTCTAAATTCAATTTTAGATTTATAAATAAAGGGAGAAAATAAAACCACCAACTCAGTTTCAAATTCATAGCAAGTGAGATACCAAATGCCATTAATTTAGGGGAGGTGTGCATATGTTTATAAATCCCAAGGAAAACCCATCAATAGTTACCATTACTACATTAGAATAAATATTAGACTCCTTGATTTCAAATTTTCATGGAACCCTTATATCTCATGCCTCTAATTCCTAAAGCTTCTTAATTCCCCCTTGATCCTACTTAAATGTCTACTACATCCTCAAACTTGAAGTTCAAACCTAAGTACCAAGACACCACATTTTTGGTTAGTTTAACTAAGTATAGACACTACAATGACATATTTAAATTAATTGAATAGGTTCCCAAAGATTTTTTTGATGTCAAAAACTAGTTAGTTGAGTATGAAGACACCCTTTGGTCCTATAAAAGGTGTGAACTCCATAGAGCTACAACCAAACCAAAAGCATTTCCCTATGCTAACCTATTAGGTGACATCCTCCATAAGGCTATCTACTTAGATGATGATGTCAATGATTGGGTGTGTTTAGCCACCTCTCAGTACTAGATTTATTGATATATATATAGGAATGCCTTCAAAGCATACTATTCCCTCCCAAAATTATCTTTATCATATGATGTAGTGAAAGTGTTCGTCTGAATGAACACATACTAGATCTATGATGTCCTTCATGACTAGGTTGAGAAACCTAACTCCAAGTGGGTTAACAATAAAAAATATCAATGCCTACACAGTCTGCACCTTCTAAGCAGAGGTCTGAGTAGGCATAATCCTATTGAATCAGTTGTTCAAATACTTAGACTACTAGAATTTCAAAGAGTTATGGATTCCCATTTTGCATATTATCCTAACTCATTTTGACATCCTAGACATTGGAGGCTTGATCAACTTCAAGTTGGCCTATGCCATTACAAACACCCAAAATGGGGGAAACTTCTACATGATGAGATATCTACTCAACATAATCTATAAGATGCCCTCACTCAAGCCTTTATCCTTTCTTACATGAGTTCTTGGTGGCCCAACCATCCACATGGTCTTATACAAGTTGTATGGCCACTAGTTCCACTAACATGTTTGGGACATATGTGACCATTTATACCTAGTGGTGTACTAGTCAATCAATGATGCTATGATGCCCTTAATCTCAAAGATAATCTAAGACTCCATCATAGCCATTAGGGACTACTAGCTATACAAAGATGACATAGTTATTTGAGTCATGATATTCCACCAATACTCCCTATGGCTACCATATTATGTGCCTAACCAATTAGAAGAATATGAGACCACCTATCAACTATTGAATTACATATTCAAGATCTACATATAATGTTAGTAAAGGCATGCCCACAACATCTAATCACCATATGGATCCATGTCTACAAGAACTTCCCTTTGATACAAAAGATGACAGCTTGAAGAGACTCCTTTACCTTATAAAAATGCAAGATTTGATAGTGGGACCCTAAAGGGGTTATTCGGGCCCATTTGGTGCAATAATCAACTCAAATCAACATCAATGAAGACCGTCAAGTTACATATGATGATGAATTATACTTAAACACTACCGATGACTAGGATGTGTTATCCCAAATATTAATAAAGAAGAAGAAAAAGAATAAGACTCAAGAATGCCCCTCCATAAATCCTCTAGCTCCTATTCGATCTGTGGAAGACCCAACTCCAACATTTTTGGCCATATCTTAGAGAATATTATAGGGAATCTCTCCACCTTTTCATCCTCAAGCTCTAACCCCATCTCCCACTCTACTTTTTATAGTGGCCTTGACTCCTCAAGATCCACCTCTACCTCTACGTCCTCTAGTTGTTCCTTGAGCTTTGTTTCCACCTACTCTAGTAGCACTAGTAACTAATCTATGATAGAGTTGATCCCAAACTATATGATATTAGGTAGTCTAAGTATAACCTACTTAACCATCAATGTTGTAGCCTTTGAGATTTGATATGATCATCATCTCAATAATGTGCCCCAAATGAGGTACCTATATAGGTTCCCCCACTCATTCCTCCATCTCCTCCTCATTCCCTTTTACCCCTTACTCTTATCACATTCAAACTCCATGTTCTAAAACCCACTAGTTCATATTTGCACCCTTTATTTCCCATCATTTCCCCTCCATCTTTCACCTAGGTACCCTTAGCCTCAATCCTTCTAAGCAGCCTCACTTTCTCATTCTTTTCTACTCCACCCATCTCACATCTTGGAGTCCTGATGTCTCCCTTGGGCATGCCCTTAATATTAGGCATGACTAAAACCTTTTAAATATTACTAATTTTAATAAGGACCCTCCCATCCCCTAATTTGTTCATCTTGATACTACTTTCCATGGATCAAAGTCCTTTGCCATCATCCCCTATAGTCCTTACCATCATGATCAGACCATCCACTGTAACACCCAGAGCTAACCCAGAGAAGAGGCCAAAAAAGAAATAAAAAGTGACCCATACTCTAACTCTAACTTAAAGGCCTTTAGTTATATCCCCCCTCCTCAACAAGTCTTAATGACACATTTTAGACCTAGTAGTATCATCCTAACAATTAGCTCTTCAGCCCCCTCTCTCCATTGCCCAAGGCCCCACTATCTTCTCCTTCAACCAACCTATGTCATCCCTATTATTCTATGACCTAGTCCTAAGGTAAATCCCACCTCAGGTGAACCTCACTTAGGAGTAATGGCAATCTCAAATGTTCCCATGGGCCTCCCCTTTAATTTTCCCTCCTTTCACCCCTATACCCCTCTACCTCCATTCCTTTCCTATTTCACTTCTTCCACTCCCTCCATCTCCCCTCCACCTCATCCTTCACCCTTTACCACCATTTTAGCCACACACCTACACCCCCAATAACTTGAGGGATGGTTTTGAGGTCATATGCATAGAAAATGTATGTCTAGGGTGACCAAGACATACAATGGACTTTTTATAGAGCCTATGGGAGCATAAAGAGGATGCTTACTTAGATATTCATCTAGGAGGGTACCCTGGTGATATGGTAGACCCATTAGGATCTATTTTCCCTCATTAAGGTGAGGATTGCTACTAGAGAAGAGAATATGATTGAGGACCCACTATCCATCTTCCAAGATACCCATGATATGTTTGAGAAACTCTTTGAGGACATATAAAGCCAAGTTTAGACTCTTAAGGCCTAAATGAAGAGTATGTTCTTGGTTGAACCAATAAAGTAAGTAAAGGATGTCCTCCTATTGATTATCTAAATCTTTGGTAATTTAGTGTGGACTTAGGCTAATACTAACATAATTAGAAAATAAATGTAGGCCTATATAGGGAAGATCATGAAAATCAATGGGAAGTACTAGAAGTTATAGGTAGTGGTCAAAAAAGGAATGTTCTTAGAGCTCAAACTGATGCCAACCTTATATTTGGTGTTGTACTAAAATTATGTAGAGAACATGATAGCATTAAAGGAGGAATGGCTAGTCTTGGCCCACATTGCAACAAAACACTTAGAATAAGGTGAGAAGAATATATTGACCTAATTCAATGAGGTCAATATCTTTATGTTATTCCAATCAGATGGTACCTTACTTGACTAAGGGAAATTTGGAGTCCACCTAGGTTAATTCAACCAATTTATGAGAGAAAAAGTGGCCAAGGTGAACTAAGAAGGAGTTTTCATAGTGTTAGAACTATCAACTTAATCCACTACAAGCGTTAACCAAGTATTTGGAGTCTAGGCCTCAATGGAAGTAGTGATTTAACTTTTTTGGGAATAATGTAGTTTTATTCCTATTTTAGTTAAGGGTCTAGATTAATAAATCAGTACAGAATATAGGAATAAACATAGTCTTGATTTTTATAACCATTTATCTTTTTTACCTTTCTAAAAATAATAATAAATAAGGATAAATATAACTTAACTTAAAATTAGATCAAGATGGAGGATGTAGAGGTTGAAACTGGTTGTGTAGGATTGGGAATGTGTCATAAACCTAGATTTAGATTTTGTTTGGTAAAAGGATAGGAGTGCCAAAAATAGGACACCTTGGGGTCTGGCACTATATTCTAATCCTATCATTGTTATCCAAACTAATTAAAAAGATGTAAATTTTTTTGGGTTTTTGCATTATTCTTGTATAAACCTGCTTATGAAATATTGACTATTGATTGTAGATGGAACTCATTATAGAGTTGATTTAATCTTTAAACCCTAACCTTCCATCATGTTTGATAAGCGATGTTTAAATCACTAGAGAAAGGGGTAGGTTAGTGTGTAATATACACTAAATATGTAATCCACACCCCTTGTATGGGTACACTACCTACATATCAATTCTTTGAAGAGGGATCAATCCATATGTAGTTTTCCCACCTAATGTGCTTTATGTAATAGTGTGATGTAGATGCAAAAATGCCAACTTGAGAGTTCTTGTGATGGTTAGGGACTGGTATGAGGGTTTTTATATGTTTTCAACTATATTGGGTGATTGTATGTAGAGAATAGGGAAGTTTTCCTTAGTGATTTATTTGTATTCTTTCTTTCTTTGTAATATTTGTCACCTCCTTTGGAGTGGGCTTTTATAGGGAATAATTGGTCATGGGTTATATGTATTCACACTAATTTGACCTAATTAAGGATAAAGATTAGATGAAAATTACCATTGGGACTAAAATTAAAAATGAAGAGGAGCATCAAAAATGGGACACCTTTGGGTCTAGCACCATAGTCTAAGTATGGCACTCCTTGTTAGGAACCCGTGCCTTACCCTTCTCTTTGCAGTATTAGTGTAATAATTGCTATGGATGCATATGATTTGTAAGTCATCCCTTAGAGCATATTTGAATTATCCCACATACAAGGGAAGTAGTATTTTTTAGAATAGAGTTAATATATAAGTGTTGAGGCCCAAT
The DNA here is from genome assembly GCA_037957365.1 of Torreya grandis. Taxonomy (NCBI): domain Eukaryota; kingdom Viridiplantae; phylum Streptophyta; class Pinopsida; order Cupressales; family Taxaceae; genus Torreya; species Torreya grandis. Next base: position 243,646 of record JARHVA010007075.1, read on the forward strand.
GAAGGCATCCATGAATTTATTGTATTGAGCTTGCTCAAAGGAGGTTGCCCCCTCAAAGTGGCCTGCAATCAATATAAGCTTTTTGTGTTTTTGTTATTGGTAAGAGTTATTTTATTTTTGCATATTTCAATTAAATCTATTATAGGAGGTAATCTACTGTAGGAGGTTTTTCTCATTTGGTATGAGAGCAACCACCCGTGTTCGAGTCGTAGAGTGGGTGGGTTATGCCAGCATTGTAGTGTTCATCCGAGGCTCTTACATGTAGTGGATCTTGTGTATGTGTGCAAAGCCAGCCCAGAGTCTGGGATTTAGAAGCATGGTGGGATGTTATGATCTTGGTGGGTGGATCCACTAACAGTTTGGGCTTTTGGTGTAGTGGTTCGTTACACTCCTATCCTATAGGCTCAAGACCTAGGGGAATAGGATTTGTATGGGGAATATAGTCTATCTAAGGTGGAATCATCATTTAGAAGATTTAAAATGATTGATAATGAGATAAAAGATGTCTATAAGGGTCCTAAGAACATGTAAGAATGACCTATAGATTATATGTCACAAGCCACACTCAAACTACCAATTTTGACATTTTATATGCCTAAAAGTAGCTTTTTCATATCTCCTAGAGACTAGTAGCCTAAGCATAGGTGATGTTTAGGGATCCTCCATTGAACTTGGCCAAGATGGACATGGAGTTAAACCTCATGATAGTTTCACTGGAAGCTGAGAGCACCCAGTTGAAATAGTTAGGAGATGACCCCTCTTCATTGCCTCTGCAAGTTAACTAGTATTCACCTACATATTTGTTATGGGCTTATTGGGATTTATTTTAGTTTAAATTTATAAATATTTTTGTAACTATAATGAGTGTCCATCATGTCCTAATATGGGATCTTCATGATTTTTTGAGGTGATCCCCATCCTTATCTATATATAGAAGAGTCATATTGTATTTTAGGGGTTGACAAAAAATTACTCAAAAGTGATGATAAATTATTTATAAGATTTCACCTATGTTTCCTTCTACACTCTAGAATGTAATAGTAATTGAGATTGATTATTTTATAAAATTTTCATTCCTTTAATGAATACAATCTCTGTTTTCTACAAAAAGGGTCTCTTATGTATTCAATTTTCTTTCATCTTCATGTTTAACTTATCAACAGTGTTAGCTTTATTAGATTAATACTTTATCAATTTATGCACGCCATGATTATGATGTGCTTAGTTATTATAATGTTTGTGTGATTTATTTCATTTCTCTTTTGGTAGTGTTGATAATTTATATGCCTAGCTACAAATTATCATATGACATTTATGTGTTTCTGATAATAAACCCTAGTACTAATTTGTAGTAGGAATTCACATTGAAGGCATAATTCTAGTTCCCTTAAACTCTCCCCACTGTATGTTCTTGGAGGTATAACTTTAGTGAAACTTGGTCTATAGTGGTATAATAGTAGTAGAGTCACTTAGTTTAATAACCATTGCATTGATCTCATTTTAGACTTGGAGGCTTCCCTTCTTTACCTTACCCTTCCCTCTCTTTTATGTTTATTTAGTAGTTCTAAAATGCCCCTTTCCCCTTGTGCTTAGAAATAAAATCCCAACACTTAAAGTATTCATAATTATATTTAACTTAAGTAAAGTATAACATATTGAAATTTTGGTGGTAATAGTGCATCTCTTAGAGACTATTCACGTAGACTCTATTTGTGAAGTCCAATACCCTTAGCCATGCCCAATGTTGATCCTAGATTAGTCCTAAAATGGAGGATGAAAGTTTTTAGTTATCACCACCTTCTCCTTTTGAAGGAATACCCAATCTCATGGATTCTTTGTGATAAGGAGAATAAGGGTGTGAACAAAAAATGGCACTAGAAGAAGGGTAAATACTTCATGCTTGTTTTAATTTTAGTTCATATTATGAATGTGTTGAGTTTGGTTTATTAGTAATAATGTGTTAATAATTATTTGATTGTACAACATCCTAGAGACTAGTTCACCTATTACCAAGGGTAGGTCTCATCAAGGTAGATTGGTAATTTCCCTCCTAATTTTCCATAGAAAACCTAGGCCCAGTCAGCCCAAACCTACCGTGATTCCTATCATCCCCTCTCTTCAACCTCTCCCAAATGCACAACCCAATATGGCTTGGTTAACTGAATCAACCATTAGCATATTAAGAGTCATCCATGATCTACCCAAGAACTTTGAGGGTCATCTTCCTCATTTTATCCCTAGTGTAGTATGAACTATAGAATAACACATAACCTTCCTATAAGACCACCCTGAGACTCTTGAATGTAGAACATGAGGATGTAGCATGCAGGTTATTCCCTTTTACTCTAATGGACTTTACATATGATTGGTTCCTAAACCTTCCCAAAGACTCTAAATTGAGTTGGGACCACTTTATCTTTGTTTTCTTTACTCAATTTGGCCAACTAATAAATCCTAGTGTCATATACTAATAGTCTACTTGTATCAAGAGGGAGCCTAATGAGCCCATTATAAATTTCAATTCTAGGTTAAAAAATATGTATAGTTAGGTAACCATTCTTTACCAATGCAATATTAACTAGCACTTGAGATCTACAAGAATGCCCTAGACCCTTGGAAAACTATGTTATTAATAAGAGACACATCTATAATAGACCTATCTTTAGCATATGTAGGGGACCTCAAAGTGGATAGGAAACTAAATCCCCAAGGCTATACAATGACCCCCATTCCTAATATGCTACAAAAATGTCTGAATTAAACTTCTTACCTGATATTAAATAGAATCAACATATACCTCAACCACTCCCTGTAATGCATCAATTCACATTGGGTCATCCCACTTTAAACCAACAACTGGGTTTCCTAAACCTAGGGGGTCCAAATTTGATTCCTCAAACTAAAAATAAAGTGGCATTAAACATAGATAAAAACACCTATACCACACCTCAAGGTTACATTAAAATTAAGCTAGATGCCATTTAGTGAATGGTAAAAAAGCTCAAAATGACTTATTAGGTCTAAAGAGATAGATGAGCAACATTAATGCAAAAAATTCCAACAATAATTTCATGTATTAAATGCCAAATAGTAGATATAATTTCCCTCACAACTCCCCCAAAACCTTCACCCAATAGGCTCCCAAAGATTAATATATTCTATATATCCCTACTTAACTGGTGTCAAGTTCATAACACAATAACACATAAAAAGGTGGACTACATAGAGTTTGGTTCTGATTTTGAGATCTTCCAAAAGGAAATGGAAGAATATGAGGTAGCTACCAATCATATAGAATACTCCGACTCAGGTAAAGCCCCTAGTATTATTATGGTATTGGAAACCTTATATTTACCTAGCCAAGAAGAAAATGAGCCAAAAGAAGGTATTAGTGAGGTGTAGTCATTTCAGCAATTACAAAGGAGAAACTATGCCCTTAGGAGTAGGCAATAATAACAAACCCTTACTACCTTAACCCTACCAAACCTAAATGCTAGGAATGATCTTCCACCTCCAAGATATCAAGAGCCAAAGACACCTATGGAATCCCCATGATTTGAAAAAAAATGGGGTTACAACATAATCAAATATATGAATAAAATTAAGGCTAACATTACACTTCAAGAGCTTGTACAAATAACATAGTAGAAGGACCTTTTGTTAAAGTCATTGACTCACAAGTTAACCTCATAGACCCAACCAAAATTGAGATCAACATACACCAATGTACTTATCCAAAAGAATAAGATGAAGGTTCCCCTATTCCTTTTGACCATCTAATTATTTTGGAAAGAATCTACATAATTGTTTAGTATATTCTAGAGCTTTAGCTGATGTGATGTCAATAGGCATATGTGAGAAACTTAGTCTAGACCACTTAAAATTAGATAAGGTAGTGATCCAATTAGATAGGTCAAAGTTAAATTTGATAGGCAAGTTATTAAACATTTACATCTAGTTGGAATCTAAACCTAGGATTCAATAATTTATAGACATTCAATTATTGACATCTCAAAAGACTATGGTATGATCCTCAACAGAGATTGGTCCAAAGCCTTGAATGGATATATGGCCATAGATTTATCACATATGTGGTTGCTTTGGAAAAGAGTAGCCAACCAAATATGAGTGGATAAATAACCATGTATGAAACACATGATCAATAAATACAATGCTATTAATTAGAATATAAACCTAGTTTCCTCAGACCTAAGCATATACACGCTAAGCACCAAGCCTCCAAAAAACTAAACTAGTTACAACCTAGGTTTGCTTGGCATGTGGTATTTTTATATAGGTATATCTCAATATAAATAAGGAAGTGGAGTTGGTGTTTTTATTATATATCCCTTAGGGAGGAAACATCTAACATCCTATAGGCTATAGTTCCCTTGTACAAATAACTTGGTAGAATATGAAGCTCTAATCCTAGGATTACAATTTTCATTGAGACATGAGGCAAATGAACTAATAATATTCAATGAATTTGAACTAGTAGTCAACCAGATCAAAACTAAGGTTCAATATAAACTATCATACCTTAAAAGGTATAAACATAGAGCTCGGGACCTTATTTAAATGTTTAACACATTTGATGTCATCCATATTCCTTAGGAGGAAAACTAGGTAGTAGACTTGCTAGCTTTGACTGCAGTGAAATTAACCCCTCTAGATGACATTGAGCTATAAGAATTATCTATGGAACTCATCCCCTATCCTTATATATTAGATAATGTGATAAACTTGCATGTCTTTGAAGAGGACCAAAAAATTATCTAGTTCCTTAGAAAAAGGGGTATATTCAAGGCCCAAATAATAGATGAAAAAGACAAAGATAATCCCAATACTGAGTTGGATAAGGATGGGATCTTGAATATTCATAGGAATAGGATCTTGAAGGGGATTATTTCATTGGAAAGAGAATTTGATGAATTAGACCCAACCTTCTATGATAAAAGGCCTAAATTCAAAGACTAGAAGTGTTGACTCATTAATCTTGGCTATGTAGAGAAACCCCAGATAGTTAACATTAGTCTAGATTGGATGGACCATAAATTGGAACAATTACAAATATTATTGCTAAGGTACAAGGATGTAATTATCTAGGCCTATGGAGACCTTCATTATTCAACCTAAGTGTAATTACTCACACCATCCCCTTATAACCTGACCAAAAATCCTTTAAACAAAGATAGAAGCTAGTTAATCCAATCTTAGAGCCATTGATTTATAAATAAGTTCACAAATTACTCTCTATAAGGATAATTTTTTTGGTTTGCCATTCCACCATGGTGGATAACCTATTCCTAGTGTGTAAGAAGAATGGTGAAATACGCCTTTGTGTGAAATTCTAAAATTTAAATCAAGCCTCAAATAAATATAATTACCCATTACCCTCATTGGGTGAGGAAATCCAAATGGTGAGCAAGTCCCACATGATGTCCTTTTTGGATGGCTTATTGAGCTATAACTAGGTCCTAGTCAATCTAGGAGATAGAACTAAGATTGATTTAATCATTAAATCAGGCAAATTCACTTATAAATAGATGCCTTTTGGGATAATCAACACCATTACAACCTTTCAAAGGGTAATGGACTTCACCTTTTAGGGCCTGATAGGTAAGTTCATAATAATATATATGGATGACCTAATTGTGCTCTCTAAATACAAGTTAGATCATCTGCACCACCTATAGAGAGTATTTGAAAAATGTAGGAGGTATGGCATCTCCTTAAACCCAACGAAGAGCATGTTTGGTGTCACCAAAATAAGGTATTACTATCAATCCCAAAAGGGTGGATGTAATTTATAAACTACATTTACCTAACAACAAGAAAGAACTAAAATCTTTCTTTGTGAAAATAAACTTTATATACAAATTTATTTTTAGATTTGCTAAAATAGTGAAGCCCTTAAATTTAATGTTGAAATGGGACTCTAAAGTGGAGTGGAAAGTATAATTGAGGAAATATTTCCAAGATATCAAAGATTTTATGATGCAATCCCTAGTCCTTATTAGCATGGACTATACACATGACTTCTACATTTATCCTTTCATTTTATAACACACAATTATTATCTACCTCACCCAAAGGTTAGAATGAGAATAACAGCCCATTGATTTTATGAGCATTAATCTTAATGATGTCAAACTCTAGTATTATACCCTATACAAGCATGCCTATGCCTTGGTCAAGGTAGTGAATAAATTTAGTAATTACATCCTCTAAAATAGAGTACATGCTATTATTCTAGACCTAGATATAAAGAAAATGCTGGGACAAAATAAACTAGGTGAGAGGAGAGGGTGATAAATGATGAAATTTCAAGTGCATGACTTAAAAATCAATCTAGATAAGTTGTTCAAGGGACAAGGCCTTACCCAAATATCAATAGAAATAAACCCAAAAATTATGATAGACCAGGTGAACCAACAAAAGGTACAACACTTAGATTGGTACACCTTGATTCTACACTTTCTACTTTATGGAAATGAACCCCCAGGACTTAACCATATATAGAGAAGATCCCTCAGGTTAAAATCCATGCATTATATGTTTAATAAAAGAATTATCTTTAGAATAAACAATGAAGGAATCTACCTCCAATGTGTATCAAAAGAAGAGGCCAAGGATGTAATGGCAAGTTTCCATGAGAAACTGGGAGCTGACCATCCCATAGTAAATGCCATGGCTCACAAGGTTCTTCGGATAGGCTATTATTGGACCACAATGTTAAAATAGGTTCACTCTCATGTTCATTTCTATCACTAATGCCAAACCTTTATTAAAAGGGAAAATCACACAATAATGTCACTATAACCTATTGTAGAGTTTATGCCATTTGTATAATGGGGAATAGATTTCATGGGGGTGATTAACCCCAATTCATCAGCCAATCATAAATTCATTCTCATAGGTACAAACTACTACACTAAATGGTCCAAGGTAGTTGTAACCAAAAGGAGCACCACTATTAAAGTAATCAAGTTCCTATAGACTAACATAGTCATCCATTTTGGGGTCCCTATTTCTTTAGTATGTGATAATGGCTTCACCTTTCAATCCATGAAATTTATAAAGTGGGTCTATGATAACATAATCAAATTTAAGTTCTCCTCTAATCACTGCCTATAAGGGAATGGATTGGCAAAATCCACTAACAAAAACTTGATTGATACCATCAAAAAATTATATAGAGAACCCTAAGAATGGCACTCATTACTAAAATTTTCCTTATGGACAGACTGCACTAGGTATAAAAAAGCCCTCAAGATTTATCCTTTCCTTCTCATCTATGGATTAGAGCTAATCATGTCAATCACTCTCAAAATGACTACTTATAATTTCATGCATTGAATCATGAAACCAAATGAATTTTAGACTCCTAGACCTAATTCAATTTGATAAAACTCAATATGAAGCTTTGTTGAGATTTAGAAAGAATCAAGACACAGTTAATAGGTGGTTTAACAAGAGGGCCAAGGTCAAGACCTTTATAATCTTGAATTTGAGCCTAATGTGGGATAAGGCCCATGAGAAAAATGGGCATCATTTGAAATTTTACCCCCTCTAGATTGGCCCATATTAAATTTTCTAAATATAGGCTAAAATGCCTTTTCTCTCAAGGATCTTGAGGGGAATGAATTACCACTTCCAGTAAATGGACTGCTCCTAAAGAAATATTTCTTAGTTATCCCCTCAAAAACAATTTTTGACTAATTTGAGCAGGAGGCAGTAATGTATATATTAAATAAATTTGCTTTAGTTGTGTGTTTTCTTTTATTGTGTGTTTGTTTCTATTGTGTGCTTTTATTTGTGTTACATTTTCTCCCTTTGTTTACTTCTTTTTCTATATTATTTCCCTAATTCCCAACCCTTGTTAGTAACTGCTTTAGGTAGTGGTTGAACCTTGGGAGGATTGTTGAGAAACAAGAAATCCCTGGTTAAAACCTTTGATCCAAATAATTACAAGATAATAATATAAATTTTTGACATCTTGATTTATGAGGCTAATGATTCTAAGAGAAATAGGTGGATTTTAGAACAACTTACACCCCAATATGGACACCAAGCTACAATTAAAATAATATCTCTAGAAGATATTGGATTGTTCAAGTTGATCAAGGACTGATTGGCCATTATAAACTTCCCCCTTATCCACTCACCCTTGTATTGGTCCCAAACCCTCAATGGATAAGACTAATAACTAGTGATCTCTTCTCAAGAAACTTAAAAAATAATAAAAACTAAATTTTGAGTCTACCTTGAAAGGTATATATAGGAAATCTCCATTGTATGATTTTCAACTTGGTTGACAGTGAAGTAAGGCCATGAACATGACCAAAGGCATCTCTATCAGGGATATGGATGCTCATCTTGTAGTAGAGAAATGCCCTAGTCATCCCCCCAAGCTATCAAACTAATAACACCCTAGAGGAAGTCTGATAACTAGTCTAGTCTTGATTACTCAAAGATAATTTAAGAATGAATTGGAATGAAAATCACTTCTCACACACACTAGTGGTTGTCTACTAGTGGAATCTCAATGTGTTGAATTATATTCCAATAATTTAGTACCTCATATTTTTTGTAGATGATTAAAAACCCCATACAATTTTTTTGATGAGCAAGGAAAGAAGAAGATATTGATCGGGTTCTAAATGTTTCTCATCACTTTACCCATAGAAGTCACCTTTTTTTATGGCCAATGCACCCCATTTTCTCCAAAATGGGGGACGCCTCTAAAAATTTCATGAACCAAAGATTTAAATTTATTTCTTTTGTTTTTGTCAGTGATGCCTACTTAAATCCTCAGACTATACACTGCCTTGATTTTCTTTAGGCAATAACATACCTATTTTAATTTCTATAAAAATAAGTAGTATTTGTTCTCCTTTAGTATATCATGGTACTAACATTGTATATTAATTTTCACTTGGGTTTCATAGAGTCTAGTTCCTTTCCAAGAGTAAAAAGCTTGTTATCCTTCATGGTGAATTGAGTTATCCATGTCTAATGGGTAATCTTTAATGAATCATTTTCATTTTATCTTTCTTACTTCATCATTTTGTGAATCTTGTAGAGCCCAAATGAATCAGAAGTTACCACATAATTTGGATTTAGATCGGTTAGTATATTGGACTTGTCATACATGTTAGATCTTAGGAGAGCCTAGCCAAATGGGAAGTTATCACATCATTTAAATTCAAAGCAGTTTGTCCCCAAACCTATCAAAGATGTTAGAGCCTAGAAGATCCCATTTAAATGGGAAGTTACCACACCATTTAGAGTTAGAGAGGCCAATCCCTTAGACCTTTTAGATATTTTAGACCCTATGAGAGCCTAATCAAATGAGAAATTGCCATATCATTTGGAGTTAGAGTCATTGGTCCCTTAGACCTATCAGATATGTCAAAACCTAGGAGATCCTATTTGAATTGGAAGATACCACATTATTTGGAGTTAGAACAGCTAATCCCCAGACTTTTTAGAGATGTTAGAGCCTAGGAAAACCCAATTGAATGGGAATTTTCCATGTCATTTAGAGTCAAAGTGGCCAATCCCTTAAACCTATTAGAGATATCATAACTTGAGAGAGCCTAACCAAATGGGAAGTTGGCATATCATTTAGAGTCAGAGTGGCTAGTCCCATAGATCTATTAGAGATGTTAGATCTCAAGAGAGCCTAATCAAATGGGAATTTTACATGTCATTTAGAGTTAGATTGTCTAGTCTTTAGACCTATCAAAGATGTTAGAGCCTAAGAGAGCCCATCCAAATGAGAAGTTTCCATATCATTTAGAGTTATATCGATCGATCCCCTATACTTGTTAGAGATGTCATAGTATGGTAGATCTTGACTGAATGGGAAACTACCACGTCACTTAGAGTTAGAGTATCTAGTCCCCTAGAATTGTCAGAGATGTTAGATCCTAGGAGAGTTTGATCGAATGGGAATCTACCATGTCATTTAGAGTTATAGTGGCCAATTTCTTAGACATGTCAGATATGTTAGACCTTAGAAGATACCGATTGAATGGGAAGTTACCACATCATTTGGAGTCAAAGTGGCTAGTCCCATGAACCTTGTAGAGATGTCAAATCCCAAGAAATCATAGTCAAATGGGAAACTACCATGTCATCTAGTGTAAAAAAGAACTAGTTTCCACTTGTGACTTAGAAAGATCAAAATTAAGTATATATGATACTTGAGGGCCAATTAATATGTTCCTCATGTCCCTAGGTGACATGTTACCTAGCCTTGGGAATGGCATGGAGTACGTAACCATGCTTAGGTGTTGATTGTTAATGGGAGGACCAATAAATGGATGATATGTGTCAAAAATTAGGATTTAACTTAGCAACCTCTAAGAGATGTGATTGTGTACTTACTACACACTAGGCATTAATAGAATGTGAATCTAGACCTAATTGGATAGTTTTATAAACAACCCATCACCATTATTATATCCATATAGTGGTGGAGGATCATGAGCTTTGAATTAAATTCTAGATTTATTAAAAAGGGAAAAAATTTAGCAACCAATTGAATTTCAAATTCATAGCAAGTGAACCACCAAATACCATTAATGCAAGGGTAAGTGTGTGTATGTTTATAAATCCCAAGGGAATCCCATTAACAATTACCATTATTATCTTAGAAGAAATATTAGACTCCTTAGTTTCAAAGCTACATATAACCCCTTTATCATGTGCCTCTAATGCCCAAAGCTTCTTGATTTCCCCTTTTTCCTACTCTAATGACTGCTAGATCCTCAAATCTGAAGGCCAAACTTGAGTATTAGGGCATCATTTTCTTGGCTAATTTTACTAATTACAAACACTACAATGACATATTTAAAGTAATTGATCAAATCCCTATTGATTTTTTTGATGCTAATAATCAATTGGTTAAGTATGATAGTGCCCTTTGGTCTTATAAAATGCATGGACTCTATATAGTTAGGGCTAAACTAGAAGTGTTTCCCTACACTAACTTATTGGGTGACATCCTCTATAAGGCTATTCACATATAGGATATTATCAATGATTGGGTGTATTCACCCACCTTTTAACACTATATTTTGATATATCTAAGAATGCATTCAAGGTGTACTACTCCCTCTTGGACTTATCTTTCTCATATAATATAGTGATAGTGTCATTCTAGATGAACACCTTCTACATCTATAAAGTCCTCAATGACTAGACTGAGAAATCTAATTCCAAGTGGGTTAATGAGGGAAAGATTAATGCCTACACAATTTACACCTTCTAAGAAGAGGTCCAAGTAGGCATGATCCTAATGAACCTATTATTTGGAGACTCAGATTGTTAGCATGTCAATGAGTTATGGGTGCCCCTTCTGCACATGATCTTGAATCACTTTAACATCCTAAATATTAGAGGCTTGATCAAATTCAAGTTGGTCCATGCCATTATAGAATTCAAAAATGAGGTTGACTTGTACATGATGAGTTACCTTCTCAACATAATTCATGAGATGCTCTTATTCAAGCCTTCAAATTTTCTTACGTGGGTTTCCAAGGGCCCAACCATCATATGGTCTTATACAAGTTGTATCACCACTAGTTCCACTACTATGTTTGGGACATTTATGACCACATCTATCTAGTGGTGTACTAGGTGATCAATAAATCTCTAATTCCCTACCTCTCAAAGATAATCTAGGACTCTATCATAACCATTGGGGACTATTGGTTGTATAAATATGACATAATGATCCGAGTCATGGGCTTCCTCCAAGACCCCCTATGCTTGCCATCTTATGTACTTGATCACTTAATATAAAGGGATATCACCTATCAATTGGTGAATAACATCTTTAGGTTCTACGTACAACATCAATAGAAGGTGTGCCCATAGTTTTTTATCACCATACGAGGCCACATATATAGGATTTTCCATTTGATATAAAATATGGAAGCTAGGCAATAATCCTTTGCCTTGGAAAAATGAAAGATTTAGTAGTGAGACCCTAAAATGTTGATTCAAGACCATTTAGCATAATACTCAACTCAGCTTAACATCAACTATAGCCATCAAGTTAAAGATGATGATGAGCTTTATTTAAATGCCATTAATGACTAGGAGGTGTTATCCTAGATAATAGTAAAGAAGAAGAGGAAAGGGAATAAGGATTAGGTAGGCCCCTTCGTAACTCCTCTAGATCCTACTTAAACTATGGAGGACCTAACTCTAATAGCTCTGACTATCTCCTAGAGAATATTGCATGCCATCCCTCTACCTTCTCTTCCTTGAGCTCTATCCCTAGCTCCCATTATACTTCTACCAAAGGCCTTATATCCTTAAGCTCCACCTCCAACTTTTCCTCCTCTAGTTACTCATAGACCTCCTCCTTCACCTCCTCTAGTAGTGTTAGTAACTAGGCCATGACAAATCCAATCCTAGACTACATGATGCCAGGCAACTAAAGCATATCCTACTCAACCATCAGTGCCATAAACTCTAAGATTTGATAAGGTTGTTAACTTAAGAATGATCCCAAAATGAGGCATACAGTAGGAAACCATCTAGGTTCACCCTCTAACTCCTTTATCCCCTCCTCATTCCCTTCTACCCCTTGCTCCCACTATATTCCAACTCCCTATTCTAGCTCCAACTAGTTCAACTTTTCCCCCTTTGTTTTCAATCATTTGCCCTCCATATTTTACCCAAGCACCCTTGGTCTCAGTCCTTCTATACATACTCACTTATTCATTCCACTCTATTCTACCCTTCTCACATCCTAGAGTCCTCCCAATGCCTCCCTTAGGCATGCCCTTAATAGTAGGCATGACTACAGCCTTTGGAAGCATACCACCTCTAGTAGGGACACTTCCAATCCCCACTTTACTTAGTTGATCACTCCAATATATGGATCAAAATACTTCACCATTAGTACATATAATCCACACCATCATGGTTAGACCATCTACTAAAGCACTTGAAGCTGACCTAGGGAAGAGGCTAAAAAAGAAATATAAGGGTCAGACCGTCTACTGAGCACCTGAAACTGACCTAGGGAAGAGGCTAAAAAGAAACATAAGGTGACCCATACTTCAACTCCATTTTGAAGGCCTTTAATTATATATCCACCTCCTCTATAGGTCTTAATGACACATCTAGTCCTAATAGAATCAACCTAATGATTGGTTCCCTAACCCCTCTCTCCCTTAACAAAATCCCCACTAGCTTCTCCTTCAACCAACCTATCTCATCCCTATTAATACATGACCTATTCCGAGGGGAAATCCTACCTTAGATGAACCTAACCTAGGAATAATGGTGATCTCAAATGTTCCCATGGGCTTCCCCTTTCATTATCCCTCCTTTTACCCCCATACCCCCTTTGCCTCCACTCCTCTCCTTTTTCACTCCTTCCACTTCCTCCATCTCCCCTCCACCTCATCCTTCACCTTTCACCACCATTTCAGCCACACCTCCTATACCCTAAGAAACTTGATGGATGCTATAGGGTTAGATGTGCCATAGATGAATGTCTAGAGTGACCTAGATGTATAATGTAATTTTGATAGAGCCTTCAAGAGCATGAAGAATATGCTTACTCAGATATTCATCTAAGAGGGGAACTTAATTTGGTAGACTCATCAGGATTTATTTTCCCTCACCAATGTGAGGAATAATATTAGAGAAGATAGGATGGCTAAGGACCTACTATCAATCCTCTAAACTACCCATGACATATCTAAGAAACTCTTTGAGGACATACAGATCTAAGTATGGAATTTTGAGGCCCAAATGAAGAATATGTTCTTGATCGAAGTAATTCGGTAGGTCAAGGATGCCTTCCTACTAATTTTATCAATCCTTGGGAAATTAGTGGGAACTTATGATAAAATTGACACAATTATATAGTGGACATATACATACATGGGGAAGATCACAAAAATCATCAAGAAGTTCCAAAAGTTATAGGTAGAGATTAACAAAAGAATGTTCCTGGAGCTCAAACTAATCCAACCTCAGATTTGGGGTTTACCAAACTTATGCTGGGAATATGAGATCGATGATGGAGGAATGACTAGCCTTATCCCACACTACAACATAACCCTTAAAAGAGGGAGAGAATAAGATATTGACCTACTTCAAAGAAGTCAATATATTCATGTTATTCCACTCGAATGGCACCTTACTTGACTAAGGGGAATTTAGAATCCTCCTAGGTCAATTCAAAAAGGTTATGAAAGTGAAAATGGCTAAGATGAACCAATAAGGATCTTATGAGGTGTTGGACCTATCAATTTAGTCCACTAGGAGCATCAACCAAGTATCTAGAGTCTAAGCCTCAATGGAAGTAACTTTTCATATCTACCAGAGACTGGTAGCCCAAATAGAGGTGATCTTTAAGGATCCTCCAATGAACATGGCCAAGTTGGATAAGGAGTTTGACCTTGTGGTATCTATGCTAAAAGTTAGGAGCACCTAGTCAAAGTAGTTAGGAGCTAGCCCCTTTTAGTCATTTTTGAATGTTAACTAGTGGTCCCACTTAGATTTTTTATGGGGTTTTTGGGATTTATTTTGGTTTAAATTTTGAAATACTATTGTAACTATAATGAGTGGACATAATGGCCTAGGATGGTATCCTCATACATTTTAGATGTGAGCCCCAATCCTTATCTATATATAGAAGAGCTATATCATATTTTATGGGTTGACAAAAAAATTCTTGAAAGTGTTATTAGATTATTACCAGGATTTCACTTGTATTTCTTTCTACACTCTAGACTATAATAATGGCCTAAATTGATTATTATAGTAGATTTTCACTCTTTTAATGAATACAAACTCTATTTTATACAAAAATGGTCTCTTCTATGTTCAATTTTATTTCATCTTCATGTTTAACTGATCAACAATGCTAGGTTAATTATATTAATACTTTATCACTTTATGTATGTCATGATTATTATGTGATTAGTTATTATAATCTATGTGTGAGTTATTTCATTTCTCTTTTGGTAGTGTTGATAATTTGTGCCCAACTACAAATTCTCATATAGCAGTTATTTGTTTTTGACAATAAACCCCTAGTACTAATCTATAGGAAGAATTCACATTGAAAGCCTACTCCTAGTTCCTTCAACCTCTCCCCATTATATGTTCTTAGAGATAAAACTTTACTGAAACTTGGTTTATATTGGTATAACTATGGCAGTCACTTGGTTCAATGACCAATACATCGATCTCATTTTAGACTTAGAGTCTTCCCTTATTTGCCTTACCCTTCCCTATATTTGGTGTTTATTTAACAGTTCTAAAATTCCCCTTTCCCCTTGTGCTTAGAAATAATAATCCCAAAACTCAAAGTATTCATAATT
This sequence comes from Torreya grandis, assembly GCA_037957365.1. NCBI lineage: Eukaryota > Viridiplantae > Streptophyta > Pinopsida > Cupressales > Taxaceae > Torreya > Torreya grandis. The sequence continues at coordinate 259,011 of JARHVA010007075.1, forward strand.
ATATTTAACTTGTGTGAAGTATAGTGTGTTGAACTTTCAATGGTAAGAGTGCATCTCTTGGAGACTATTCATGTAGACTCCATTTGTGAAATCCAATACCTACAATCATGCCCTAGGGTGATCCCATATCAGTTTTAAAATAGAGGATGAAAGTCCTTAGTTTTCCCCACCTTCCCATTTTCATGGAATGCCCAATCTCATGGGCATCTCATGGTAGGGATCAAATTGGAGTGAACAACAATATGGAAAATAATCATGCTACAAATCCTTCAACTCATTTTTTGATAATGTTTTTCATACAATGATATCTAGCCAACTTTGGATACTTTACCCTTAAACCCTAAAGTATAAATGCCCTACCTTAATATTAAATGTGCATGAAAATTTCTTGGAAATTTATCTCTATTGTACCAAAGGTTGCAAGCCATTATAATCCTAAAAAAAGTTTGATCCACCCATGGGAATAATAAACATATGGGAATCTAACTTGGAGTATCCCATAACAAGTTTGATATTATGGTATTTACCTAAATAATCAACTATGTAACCATCTGCAATCATGATATTAAATTATGGAGTTAGGTAAATAAAATAGTTCAAATGTGTCACCAAATTATTATTTATAAAATTATGTTTACTTCCTAAGTTAATCAGTTTTTTCACCTTATGGTTCTTGAGGGAACCCATATCCTTAAGGGTTTTTGGAATATTGATACCATAAAGTGCATGACATGAGATAGTTTCCTGGTACTCTTTTGATTATGCTTCTAGTATCTATTCTTCTTCACCAGATGCCTCATCATATTAATCTTCCTTATTGGTACCTTCAATGTAGAATAATTTATTATCATCAAATTTATGTCCTTTGACCCATTTGTTATCACAATTGAAACATAAAACTTTTAATCTTTTCTCATCAATTTTATGAGGAGTCAATTTATTAGGATGAGAGAATGACTATGTTGTAATAATGTGTTATTTTTTAGTATTTAAATCCCTCTATTTAAGCCTATCTATTTTTCTACCTTACGTGCACATACCATGGATTTTGAGACATAAATTGGATTAAACATGAAAACATCTAGTGGAATGTTATCCTTGAGTCCACCCAAGAATAAATCATTTAGGTTATCTTCTATGATGCTAGCTATGTATAAATAAAGGTTATAGAATTATTGAATATAATCCTTAACTTTCCTTATTTTTCATGGATTTGATAATTGACTAAATTATTTCTCTATTATAATGTTATGAGAGTGCATCTACAACTCATCCATGCATGTTGATCAAGTAATAGTAAGGCCCTTATTTTTATTTGGTCACAAAGCCATTTATACCAAATGAAATGATATATTTAAAAATATAAGGATGCCATGACCAGCTTTTCAGAACATGAGGTTTGATTTAGGTCAAAAAATAATCTATTTGGTTTATTCATGTGATCGAATCCTTACCATCAAACTTGCATCCTTATAATTTTGGTAGCATGTTCTTTGCATCTATAATTGGGATATGGTTGTTCTTATTAGGAGTGATTGAATGGTTGGAATGAATTTTATTATGTGATGGATTCATGTTTGGATTTGACAAGGATTCTAAAATATTTTTCATTTGAGCATGTATATTGGAAATCATATCTTGTAGTGAGGTTTCACCATAGATCTTATCTAGATATTTTTTATAGCCATGGTTTACATCTTACCCTAGATTTATGAGTACAATTCAATAGCCATTGAGTCAAAATTATCCAAATCCATGTCATCCTTGATAGGTGTTTTTTCTAGAGTGGGTTTCCCTTTCCTTTGGACTTAGATGTTTGGTCCTACCATACATCAAATCTAGGGTTTTGAGCCTAGAAAAAAGTGTACAAGGAAATTATACCATTGTGATCATTTCATTGAAATGAATCCAATGACTATTAATTTTCACAATATTGTTAAAACAATTCTAGACTTTTTTTCTAAAAATAAATAAATTCTTCTTATATCATAAGTTATGATTTTTCCATCCTTTAGCTCACAAAACAATTGCTACACTCTAAAAAATTGTGTTGTAGAATCTTTCACAAATTAAATCTCTTATTCCATTTTTAATAAAATTAATTAGATAATTCACATCAATGGAATATTGATAATAGATCAACAATAATATATTTCATAAATAAGACTAGAATATTTAGATCCACAACAATAATTGGCAAAAGAGTAAAATACTTGGTAAATATGGCTGAGTCACATTGAGGGGGAAACCTCCTTATAATGTAATAAGAATATAATTTTTAATATTATATTAATTTACCTAAACACTACTTCATATATATACTCTTGTATAGACATAATTATAGAAGCCACAAGTTATCCACACATATCTCTATACATGTTATAGGTTAAGGACATAACATTCCCACCTTGTTGCAAAATAATTCCAGCTTCCACATTAAGCCTAATGGATTTATTAGTATTAGATGTCTTATATTTTGAGATAAATGGAGTTTGACTATTATATTATTGGGATTAATGATGAGGAATTATAGAGGGGGTACATAGCACAATACATAGGATAGTATTATTTCCTACAGTTTAAATTTCATCTTATGTAATTAAAAATTATTATAATTGTAAATATTCATATTCCATATCATCATGACTTAGTCTCATATAGAGTTAATAAATTTATCTAATAATCCATAAAATCTTCTAGTTTTAAACATTCTCTTGAGTAGTTACTTGAGCCACTATAATACTTATCATATTATATAACACTTATCTAGTTAGTTTCTATTTTCTAGAGAGTTATTAGTAGTTTAGGTTTGTTATTTATACCCATATATTTAATTTATTTGTAATCAATTTTTATTCATGTATCTATTATTTGGATGTAAGTTGTAATTTTCATTGATTAATCTATTGTGCAAAGATTATTTTTCATATTTTTATGTTAGTATTTATATCATGTAGTAATTTTTGTTTGTTTCCATATCAACACTTGAGGACACACTAAAAAAGGTGAATAATATGATATAAGTTAAGTTTCCTTATCTAGTCAAGGACGTGATTTGTGATTGAGTAATTTTAGAACAATCCTTGGAGGAAAATTTGATGGAGAAGCAGGAACAAAAAGAAAACATAAAGAAAAGTTTTTCTCTAATGCAGAAATAGAAGGATGACTTTAAATTCATCATCCTCCTTTTGGAAAAATAAAAGGAAGTGTTAGATATAACTACCATTCAGGTGAATTCTACATTAGATTGGATGCCACAACATGAGGTGATACTATGAAAACTATAAGGCACATTCTAGATAACAAAGAAAACACATGTTATAGTGGTTAGTGATCCAAAGGATGACAAATGGGAAGATGCTTTAAAAACTAATTTATAATAGTAGAAAAATGTGTTGGATATGATGATTTGATGGTAGACAAACATGCCTCCAAATCAATTTTCTAGAGTACAAAATCCAACATTTTAAGAACAATATTACACACTATAAAACAACAATAAGAATAATATGGTAGCAAATAAAATAAAAATGCAAAAAATGGGACAAGATGATCTATTGGGGGAAACATAGATATATTCATAGTTGTAAACATATTTTTCATGATGGATCCAACTATGAGTAAAAAAATAAATCAAACCGATTTTGTGCCACTCAATAATCTTCTTCAATAATTGTGAGTTACACAACAACATCTACCTAGTTAATACAAGCTCCATCATTAGTGATACCATCTACTCCTCAACTCACTAAGTCAAAATCATCTCTACCTCAACCACTAAAGTGAGAAATTTCAATTTTGAGAAAAAAATATAATTTTTTTACTGAATAATTGTTAGGTTGTGGAGCTAAAAGCTTCACTGATGCAGACATTGAAGGAGGTTGCTGAAGTGTCACAGACACCGACATCGATCAGGCCAACCGACATCGGTAGGATTAGACAGGAAGAGCAACCGACGTCGGTCAAGGATCAGCCAGTGTCGGTCACCTCCAGGCAGACAGGAACTGATGTCGATCACCTGTGCGGTTTAGAATTGCCAGTTTCACAGACAGTTAGTTAACGAATCGAGTGTTTGCATGTTAAGAGCCAAATTTAGACTAGAAGCTGCAGATCTAATTATTGTAATTAGGTGTCTAATTATTGTTTGCATGAGATCTATTTAAGAGACTCATGGGCTGTATTGTAATTAGTGCTAGTTTGAGTTGAGCAAAGTTAGCTTCTTCTATGTGTGAAGTGAGCAAGGGTGTTCCTCCTAGTTCCACAGCAGTGCCAAGTGTGGGTGCTGGTTTTGGAGAATTAGAAGGGTTCTTCAGGTGTGTAGGATCTTGGTCAGTAGGTGTTCATGGCTACATTAGGAGATCTACATGGGTAAGTAAGATCATTGATCTGTAGGTATATGTGCAAGATCAGGGAGGATAGCAACACAACAGGGAGCAGGATCAGGCAGGATCTACTTGGAGTACAGTGTGTACTTGGTTATAGAGCAAGAGAGGAAAGCAAGGTAGTTCCTTCCATAAGTAAGATCATTTGGGTTGTAGGTTGTTGCAGTTTAGGGGAGATCTACTTGGAGTGTGTGGAGCACTTGTGGAGTGCGTGGAACACTTGGGTACTACCAGTAGTGGATAATGACTGGTTGGAGGTGAACACCAACTCTGTGTTTGAGTTATGTGTTGGGACCATAAGAGAGAGAGCTTTGAGGAAAGAGTTATTGTTCACTTGAGGTGTGGGAAGCCTCAAAGAGGTGTGAAGAAGAAGTGGCATCTTATTTATTGTATTGTTTTTTGGATGAGTATTAATACAATTGTGTATTGTCTCTCATATTCTGTGTTGTTTCTGAATTCTAGTTACTTGTGATTTTGGTTTAATTTTGCATGTAAGTTGCTTGTATATGGTAATAAATTGTGCTTCCATATTTCCCAACAAGTGGTATCAGAGCCAGGTTGTAGGTTCAAGAGTCTGATACCAATAAGTGGTATCAGAGCTAAGGTTGCAGGGAGTAGGTTTTGTGTTTGATTACAGGTCACTCTCAGGGGTTTCTGATTGAGTGGGAGTAGAGCAATGGTAGAAGAAAGTAAGCTAAGAATGGAGGAATTGAAAAGCACAAATGATCACTTACAGTGTTATGGAAAGAAAGAGCAGGTAAAGAAAGATTGTTGGTTGGTAGAAGATCAGCATGAAGGAACTGAAGAAGTAGATGTTGCAGGGGTTGTTGCATAGGATGCTCTAGTATGTTTCTTGGATAAAGTAGAATCTTGTTTTATAGATTCTGTTGCCTCTTTCCATGCAATCTGAAATAGAGTATTTTTCCATGTTAAGGTCTTTGGAGACTTTGGAAAGATTTATTTAGAGGCTGGTGTGCCTTGCCAAAGTATTGGCAAAGGGGAAGTGATGCTAAAATTACAGGCGGCCAACACATGGGTGTTGAAGAAGGTCATGCAGGTCCCAGTCTTGAAGTTGTGGCTAATTTATTCAAGGAAGTTGGGTGATGAGAGATGCAAAAGAACTCTCAAAGTGGATACACTTGAATTAGCTGGTGGTAAGAAAGTAGGTATCTTTTATCTATTTACTTATATTACTGATTCTTCTTTTGTTGCAGAGATGTGGCTTTGTAGGCTTGGTCACATGAGCAAGAAGGAGATGCATGTTCTTAACAGAAAGTTAGATGTCTTTGACAGACTTAAGAACTGGAAAGCCTTGGTGTTTTTGGAGGAGATGGTAGATAGAGATCAGTGGAGAAGGCTGGATAGCTCTGAGTAGAGTAGTTTAGACAGGGATTTGATTCAAAAAAATCTTGTAGGTAAAAATTTGTCACTCACAGGAAAACATAGGTATCGGCATCAGTTAGGAGGAACCAGCGTCAAATAGATAGGTGCCGATGTCGGACATGTACAGACCGGAGCTAGTGATGTCAGTTAGGAGGACCAACATCGGCAATAGGTGAGACCGACATCGGTCAGGAGGATTGACATCGACAACAGAGACACTGACGTCGGCAGGGTTGGTAGTCAGGACAGGTGCATGGAACTGACGTCAATCAGATGCAGACTATGTAGTGACTGAGGTTAGTCATTGTAATAGATTTTGGGTAGACAACAAGCTGTCAAGGAGTCTCAAATGCCCATATGGAGGATTGAAAGTGGTAAGTAAGCCTCAAATTTGTTGTTCTTCTTCTTTATACTCGTTGCTCACTGTAGAGTAGAAGGATCCAAGAAATAGTGGGAGCATGGCAAGAATATGATGTAGAACCAAATAGGAGATTTGGTAGGGTTGCCAGCTGGAAGAAAGCATAGAGATGAATGGATTCCTTAGTTGAAGAATAGAGAGAATGGATACGTGAGATGGAAGGCCAGGTCATATGGTCTTGAGGAAGTTGTAGGACAGTGGTACAAGTTTTGACAGGTGGATGACAAAGCATGGCTTTAGTCAATGTCAGTGTAACCATTGTGTTTGTCTTACCAGGTGGATAATGATTGTGACATTATCTTGTTACTGTATGTGGATGGTATGCTAGCTAGCAGGGTTGTACATACAGGGTTTTGCTGAGCTAAGGGTAAGGTTAGTTCAGTGGCATGTCATGAGGAATTTGGAGTAGAAAAATTCTTTGGCATGAGAGACATGGAAGATCACAGGTTGATTTTGTCTCTAGTGGGAGCTGATGTGAATCAGGTGTTAGCGAGGTTCAATACATAGGATGTAGAACTGGATCACACCAAGGGCTGGATAGTTTAGTGTCCAAAATCACATGAGGTTTGGTATAGACCTGAGTTTTCCCTAGCAGTGGGAGCTGTCAAAGAGTTAGGAGCCAATTCGGGGAAGTGGGTTCTCAGGTATTTGAGAGGGACCAGCAGTAGTGATTCATGATATGCAGGGTTAGGACTTCACTACATGGGTTTGTAGGTTTGAATGTGGCAGGTTACTCGGATGATAGGAGGTGCACCATAGGGGTTGTGGTGGTTGGTCTTCAGGATTGATCTTGAAGAGGGATACAAGCTAGGAAATAGATTAGATAGGGTACAGGTACAATTATAGTGCAGATATTTATCTCCAAGTGGGAGATTGTTAGGTTATGGAGCTAAAAGCTTCACTGATGCAGACATTGGAGGAGGTTGCTAAAGTGTCATAGACACCGGCGTCATTCAGGCCAACTGACGTCAGTAGGATTAGACAAGAAGAGCAACTGACGTCGGTCAAGGATCAGTTGGTGTCGGTCACCTCTAGGTAGACAGGGACTGACGTCGGTCACCTGTGCAGTTCAAAACTACTAGTTTCACAGATAGTTAGTTAACGAATCAAGTGTTTACATGTTAAGAGCCAATTTTAGATTAGAAGTTGTGGATCTAATTATTGTAATTAGGTGTCTAATTATTGTTTTCATGAGATCTATTTAAGAGACTCATAGGCTATATTGTAATTAGTGCTAGTTTGAGTTGAGCAAAGTTAGCTTCTTCTATGTGTGAAGTGAGCAAGGGTGTTCCTCCTAGTTCCACAGCAGTGCCAAGTGTGGGTGCTGGTTTTGGAGAATCAGAAGGGTTCTTCAGGTGTGTAGGATCTTGGTCAATAGCTGTGCATGGCTACGTTAGGAGATCTACATGGATAAGTAAGATCATTGATCTACAGGTATATGTGTGTGCAAGGTCTAATATTTGTAGGTGTGCAAGATTAGGGAGGACAACAACACAATAGGGAGCAGGATCAGGCAAGATCTACTTGGAGTACAGTGTGTACTCAGTTATAGAGCAAGAGAGGAAGGCAAGGTAGTTCCTTCCATAAGTAAGATCATTTGGGTTGTAGGTTCTTACAGTTCAGGGCAGATCTACTTGGAGTGTGTGGAGCACTTGTGGAGTGTGTGGAGCACTTGGGTACTGGCAGTAGTGGATACTGACTGGTTGGAGGTGAACACCAACTCTGTGTTTGAGTTGTGTGTTGGGACCGTAAGAGAGAGAGCTTTGAGGAAAGAGTTACTGTTCACTTGAGGTGTGGGAAGCCTCTGAGAGGTGTGAAGAAGAAGTGGCATCTTCTTTATTGTATTCTTTTCTAGATGAGTATTAATACAATTCTGTATTGTCTCTCATATTCTGTGTTGTTTCTGAATTCTAGTTACTTGTGATTTTGGTTTAATTCTGCATGTAAGTTGCTTGTATATGGTAATCAATTATGCTTCCATATTTCCCAACAAGTGGTATCAGAGCCAAGTTGTAGGGTCAAGAGTCTGATACCAACAATAATTTTAAAGATCAAAACATCTACAAGTAAGGCTATCTTATTTGAGAACCCATAATGGTGTTAGGCTAGTCTTTTGTTTAATTAAAAACCTTTAATGGTGGCTTAGTGGTGCACAGGGATGAATACTAGTAAATGACAGACCCTATGAAACCATGAAGAAAGCTTTGAAGAAAGTAATTTCTTGTGAGAAAACAAGTCTCATATCCAATGGAAAGTTTTAAATCAGGCACAAGTTGAAGCATAGGTCACCAATGTAGTGTTTGGGGAAGAGGCGATAGTTTAAGTCTTGGATAATATTAGGAAGACTTTATGGAAGGTATTTTACATATACTTGTATGTAATGGCTTAAAAAAATTAAAATATTTAGATAAAATATACTTATATATAGAGGAAATATTGTAGGGAAAAACTATTATATGTAATGCTTCCGTAGTAAGAAAAGGAAGTGGAAACAAAGATTTATAAGTTGAATGTTCAAGTGTAAAGCTAGAATTTTTTTTAAGGTTTACATGAAAGAGGATTATCTTCCATATCTTGATATTATTTGATTTATTATAAACTCAATGACTTGTTGCAGGTTTGCTTTTTGTTTTTATGATTTATTGAAGTTTATCTCCATATCTTTCCTAATTATATAATGTAGTTCAAGTTTGCAATCAAAGAATATATGTTATGTTATATTTTTGTACTTTCTAAGTAATTCCTACAAAATCGAATGTGTGAGAAATATTAGTTTCATGTGAATAATTTATTTTAAGCTCTGGACTAAAACATTAACACATCCTTAAAAGGACCCACTAGGGATATATTTTGACAATGCGATACCCTCATTTTTTCTTCATGACTCTAGTTCACATGGTGGTACACAACATATTCCCTTACTCCATTACATGGAAGCAATCACATGGTTTTACACTATATACAATCCCTTGCTCCCTCATATGGATTTAATCACATGGTGGTACACAACATATTCTAATTAGTCTCATCATGAGATAGATATATTCACATGTAACTCATATTTTGAGATATGGATTTTACAAAAGAAGCTTCATGGTTTTCTTCATAACTAGGTGCATTTTTGCCATTATCATTTTATTTAATTTCAATATTTCCATGATCATGGATTTATATAGACACTTATTCACTTGCATAAGTTTCCCATATGGTTACAAGTGCACATGTGTCCATATACTAGACACAGAACTCTAGATCTTTATTATAGGATCTTCATAACCTCCACAATGGAGATCAAGGGATCTTTCTCTTTCCTTTTGAATTTTAACTTATTATTATTCTCACATTGACTTTGATAATTCTCAACAAAATTGATACAATGACCCTAAATTATTTGTATCCAAATAATCAAATTTTACTTTGACATGTATGCACATATAGATATAAATGTGGAGAATTAATTATGCACCTTAAAATGGCCATATGGTATTATTTAGTGCTAAATTATATTAATTTAATATGTTTGGATTATTTTAGTTAAAAAAATTTAAATTAGGTAAATGGGACATCTTGTTGACTCCCATTGTATGAATTACTTCTCTTGTTATGCATCATCTATATTATACCATATTATTTTAAAAAATTATTTATCTCACTTTATGCTTTATACCCCTTATGTGGCCCCCTTATAAGTCAAATACACTTTCATTTACTCTTCCCGCTCTTTTAGGACCTAACAATTATAATTCATCAAGGGTATGCATAAGGTTTAATTTAAATTCAAATTTCACCTATAATTAGATATGCATGGTAGTTCATTTAGACAAGAGAAATATATAGATTAAATTTATTTTATTGTCTAATAGAATTTATTGAGTATTTACAAGCATTCTAGGAGAAATCAATCTTTCATTTTAGCATTGAAAGAATAAGGTTTGGGTAGCTTGCATCCCTCTAGAAGATCTATTAGACTCCATTATACTTGTGTATTTTTTCAAGACTTGTTCCCAAAAGCGATCTCCTCCTCCCTACTCACTACCACCTCTCCCTTGCCCCATCCCTATATTTTTATTATTATTTTGTAAGGTGTTTTTGGTAGAGTGTAACTATAAATTGCATGAATATAAGCATCAAATAAACATGAAGGATCAAATATGATGGAAAATCTAAGATGAAAACTCTTTCTATCATTTAATACGTTGGAATTAGAATTATTTAATTAGTTATATGTTACTATTTACATTTGTTTTGACATAGTTAAATGTTTAAGATTATTTATGTCACAATTTAATTGTGATCTAGTTTTCATTAAAATAGTTAGACAACGTTGTTTTCATATATATTTTACACATGAAATGTGTAATTTATTTATTTTGAGATATATGATTCATGGGTTCATGCCAAACCTCAAAATTGAGCATAAATTCCATTAATTTCATCTAGACTCCAGACATTTAACACAAATTTATCTCTGATAAAAAGGGGTATTTAAATTTTAGCCTCTCCTAGACATACCCAAGATATACCACCTATTCCCACCATGGTATATATTAAATATATTGTTAATTATTTTTTTGTATTACTTAAAATATTTATTTTAACTTAAGTTTTTTCAAATAAAACTCACACTTAAAAAAATATTCAAGATTTAGCATAGATTAATAAGCATGTGATTTCATAGGGACATCATTACATCTTTAATCAAATTAGGTATATGGTTTTAAATTTTCTATATTTTAACATGTTATTATTAGAATTCACCCATGCATATAGAAAAATAAATATTATTTTTGCAAGATTTTCATCTACATTGGAGTTTCCTTTAGGAGATTTAGGGATTGAATTTTTTATAGCCATACCATACATTTTTTATAAATTTGATATATATGCACACTCACACATCAAAATGAAGAATTATGTAAATACCTAAAAAAATCCCTTAAGTATTTATAAATTGTTAAATTATATTATTATAAGGTACATAAGTATCTATTATTTATTAGTCCATATTAGTCATTATTGGCATATTTTTTATTTAATTTCATGTCCCCCTTCTCTCTTCTCTTGATTTTTAGGTCATATGTTGGTCCCCCAAGAAACATACATAGTATGGTTTTGGGTCCCAGAAACATACTTAGTACTTTTTTTAGGTGGTGTGTGGTCTTGATTTACTAGCATGCACTTATGATTTGTGGTTTTTTTATGTTCTCTTTTTCAACCATTTGATGTTATTTTGCATGCCAATAGTGTCCTAACATAAATATAAGTTATCCATAAATATAGATGCATCTTAGTGAATTTTTTCATCTATATATCATCTAAAAAAGAATATAGTAATCATTATTCATACGGATTTATTGAACAATAAAAACATTCTAGATAAATCAAGCAAGCATCTAGAAAGTACTAAATGTAGCACTAAAGTTCACATTAGCAACACCTTGTATTGCACTAACTTTCTTGGTGAATGAATTATAATAATTTTTGGAGTGTTGTTTTGGATATTATACTTTATTGAGGGGCCTAAAAAATATCAATTAAGCTCAATTTTTCCCTCATGTAATGCATGCCTCAAAACATATTATTTTCCTTATCATTTTTAGATATAGTTACATAATTAGGGAAGTGAGAATAAGTGTAATTTTTTGGTGATTGGAGTGAAGCTTTGGAAAAATAGGTGAGGTTTTTGGATCCATATATTTGAATAATACAATTATCAAAAATATTTTCACTTAACTAACACTTCTTACAACCATACTCACTCTGGTTCTAACACCTAACCTAGAAATGGAACTTAACAATTTAGACAAAGTCCTATGTTCATCACATAATTTAGACAAAGTCTTATGTTCATCAAAAAAAATTATTGGAAGAAAAATGATTGAGAGGGGGGATGGGGGTGAATAAATCTTTAAAATATTTTAAAACTTTTACTTTATCATTCAGGAACCATCAAATTAATATAGTGAACTAGCAACACGTCAACAACCATTTATATGAGCATGAGATAAAATCATAACACATAGAATAATTATTTGAGTAAGAAACCCTCAAGGGGATTAAAACCCATTGATATATGAAGATGGAATATAGTCTTATAATAAAAAATCCAATTTTATTGAAGCACCAACTTCACATGGAGCACCAACCCCAACTAGCCAAGCACCCACTTGACTATGCTTCAATAAGTACCCACTTATAAGGAGGCATCAAAACCTTAGATTACTCAAAAAAAAAAACCACCTAATTTATTTGATCACCCATATAACACCTTGTTTCTCATCCAAATTATGATGACCATCTCTTTAGCTCTTTGCACTCTTATCCCTCTCAAACTGCCTTCTAGGCCTCTTCGCTCAATTAGGTCTCTTTAAGACTGATTAGGTCATATGACCTTGATATTCATCTAAAATACCCATGTTATATATTAATTATAATTTTTATATACTTATATTATGGTATAAAATACCTCTTTCATCTCCTCAAAGTGTTATTTCCTTCACTTGTACTCTAAAACTCTCTAACAAGTCAATTAGGCCTTGTTCTTATACAATCCTTCAGCTCATACACCTCTTGATTGGAAATACACCATTGAACACTTAGATTACCCTTAAAATATGTATTATAAAACAATTCATAAATTAATAAATAATTACAATAATTCATCCTCAACTTAAAAGACTAAAACCTCTTTTAGGCGTTAAGGAGACCTAATTTAATTAGGCCTTCATTAGTGCACATTACCCTTTGATCTCCTTGGAACACTTTTAAAATTCATACACAGTAGTAAAAATCCATATGACACTTAAATATACCCCTAATATTCTCATGTTATTTCTATGACATGTTTTATCTCCAATCACCACTTGAAGCATGTCATTAATATTATTTACATTAGGCCTTCATACACATAGAAAGGTCTATCTTGAACAAATATAGATAAAAAAATGTTTAGCCACACAAAAATGATAATAAATGATATCAAAATATACTCCAAGACCTAAAAAACTTCACAAAATTAATTATACTTCATTATATATAGAAAAAGGACTCAAAAACACTCATGTAACTTGCTCCCTTAAAACTACATATTTTCCTCAAAGACCAGTCATGGTGACTCAAACCTCCAACACCTATATACACATATAAAATAAATTATTATGAATTTATATGATCCTATTATATCATTAGACCATTTTTAGATATAAATATAATATGGTCAAATGGTAATATTGGTCTTGCAGACCAATCTCATAACCTTATATCTCATTGTCTCATTTGAACCAGACAGATCAAGTTGTGAGCAAATTTTTCACTATAAACACTGAATTACTAAAATTATAACAAACATGCGAATGTATTAAAAGTATTGAAAAAAATCTACATGCACTTGGTTTCATCACTATTTCATGATAACATATTCCTAATCACCTTTTCACTGTTGCTTGGGTTTTTCACTATTTCTTGGGCCTATTAGTGACTGTCTAACTTGGATGACCATTTAGCACACTTTAGGGATATATTATATATATATAACTTTATTTACATGAAAAATGAGTCTCAATATTTATCCTCCATTTATTTGTATACTTTGACTTGGTCAAATCTGATTGCTACAACAAATCTCCAAGAAATGTGCACTTTTTTGTAGGGTCTACTCACACACATGGAAACTCAATCACACCTTGAGGTTATTAGGAGAGTTTAATACAACATAAAATATATTTTATATTCATTTAAGACAATTATATTATTTATTTAACAATATCTTCAACATCGAGTCCTTATTAGGGTTCTGAGAGGGTTTAAACCTATTTTCATTCTTAGCAATCATTCATAAAGCATAGCCCTTCAATATAAAAATAAATTCCTATAATTTTTATCTAGGACCCTTGCCCATATACCATGAATATCTTAGGTTCCTATGTACATTTTTTATGGCTCAAGTCCTTGGGTTTGTATGCCTTCATTATGTGTACTTGAGAGACCTCAAAACCACTTTTCATGCCTTATCTTGTAAACCATGTCTTCAAAATTTGTGAAAATTATTGAAAAAAAATTAATACCTTTTAAAAAACTCACATATCCATATTTTCCTTGTAAATATATCCTCATTTCCCATCAGGCCATACTCTCTCTCTTTGCTCTCTAAGACCTTGACCTATAAACCACATTAGACATTAAAATTGATTTTAATGCTTCTTTCCATGCACTCTCCACCTCAATAACATAATAAAGAAACCTCTCTCATGCTTAAAAATAGTCATAAATCATTCATATTCCTTGACAATAACTCATGATACTTTATTAGACCAGGCAAGGTTTAGAGGTAGTCTAGGTGCAGACTAGGTCTGAAGGTCTTACCCTTGTAGGCTCACCTTGAGACTCTCATTAGTGCCCTAATTTTTTACATACATGTTTAATCAACCTCATAAAATATCTCATCCTTGTTTTCACTTATATTTACAAGCCATCATACTCATTCATGCACAATACTAGGCATCTTATGCACATACCTTCTCAAGACACTACTAGGCTCAAGCACTTGACAACTTTGACAACAAGGACCTTACATGCTAACCTTCAAAACACTCATGTAGTCATAATAACATATCCTACACTTTATAATCAATACAACACTAATCAATATTCTCACTCATAGATACACTCTTCAATGACCTCATGAGGACCTTTTCAAGAACCTTTGACATCAATGACAACATCAATGCCAAACCTTAATCAATAGGAATAATGCTCAACAATATCCCCCTTTGTTATTTATGGAAAAACACATTGAAAAATGATCATTTTTATCTCCCCATTCTGGTATTTCTTTCCCTTTGACATAAATGACAAAGTGATGTCTACAATTCCTTCGATCACACTCCTTAAAACCAAAATACTCAACACATAAGACTATGAATTTATGAGACATAATACAAACATGTTCCCCCTATCTCCATGCATACCTTCTTGATACAACTCATATGTTCTTTGGAGATAATAAGATCTATTATCTCCCCTAATTACTTGGCTTCTTTAATGATTGCTAAGGGAAAGAATTACACCCAATTATTATCTTAGGTGTTCAAATGTTACCTTTAGAACTATTTAGTCAAAATATCTACAATTTGATCTTGTGTAGAAACATATAGAATTCTAACACTTTGTTCATTTACCTACTCTCTTATAAAATAATATATGATGGGAATGTGTTTTGTCTTTTAGTGCATGAAGGGTTTTTGAGATGCTTATAGCACATTGTATTGTCACAATAGATAGGGATATGACCATCATACTCCACCTTGTGGTCTTTTAGGGTTTTACTCATCTATAGGACCTAAGTGCAACATGAATCTACTATAATATACTTAGTCTCACAAGTGGGTAATGCTAAAAATTGTTGTTTTGTACTTATCCATGAAACTAGGCACCCACCTAAGAAGAAAGATCCTCCACTTATACTCTTCCTATCATCTAAACTTCTTACCCAATTTTCATCTATATATACTATCAAATTGAATTCCTTGCTCCTTGAATACCACAACCCATAATCTATAGTCCCCTTGAGATACCTAAGTATCTTTTTAACTTCTTGTAGATGATTTAGCTTTGGATCTACTTGAAACCCTCCCACAAGACTTATTATTTAAATGATGTCAGATCTAGAGGTAGTGGTGTATAGAAAACTTCTAATCATTGACCTATATGACATCTGATTGACCTTTGGATACTCATATTCATTGCTCAACTTACACCTTGTAATCATAGGTTTACTAACTACCTTAAAATATTGCATCTCAAAATTATTCAACATCTCTTATGTACTTGAATTATGAAATGAATATATCTTTTTTAGATTGAGTGATTTTCAACCCAATAAATAATGATAGTTCTCCCAACATGGACATCTCAAACTCTTTCTTCATCACTTCTAAAAATCCCTTGGTCATGTTCTCATTATTTCCACCAAATATGATGTCATCCTCATAGATAACTAATGTCAATTTATGGATATCTTATGACTCTATGTATAGATTAATATCTATAATTCCTCTTTTGAATCCTTGGTCCAATAAATACCTATCCAACCTAGAATACTAAGCTCTAGGAGCTCGATTTAGACCATAGAGAGCCTATTTCAATCTAAAAACATAGTCCTTGTCATTTGATAGTGAAAATCCCTAATGTTTCTCTATGTACACCTCCTCTTCCAAATTCCCATTCAAAAAGGTAGATTTGACATCCATCTGGTATAACTTGAACCCTTTGAATCTTGTATATGCTAGAAATAATATGATGGCCTCGAATATTGATAATGGTGCAAAGGTCTCCTTAAAGTCTACCCCTTAAAATTATGCATATCCCTTACATACCAATCTAGCATTGTTCCTAATAGCTTCTCTATCTTCATTCAAATTGTTTCTAAACACCCATTTTGTGTTAATGACATTCTTGTCTTTAGGCCTAGAAACTAGTTCCCAAGTCTCATTATTCTCTATTTGGTATAACTCCTCATTCATAGCACCTATCCAAAAAAAATATTTTCTTGATTCTATAATATTCTTAGGTTGAATATTATTTAATAGAGAAACATTCTCTTGATTTATATTAATTACCAATCTTCTCCTTGTTTGCATACCTACATTCTTATTGTCAATGATTTGAGATTTAGGATGATCTCTTTGAATTTATCTTAAGGGGCCTTTTGATTCCTATCTCTCCTCAACTTCCTCTCCTTCCTCATCAACCTCCATAGTTTCCTCTTAATTATATAAGTCCATATTCTCTAAATTATCCTTTTATTGTGAGTGTGATTACCTTGTCTCATCAATATTCACATTGATGTTTTATACTATCTTCTATAACCTATTGTTATAACATATATAGGCTAAGATCATTGATGAGTATCCTAAGAATATACCTTTATCAGATCTAAAAATAAATTTCCTAAGTCTTCATCATCTATTTTGATGAAACATTTTCTCCCAAACACTCTCAAGTGTTCTGCATTGGTAGGTCTGCCCTTATACAGTTCATAAGGATTCTTGTTTCCATTAGTACTTATCTATCCTCTATTAAAAATATAGATTGTAGTGATTAATACCTCTTTTAAAAATCCATCAGATAATATAGACTCATTTATCATATCTTTATCCATATCTTAAACTATCCTATTCTTTCTTTCCACTAACACATTCTATTGAGGTGTCATAACTACTAAAAACTATCTCCTTATTCCATGAACCTCATAGAAATCATCAAAATAATTGGACTAAAAATCTCATCATCTATCAGATCTTAGGCACTTGATCTTTCCATTCTTATCATTCTCAATAATATCCTTGAATTCCTTGAACTTGTCAAGAGCTTTTGACTTTTCTTTCAAGAATAAAACCCAAGTCATTCTTGTGTAGTCATCTTTGAGTAACATGAAGTATTTATCTCCTTGAATGCTTTAAATTATTATATGCCCACATATATTAATGTGTATTAACTCCAAGGGACTTTTATTAGATCAATCCTTGGACTTGAACCTTATTCTAGTTTGCTTACCATGTTGACATCACAGACTTCTTAGTGATTATCTTAAACAGATTATCAAAATTTAGGTGACCTAAACTTATATTCCATAGCCAAATTTCATCCATATTTCTCATAAATCATCTCTTCTTCTTGATATCATTCAAGACATATAGATTATTCTCAACCCCCTTAGCATTGGTAATTAGCATTCCTGATTTGGCTCTCCTTATCTCACACCCTCTATCATGAAAGATTAGTGTGTGTCCTTGATTACACATTTGAATTACACTAAGAAGGTTATGTTTCAAACCCTCCACCTACAACACATTTTGTGTCTTGGTCTTCCCATTGTCCAAACTTAAGACACCCTTACCAACTATATTAGCAGTTGTGTTGTCTCCAAACCTCATTGTTCCTATAGTATTCTTATTTAATGAAATAAAATTATTTTTATCTCATGTCATATGGATTAAAAAAACTATCTATATACCATTTCATGCCTTCATATTGAATGTGAAAGGCGCTATGAGCTATCATTGAATCCTTTTTAGTCTTTTATTCCTCTTTAGTAAATAGTCCATCTTGACTCTTGAGCTCAATATGATTAGTCCTAACTTTCTTTAGTTTTCATACCAATGTTTTACCCTTATCATTCACTCTAGGAGTTTCATAGTTATTTTTTAATCTTGAGATATTTCTAACTCTATTATAAAATAATCTTGCAATGTGTCCTATATTATGATAGATATAGAAAAAAACATTTTTGTGCTTACCTCTTAACTGATCACTCCTTTTCCCATGGTACTATGATAACTTATCCTTTATTACATTGGGTTGTCTTATTGTTCTTTTCATTTTGATACTCTTGACTTGTTTTGACTTCCCATTCTCTCTAAGTTTCTCTTGTTCAAACTTCAAGAAATCTAGCTCTATTTCCAACTAGTCATACTCAACTTCCTTTGATCTAAACCTTGTATTGACACCTTCTAACTGATTCTTGAGATACTTTATAGTCTTATCTTGATGCTTCAAATCATCAAGGGCACTTATGATTTCAGCTTAAAGGTCTACTTTAGCTTCTCCTTCTTCACTGTCATAGTAGACTTCTTCATCATACATATTGTCTTCTTTTTTTATCACTAGACATCTTGTGCTTCATAGGATCACCTTCAAGCCATTATAATTACTTTAAAATACCAAGATCTAATACCCATTATTGGAAACATAATTACTAAGTTAGGGGTGAATCTATCTTTAAAATATTTTAAAACTTTTAATTTATCATTCATGAAACATCAAAGCAATATAGTGAACTAGCAACACATCAAGAACCATTTCTATGAGCATGAGACAAAAGCATAACACATAAAATAATTATTTGAGTTGGAAACCCTCAAGGTGAAGAAAAATAATTGATATCTATAAATTTACTATATTCCTCTAAGACAAAAACCAAGTTTAGTGGAATAACATCTTCACATGGAGCACCAACCCCAACTATCCAAACACCCACTTGACTAGGCTTTAACAAGTACCTACTTACAAGGAAGAACCAATCCCCTAGATGATTCAACACCAACTCAACCACATGATTAATTTGATCACATATAGAATTTTTTTGTGTTTATCTAACTGATGATGACCACCTCTTTAGCTCTTTGCACTCTTATCATTCTCTTTAAGACTGATTAGGTCATATGACCTTGATATTAATATAAATTACCCATGTTATATATTCATGATAATTTATATATATTCCTATGATGTAATAAAATAATTTTTTTAACTCCTCAAAGTGATATTTCCTTTGATTTCACTCTAAAACTCTCTAACAAGTCAATTAGGCCTATTAGGCCTTGTTCTTATATAATCCTTATGCTCATACACCTTTGGTAGGCCATACACATTTGAAAACTTATATTAACCTTAAAATATGTCTTATAACATAATTCATACATTAATAAATCATTATAATAGGTCATCCTCAACTTAAAAGACCAAAACCTCTTTTAGGCCTTAAGGAGAGCTAATTCAATTAGGCCTTCATTAGTGCATGTTACCATTTGATATCCTTGGAACACTTTACAAATTAAAAAATAGAATTAAAAATTCATATAAAACTAAAATATACCCATAATAATATCATCTTATTTCCATGACACTTTTCATCTCGAATCACCACTTGAAGCATGTTATTAGTACTATTTATATTAGGCCTTCACACACATAGAAAGGTTTGTCTTCAATAACTGAAGATAAAACAATGTTTAGACACAAAACCATGAAAATAAATCATATTAATAGATACTAAAATACCTTAAAAAATTCAGCAAGTTTATTATACTACATTACATAAGGAAAAAGGATTTGAAAACACTCTTGTAACTTGCTCACTCAAAACTACCTATTTTTCTCAAAGACCAGTCATGGTGACTTAGACATCCAACACATATATAGACATATTAAATGACTTATAATACATGTAAATTATCCTAAGATATAAATATACCATTATCAAATATAAATATAATATGGCCAAATGGCAATATTGGTCTTGCAGACCAATCTCATAACCTTATATCTCACTATCTCATTTGAACCAGATAGATCAACTTGTGAGCCACTTTTTCACTATAACCAATAAATTCAAAAAATTATACCAAACATGATCATTACTTAAAATTCCTAAAAAAAATCTACATGTACTTTGTTTAATCACTATTTCATGATAACACATTCCTAATCATCTTCTCACTACTACCTAGGTTTCTCACTATTTCCACCATTGGGCCTATTAGCAATTGACTAACTTGGATGAAAAGTTTATCACACTTGAGGGATAGATTATATACAAAAATATTCATGTACATGAAACATTAGTCTCAATATTCATCCTCTATTCATTTTCATAATTTGACTTGGTTAACTCTAACTACTACAACAAATCTCTAAGAAATGTGCACTTTCTTATAGGGTCTATGCACACAACTGGAAACTCAATCACACTTGGAGGTGCTTGGGAGAATTTAATATAAAATCAAATATTTTTTATATTAAGTAAGTCTATAACATTCTAATATTTTTTGAATAATGTCTTCAACATTGAGTCTTTATTAGGGTTTTAAGAGGGTTTAAACCTATTTCCATTCTCAACAATCATTCATAATGCATAGCCCTTCAATCCAAAAAAAATTCCTATAATTTTGAGATAGGAACCTTAAACATATACCATGAATATATTATATTCCCATGAAAATGTTTGATGATCCAATGAACACTTGAAAGTCCTTCTTGGGTTTGCATGCCTTCATTCTATGTACTTGAGAGACCTCAAAACCACTTTTCATGCCTTATCTTGCAAACCATGACTTCAAAATTTTTGAAAATGCTTGAAAAAAAATTTAATACCTATAAAAACACTCACCTATCCA
The DNA here is from genome assembly GCA_037957365.1 of Torreya grandis. NCBI lineage: Eukaryota > Viridiplantae > Streptophyta > Pinopsida > Cupressales > Taxaceae > Torreya > Torreya grandis. The sequence continues at coordinate 280,148 of JARHVA010007075.1, forward strand.
TAATTTCCTTGTAAACAAAACCTCATTCCCCATTAGGCCATACTCTCTCTCTCTTTGCTCTCTAAGAACTTGACTACAAACCACATTAGACCTTAAAAATGATATTCATGATTCTTTCCATGAACTCTCCACCTTACTCAAATACTTCAAAAACCTCTCTCATTCTTAAAAATAGTCATACATCCTTTATATTCCTTGACAATAGCTCATGATACTTCATACGACTAAGCAGGGTCTAGAGGTAGTCTAGGTGTAGACTAGGTCTGAAGGTCCTACCCCTGTAGGCTCACCTTGATACTCTCATGAGTGTTCCAATGCCTCACATACATGTTTAAGAAACCTCATACAACCTATCATGCCTATATGCACTCATCTTACCAATCCATCATACTCATTCATGCACAAGACTAGGCATCCTATGTACATACCTTTTCAAGACACTACTAAGATCAAGCACTTGACAATTTTGACAACAAAGACCTTCCATGCTAACATGCACATCACTCATTAAGTCATAATAACATATACCAAACATATCTTACACTTAAAAATCACTACAACATTGATCAATATTCTCTCTCATACGTACACTCTTTAATGACCTCATGAAGACCTTCTCAAGAACCTTTGACATTAATGACAACATCAATGCCAAACCTTAATCAAGAAGAACAATGCTCAATAGATTTTATGTACTTATATGTCTTACCACAAAACCCTAATTTCTACTATTAAACTTTGATAATTATCTCTAATATCAGATATTCAATATATATTTCTAACCCATATTTTTTTCTTTATTAGTACCTATAAGGTACTATAACTCTTACAATTTCAATTAAACATCTCATTCTTTCCAATCACCATTTAATTTTTCTACCATATAGTTTTTAACATAATTTTTTTAATACATATATAAAGGAATATGTATAATTGCATTTTTTTATCTTGTGAGAAATAAAACATTATTTGAACATTGTTGTTATCTATAAGATTTATTGGTTTGCTTTCTCATTAGTGGAATTTTGTGATTTTATTGCATCTTTAACCTAACATAATAAGTCTTCAATAGTTTCAATATTTTTGAGTTTACAATTGTCATATTAATAGCCTCCCAGATATTTTTTCACTCTTTGTTACTTTTGATAAACTTACATGTGGTTACAATTATCAGAATGCCACTAATGAGGGAAGAATGTGGATTACATGCTGAAATAAAAGTATTACTATATGTTATATGTCAACTTGAAGAGATAGAAAAATATAGGATAAAAAATAATTAATAGCCATATAACATAATCAATGATATTTTCCTTATCACATTAGTTCAATGTTTTGTTTTGTTTTTTCTCCCTTTTCTTCTTTTGATGAAATGGAGGTTATATTATTAATATAAATATATTAAATTACAAAATTATTTATATAAAAGGGGGTTTACAATAAGAAAGTATACCATAATGATATATTAAGTCCAACTTAGAAAATATAAATGAGGCAAAAAATTTAAAGAACATAAAATTAGCTCACTTAGAAAAGATCTAGAACATTAAAGAGAGAGACACTTAAATAGTAGTAAAAAAATTAGTTAAAGAGGGGTCATGATCAAGAGGACCACCCCATCCAGAGCTTTGAAGATATTTTACTTCAACAATAATATCCCATCTAGAATTGGTGTCTTGTTGATCACCCTTGTCTTTTACCTTAGTATCTTACATATTGCACAATAGGGAAAAATAGCCAAAGCAAGCTTAGGGAAGCCTTTATCTGAGGGTGATTAACTATCACCCTAAAAAACCCTAAATAGGAGACTCTACTTGAATTGGTCCATAGAAGTTAGATAACCCTACCCCTAGGCCTATGGAAGGCCCTAACCTCTATGTTGGGCTAGGGGAGGAGAGAGGCACCATGATGAAGAACTAGTAGTACAATTGTAAGAACACTAGCAAGAATGACTACAATGAGGACCACCACAAGGGGGGCAACTGCCACCTCTTGATGGTGAGTTATATAGAGGAGAAGGTGAGATGTGATCAAAATTTTAGGGGTCATCACCTTAGTGACAAAGTAACAACTAAAATTAATCTAGCTTCATAGCCACTGTATTAATTTGCACTTGACTCTATAGAAGCACATTGAAAATAACCATAGCCTTATTATACATAAAAAATTGAATGTTAGTAGAAACATTGGAGATTAAATATAAATTAATTTCTTTCCATATCCAAAATATAATTTCCACTTTTAAAGAAATCTAGACTTGGGTGAATTGAGGGGGAATTTACAGGTTGTCACCTAGAAGAGTGTGAAACCAACTGAAGGGGTCTAGGTGATAAGGTTGAAAAAAATCATGTATCCAAACTCATGTGTCTTGGTCCTTAGGGAAAAACTAGAAAAGGTGCATGAGAGTCTCCAAGTTTTAAAAAAATGGTAACTATGGTTACAAGCCCCCTAAATGAATTATCATCTTGCCAATGGGAGTCCTAGAACAAACACTAAATAAAGTGGGCTAGCTTAGGCTCAACACATGCATCCCACACTGTCTAAAATCATCTCCCCCACACAAAGAGGGAGGATTAAATTCTCTATCTACCATTAAACTTTTTAATCATAGGTAAATGTGTCAAAATACATTCATAACCTTTCCAAGAAGTACACTTATAGAAAGGGGTATCAACGTACCATTTCCATTCTTTTAACTAAGAGCAGGGAGAATTGATTCTGATTTTGTGAAGCATTTCCACTAGAACAACTTCCATAATCTCTTTGTAATATTCTCTATTGGCAACAAAAAAATTATACTTAACTTTGAATTCATCCCAAGGGAAACAACATCGAGTGTCTTTGAAATACAAATCTTGAACTGTATGAATTCCTCTACAAAAGAATTTAAGTACATATATCCAAGGCACCTCTGCAAGAGGAATTGCATGAAATATAATGATAAGGGACCACCTAAGGAGTGTCGATTGATAGAGATACCATCCCAAAACCTAAGGCCTTTCTATTGTAGAAAAGGTTTTACTTTTTCCCAAGATTTCCAGATACTTCCTATCATAAAGGACTTCACAACTTTCAAAAATGAAATAAGAGTAAGGAGGTTATTAAAGTTGAGGCCTTTCCATGTTGCCCACCCATAATGGGAGCCTTTATCAATATAATTTCCAAGGTCTATTTTCTTCAATGTCCTAAATAAGCTATTTGGAATAGAGAGTCAAACCTTGATGAGATACATCAATCACTCCCATACCACCCACCACTTGAGGAAGATAGCAATAATCTTTGGCCACCATATGAAAACCTATGCCAATGGAAGAGTTAGCCCAAATTAAGTCTTTGAGAATTTTTTTAAGCTTACGCACTAACTACTTAGAAGACACCCAATTGGATGAATAATTGACATGGGTGATTGCAAGAACTTTATAACAAATTTAGAACTTACCAACCAATGATAATGGTTTGGTGATCCAATACAATAACTTATTTTCCACCCTATCCACAACATATTGCTAAAATGTAGAGGGGGAGGCTTGGAATGCAAAAGGGATGCCCAAAAACTTAAAGATTTTATTGTGTTAGAGAAATATCCACTCAAAATGAGCCATCTAGAGAGGTATGGGTAGGAAACATTATCTATAACATTGGGTTTTGTGCCATTATATGGAAGAACTAGAAGCAGGACAAAAAAATCAAGGTAATGTATGACATTAGTAATATTATCCTCATCTTCAATGAAAGTGAGGAAGAAATATTTTACAAAATACCCATTAAAAAGTTACAAGAGATCCTTAGTCAATAAAGAAATGCCACAAACGAGGCCATGAGATTAGGTATTATCAAGAAGATAGATGAATCCTTTAGCAACAAGAACATAAAGAGCCAAAGCCAGTAAACAACCATGTTGATAGATCTAAAAATACCAAACTACTCTAAGCTAACTCCATTAATGGAGAGAAAGGTTGAGGTATTAGCACAGAGCATATGAACCGATTGTAATAAGGTAGGGCCAAAACCAAAAGCTTGTAAGATAAATAGAATAAATAGCCATTATATATAGTCATAAGATTTTTTGAAGTCAATTTTTATAAACATGGCCTTCTATTAGAATGATGAGCCCATTTTATGCCTTCCCAAATTATAATAACATTATCTAAGATATAACTACCTTGAACAAACCTTATTTTCTTGGGTTGAATAATTAAAGGTAGGAGGTGGAGAACCTATAGAGCTAACACTTTAAAAATAATCTTGAAGGATACATTAAATAGGGTAATAGGTCTCCAATTATAAATCAATTCAAGGTCATCATCTTTCAATATGAACTTTTTATGTCCTCTACTGATACAAACCTTCAATATAGACTTGATAAAGATTAGGTTTAATATCATCCCATATTTTTTTATAAAATTCACATAGAAAGCCATCATACCCTTGAGCTTTTTCATTGGCCATATGCATAACTACTTCATACAAATCTTCCACAGAGAGTTTCTTGTCATAGTTAACCCTTTGGGTAAAAAATACTTTACTCATAACAAATAAAAGGTGGTGGTTAAGGGCTTGATGACACTCTAGGGAAGGCTCCTAAGCTCTAAAAACTTGTTGGTAATTTTTAATTAAGCCTTTGACCATACCGAGCATCTCAGTGAGGCAAAGACCATCCTTTTAGATGGCATGAATCTACTAGGGAGATAGTTTTGGCTCTAAGCATTTGAAAATATTCTTTGGAGACTTTATGAAAAACTTTGAGCCAATGTAGACATGCACAAATTTGGAGTCCACAAGCATTGTACATGTCTAAAATTTGTATTTTTTACCTTAATCTAGCCACCTACACTTGTAGAAGCTTGCAGAAGGGTTTTTTTTCGAGCTTCACCACTTCATAACTCAGTTATGAGGATATGAGAGAGTAATAAATCCATCATATTTTGGCTTGCTAACAACTATTTATCTATAAAAATATCTTCATCCAATTGAGTATATCAACCCACCAGTTATTAGTAGGGTGGGGGACCAAGTTCTAACCCCTCTCAATGTGTACCATGGTGGGACTGTATTCCAACATGATCGTATTTAGAAAAAAATATGAATTTTTATATTTTTGGCTTTTTGAATTGCCAAATAAAGTAGAATTTAATAAGAATATGGTTATAAAGGATAAAATATGACAAGGTTTCAACTGATAGAGAAAATCATTATCAAATAAAAAGTATGGGTGAGTGGAGAGCATGACCTGATTAAGCCATTTTAACATATGATTAGAATCACTTTGAAGGTTGGTCAAATATTACCAAATTTTAGACGTGGGATGACAACTAGTTTTGGAGTCATAAAACCCAAATTTATTTTTCATGAAAAGCCATACCTCTCTTTCGTCAGGGGTCCATCTCATTGGTAAAAGGTCAATCTTATCAGTAGGTCTTTCCACCATGTTGAAATTACTACAGATGTCCTATTGGGTTTCAAGTAGTGAATTAGTGATCCACTACCACAATTTTTTCCTTTCATGCATATCATTTGAGGTATAAACATTAATGATGCCTATTATCATAGATTTTACACCTATCTTGATTTTGTAACTTGTGTAAAAATATAACAATACAATGGGATCACCTCCAAGCTGTAGGACATTGGAAAATTTAGGTGAACCTCCATAAAAGGCTAGATTCCTTTCACTAAATTTGGTGTAACTAATAAACTACCATCTTGTGTGGGAATTTTTCTTCTATAGTGATCTTGCTTCTATAGTAGGGTTTTGACTATGAGAAAAGAGTTTTGGAAATGAAATTGCAAAAAAACCTAGAAATGGTTATTGCACCAAATATTTTGTTGCAAATTTTAATGATTTATTGAATGAACATATAAAAATAATAAATATATTGAAATTTATAGGAGCATAAACTCATGCAAATGTGAAACCAAAGGTCATATTGGGTATTTTCTCATACAATGAACACGATTCTTTGTTTTTAATCAAATTATATTTCAAAATGGTAAAAGAATACTAAAAATGAAATTTCATGACTAAAATAAGAACAAAATCATTCAAAAATATTTAAGTAACCTTTGCATACATAGATTACATATACAAGAGAGATAAATCTTCAATTTATTGTCATTCTCTAGGTTGCATCATGTAGGTAAGTTATTCAAAATGTAGAATAATCTCTCTAATAGCAAAAAGATAAATGGGCTATGACATAGTACCCATATTTATAAAAAAAATCTCATGAAAGAGATGTAGTTAACCAAAAATCCATGTCTAGTTCAAGAGCATGCAAAATATGAAAACTTCATGCATTGGGGGCGTAATCTTTAGATGTAATGGAATCCTTGGAAAAGTAAACAAGTGGAAAAAGAAAATGAAAGTGTTGAGTTTGATCCAAAATACTGGAGGCATGGAGGAGACTTAGTAATCTTCATGTAATCCTTTTATCTTCTTTAGTTAACCTATTGTATTTTCTCCATGCAATGAGGCACCAAAGTGAAACTCAAACTTTTAAAAAAATAGATATATTTAGATAAATTTAAGCTATTTTTTGTAAAACCTTAACTTGTAATTTTTAATTAGGACTTTTACAACTTTCAAGTCACATAATTTTGACAAAATTGGAAATGTATTTTACAATATGTGATTTTGAAATTAAGCAACTCCGTCTTGTTAAAAAGGAAAGTCTAATTTACAAGTTTATTTTTCACAACTTTTAACCTATTAAAAAGGAACATGGAAATTATAGGTGGCTCTTTCTAAAAAATAACTATCAAAATGATAGTTGTAATTTACAATCTATAATTTTACAATATTTTTTACAAGGAAACACAATATATAAAATGTTTGTGATAGAAATAATTAATCTATAACCAAAATTTTTGAAGACTCTATCTTTTTTTGATTATGTCTTCTCAATATATCCATCAAAACTCTTGAATATCTCTTGGATATAATCTTCATCAAGACCAAAAGAGTAGAGGTGGCTTATTTCACATTTTAAAATGGTGTTAGAGAGTTCTACTCATTTAGCCCTATATTCTTGAGTCTCTTTCCTCTTTTGATCCAATGTATTATTTTACATGATAAAATGGTAGATGGAACTCAAGTTGAAAGTTGTGTCTCGTGTTGAATCTCCTTTAATCACTCTTTTGAATTTATCTTAAACTTCCTAAGCTGAAAGGAGCTATTTTTGATGATTTATTGCTTGATATGATAATTTATTTAGTAAATATTTAATGTCGTATATCATATTAGTGGCTTTATCATGTGAGTCCTTCACTTTATTAGTACTCTCTATGAGTATCCTTATTCTAAACTAAGTTATTATGTCTAATTCCTCATGCTCTGCATAATTTTTAAGTATATTCTTTGTAATGAGGATATTAGTATCAATTATATCCATTAATATCAACTTTGGATAAAATAGGTTTAACCTTTTTTTCTCTTCTTGATACTTGATTATTTGCTCTCTCAAATTTTTCCATCTCTCTTTTAAAGTTGTATAGTTGTCCATCACTAATTCAATAACTTTATTTCCCTTTGAGATGATCTCTTCTACCCAATCCTTTGTATCCCTTCCCATGCTATAAATTTTTATCACTACATCAAGTGTTTCTTTATCTATGATCTGAGTAACAGGTAATGTTAGTTGAGCATCGAGCTCAATGAACTTATTTAATACAGTCATCAATTGTTCAACCTTGTTCTTCAATTCATCCTTAATGACCTTGTCACTATCCATTTTCTAGAAATTTAATGTTGAATTGAACATCATGTTTCAATCCCTTTATTTTAGGATAACCAAGGTGAACCTCTTATACCTAGTAATACCCCACCACTAGATCTTCTTTCTATTTTTCTGGTGGGGGGACTACAATCTCTACATACTTCTCCCCTACTTAATCATATAATATCCTTAATATGGTTCTAGGATTTTCTTTAGATTTCTTAAATGCATCCATGAGGCCAAAATCCAATTTGTTCAGGGAAATGATCTTCTTACATTTCTTCCCCACTATCTTTACTAGCCAACAAAGAGTAACACCCTATTGTCCTAGCACTGCCACTTGTGAATCTATAGCTGAAGATGCTACACTAGTGCTTACAATGATAAGTGTTGAGTTTATTATTGTTATAGATATATAATATTTAGTTAATTTTTTTCCAATATCTTCCCTATCTATGAGTTGAGTGTCCACACTTATATCAATTATTTTCTCTATCTCTACCTCCTTTATGGGCATTGGGCTTATTGTGGAAGTGGAAAAGGGAGGAATTATGGATGAGGGGATTGGAAGTGAGACCAAAGTGTCAAATTAAATTATTTAAAATATTGGTAATGGACTTACTGACATAGGTAAACTGGTAGAAATAGAGGGGGTAATCACTTGAGGTGAAGGTGGAGTGGATACAGGAGGATGAGGTGTTAGAAGTTGATGGAATGATAAAGAGAAGAGGAGGGAGTATTATAAAGATAGGAGTAGGTACTATTGGAGTTTTAATAATAGTTGTATCTTTAGATGAAATCACTATCGGTTGATCTATTTTTTCTCCTTGGTTGTGTTAGGTTGTGGAGCTAAAAGCTTCACTGATGCAGACATAGAGGAGGTTACGGGAGGAGGTTGCAAAGAGTTCGTTGTGTCACAGATGCCAGCATCGGTCAGGCCAATTGACGTCGGCAGTATCAGACAAGAAGGCAACTGACATCGGTCAAAATTCAACCAGTGTCGATGACTCCTAGGTAGATAGGGACCGACGTTGGTCACCTGTGTGATTCGACTGCGAGTATATTACGGGTAGTTTGTTGACGAACCAAGTGTTTGCATGTTGAGAGCCAATTTTAGACTGAGAGCTGTAGATCTAATTATTGTAATTAGATGTCTAATTATTGTTTGGATGAGATCTATATAATAGACTCATGGATTGTATTGTAAGTTGTTCTAGTTTGAGTTGAGCAAATTTTGCTTCTTTTGTGTGTGAGGTGAGCAAGGGTGTTCCTCCTAGTTCCATAGCAGTACCAAGGTGGGTGTTGGTTTTGGAGAGTCAGCAGGATTCTTCAGGGGTGTATGATCTTAGTCAGCTGGTGTGCATGGATTCTATAGGAGATCTACATGGTAATTAAGATCATTTATTTATAGGTGTATGTGTGTGTAAGGTCAAGGTTCATAGGTATGCAGAACCAGATTGATTTGCAGGTGTGCAAGATCAGAGAGGACAGCAACACATTAAGGAGCAAAATCAGGTGGGATCTACTTGGAGTACAGTGTGTACTCAAAGAGAGAAAAGAGGAAGGCAAGGAAGATCCTTCCATAAGTAAGGTCTATTGAGGTTCAGGTTGTTGCAGGTTCAGGGGAGATCTACTTGAAGTATGATTGTGTACTTGTGGAGTGCGTGGAGCACAGGTGGACTGGCAGGATACTGGCTGGTTGGAGGTGAACACCAACTCTGTGTTTGAGTTGGGTGTTGGGACCTAAGAGAGAGAGCTTTGAGGAGAGAATTACTATTCACTTGAGGTGTGGGAAGCCTCTGAAGAGGTGGTGGAGAAGAAGTGGCATCTTCTTTATTGTATTCTTTTCAGTATGAGTATTAATACAAGTTGTGTATTGTCTCTCATATCATGTGTTATTTCTGAATTCTAGTTACTTGTTGATTCTAGTTATTTCCGCATATTAAGTTGCTTGGTAATCAATTGTGTGCTTCCATTATATTTATCCCAACACGTGGTATCAGAGCTAAGGTTGCAGGGAGCAGGTTTTGTGTTTGGCTACAGGTCACTATCAGGGGTTTCTGATTGAGTGGGAGTAGAGCAATGGCAAATGAAAGTAAGCTAAGAATGGAGGAGTTGAAAAGCACAGATGATCACTTACGGTCCTATGGAAAGAAAGAGTAAATAAAAGAAAAGTGTTGGTTTGTGGAAGATCAGCATGAAAGAACTGAAGAAGCAGATGTTGCAGGTGATGTGGCACAGGATGCTCTGGGAGGTTTCTTGGATAAAGTTGAATCTTGTTTTATAGATTCTGTTGCCTCTTTCCATGCAGCCCCAGATAGAGGAGTTGGCGAGCCTTGCCAAAGAATTGGTAAAGGGGAAGTGAAGCTGAAATTGTAGGTGGCCAACACATGGGTGTTGAAGAAGGTCATGCAGGTCCCAGGTTTGGAGATGTGGCTAATTTCTTCAAAAAGGTTGGGTGATGAGAGATGCATAAGAACTCTCACATCAGATACACTTGAATTAGCTGGTGGTAAGAAAATAGGTACTCTTTATCTACTTGTTTATATTATTGATTCTTCTTCTGTTGCGAAGACGTGGCTTTGTAGGCTTGGTCACATGAGCAGGAAGGAGATGCATGTTCTTAAGCGGAAGACAAATATATTTGACAGGCTTAAGAACTAGAAAGCCTTGTTGTTCTTGGAGGAGATGGTAGATAGAGACTAGTGGATGGGGCTGGATACTTCTGAGCAGGGTAGTTTGGACATGGGTTTTGATTCAAAGGAGCTCGTGGGTAAAAAGCCATCACTCACAAGAAACACAGGTATTAGTGTTGGCAAGAAAATTGATGTCAGCTGAAGGTAAGACCGACATCGGTAAGAAGGACTGACATCGACAGAAGGGACACCAACGTCGATAGGGTTGGTAGTCAGGACAAGCGCATGGAAACCGATGTCAGTCGGATGTAGACTGTGTGGTGATCGAGGTCAGTCACTGTAACAAATTTTGGGTGGACAGTAAGCTGTCAAGGAGTCTCAAATGCCCATATGGAGGACTGAAGATGTAAGTAAGCCTCAAATTCATTATTCCTCTTCTTTATACTAGTTGCTGACTACAGAGTAGGAAGGATCTGGGAAATAGTGGGAGCGTGGTAGGAATATGATGTAAAACCAAGTGGAGACTTGGTAGGGTTGCCAGCAGGTATGAAAGCACAGAGACAAATGGATTATTTAGTTGAAGAATAGAGTGAATAGACACATGAGATGGAAGACCAGGTCATACGGTCTTGAGGAAGCTACAGGACAGTGGTACATGGTTTGACAGGTGGAGGATGAAGCATGGCTTCAGTCAATGTCAGGGTAATTACTGTGGTTTGTCTTACCAGGGGGATGGTGATTGCAACATCATTTTGTTGTTGTATGTGGATAGTATGCTAGCTATCAGGGGTGTACATATAGGTTTTTGTTGAGCTAAGGGTAATATTAGTTTAGTGGCATGCTATAAAGAATTTGGAGCAGCAAAATTCTTTGGCATGCGAGACATGGAGATCACAGGTTGATTTTGTATCCAGTGGGAGCTAATGTGAATCAGGTGTTGGCGAGGTTTAGGATGTAAAATCGGTAAGCACACTTATGGCTGGATAGTTTAGTGTCTGAAATCACATGAGGTCTGGTATAGACCTGAGTTTTCCCAAGCAGTGGGTATTGTCAGAGAGTTAGGAGCCAATTTGGAGAAGTGGATTCTCAGGGATTTGAGAGGGACCAGCAGTAGGTATACATGCAGGGTTAGGACTTCACTACATGGGATTGTAGGTTCAGATGTGGCAGGATACTTAGATGACAGGAGGTGCACCATAGGTTGTGTGGTGGGTTGTCTTCAAGATTGAGCTTGAAGAGGGATACAAGCCAGGAAATAGATTAGATGGGGTACAGGTACAGGTATAGTGCAACTGTTTATCTCCAAGTGGGAGATTGTTAGGTTATGGAGCTAAAAGCTTCACTGATGCAGACATGGAGGAGGTTATAGGAGGAGGTTGTAGAGAGTTTGCTATGTCACAGACACTGGCATCAGTCAGGCCAACCGACGTCGGCAGTATCAGACAAGAAGGCAACTGATGTCGATCAAAAGTTGGCCAGTGTCGGTGACCCCTAGGCAGATAAGGACCGACGTCGGTCACCTATGTGGTTTGATTGTGAGTATATTATGGGAATTTTGTTGATGAACCAAGTGTTTGCATGTTGAGAGCCAATTTTAGACTGAGAGCTATGGATCTAATTATTGTAATTAGATGTCTAATTATTGTTTGGATGAGATCTATATAATAGACTCATGGATTGTATTGTAAGTTGTTCTAGTTTGAGTTGAGCAAAGTTTGATTCTTCTGTGTGTGAGGTGAGCAAGGGTGTTCCTCCTAGTTCCACAGTAGTACCAAGGTGGGTGTTGGTTTTGGAGAGTCAGTAGAATTCTTCAGGGGTGTATGATCTTAGTCAGCTGGTGTGTATGGCTTCTATAGGAGATCTACATGGTAAGTAAGATCATTGATTTTTAGGTGTATGTGTGTGTAAGGTCAAGGTTCACAGGTGTGCAAAACTAGATTGATTTGTAGGTGTGCAAGATCAGAGAGGACAGCAACACAACAAGGAGCAGAATTAGGTGGGATCTACTTGGAGTACAGTGTGTACTCAAAGAGAGCAAAGAGGAAGGCAAGGAAGATCCTTCCATAAGTAAGGTCTATTGAGGTGTAGGTTGTTGCAGGTTCAGGGGAGATCTACTTGAATTACGATTATGTACTTTTGGAGTGTGTGGAGCACTTATGGAGTGCATGGAGCATAGGTGGACTGGCAGTAGTGGATACTGGCTGGTTGGAGGTGAACACCAACTCTATGTTTGAGTTGGGTGTTGGGACCTAAGAGAGAGAGCTTTGAGGAGAGAATTACTATTCACTTGAGGTGTAGGAAGCCTTTGAAGAGGTGGTAGAGAATAAGTGGCATCTTCTTTATTGTATTATTTTCTGTATGAGTATTAATACAAGTTGTGTATTGTCTCTCATATCATGTGTTATTTTTGAATTCTAGTTACTTGTTAATTTTGGTTATTTTTGCATATTAAGTTACTTGGTAATCAATTGTGTGCTTCCATTATATTTATCCCAACAGGTTGCTTGATTATCCTCTCTTGGCCTTAGACTTTTTCTTTCTCTTATGGGAGACCACTGGCCTATTTGCCTTTTTTAGGAGGGTTCCACTATTATAGCTTTCTAATGATGGTGGTACTCCCTTCTCCTTGAGCTCTCATATATTCTCACTAATGCTCACTATTTCTTTGGTCACTTTGACCCCTTTACTTTTGAGTCAGTTGATTAATCTATTTATTATGTTGGTGATTCTATCCAGTAATGAGAAAGACTCAGGAATGGACCACCTTACTATTGGAAGGAATTAAGCATAGATTTTGTTCTCATATTATACTTTGTCTACTGCAGACTCATCATCTACCAAGTCTTTGGGGACTAGTGCCATGTTAAAATCCTTGATTTGATCAAGGGTCATCCTGGAATAGTCCTTTAGTCGTACTTCCTCTTCATCTTACAAGACCTCCTAATAGTCTTCATAATAAAGGACATGGGAATATGTTGAGATTCCTGGTTCACTAGTAATGTTTCCATTAACATCATAGAATGGCCTTGCCTCCAGATCCCTCAAGTTCATCTGGGTCATTTTATCATCTACACACTTGGCTTTGGATAAAGAAGGGCATGTGTACCTCCCTATACTGATGTGGAAATGAATTCCCACCTTGTGTTTGATAGATAACAACTTTTGAGTCTCCATGATCTACCTCAAAAGTTCCATTAATGTCTATTTGTCACTCACATACCTTATAAGGGTGTATGGATAACCATTGAATCCCCCTACTCTAATGTATGAGTATATGCGGAAATGGATGAAATAAGATCCCCAGTTGGTAATCTCTGAAGTGGCAACATTAGAGAATATCTTCTTCTCCAACTCTTTGTTGAATATGACTATGATGCATTAGATGAATGAATCATTTAATTTTATAAATTACTACCTAATAGCCTCAAGATTGAGGTCAAGGTAATAATTGAAAACTTTATTTTCCTAGTTAGCTATTATGTTCAGTCTTGGGAACGCTCTCCCTTTAGCTAATATATAAACTAGATAAGAAGTCATATAGAAATTCCCTATATTTTGAACTTCCATAAACTAATTTTGGATGGGTTCCATGATCATCTATTCCTATTGGATAACCTACTTGTTTTAGTGGATTACCCATATGTATCAGTACATCTAGTCTTAGAAGTTCTTTGCATTAGGGTTACTAGTGATTTTATATAGTAGTATGATTAGATCATCCACCTCATCCTTAAAATATATTCTTGCCAATGTTTTTGGAAATCTTGTGTATGTATCCTTAGGGACCCTTATCCATTACTTATTCATTACCCTTTGACATCCAATGTTTTTTCCTTGATAGAATTTCTTCAATGATTTAGGAGTTATATCAAGATAACTCTCATATTTGGGTATCAAGAACATTGAGTCTATAAAATCTTGGGTCTAGGTTCATAATTATTTTGAATTTATCATTTAACACTTCTCTATTATTAGAATAATAATTTTTTTATAATGTTCATGCCATTTTAGGGCTCTACACAATCAGGGTGAAAGTTACTACTTGAGGCAGTCCATAATTGTAAATGCTCTAAATCTAGTCATTTTTGAATTTGGCATTTACTCTAGTCCAAAAATAACCTAGGTTAATGTGACCTAGGCTTGTGTCTCTAATATTATTTTTATTAGATTCCAAATTGAGGGCAACACTAGGTCCCTTGGATTTTTACTTCATCTCTTTTTCAAATATGGAATTTGTAGAAATTGCCAAGGGAAAACTAACTACAAAGTTGGTAGGATTTAAAGGTGAAAAACATAGGTGAAAAATCCAATGGAGATTGGGGTTGCTATTGTAGGTAAAAACTCTAGTGAATATGGTAGTTTTAAAATGCACTTGTGTTTTACGATGAAAACTTTGATGGATATTAGGATTGCTATGTGTACTAGAAAATTCCATGAAGCTGTAAGGTTGAAATTATAGGTATAAATCCCATAGGTTTCAGAGTTATGTTTTACAAGTGAAAAGTCTATGGGGAGTGCAAATAATCCTCAATGAATATTTTATTATTTATACAAATTTTTAAAAATGATAGGTTTTTAAATGGTAAGGAAGATAGAGGGAAAAGACTCGACAACAACTGATAACATAGATGAAGATGACCCCCTAAGACACCACAAAAATAACCTAAAAATCCTAAAAACATTTAAGCAAATAAAATCCCTAAATTTACAATTGAATAAGAATAAAATAAAAATAAAATAACATATTTTAGCTTGGGAGATGAAAATAATAGATTGAAATCATAAAGGGATTGAGGAATACCGTGCAGGTGGGAAATAATGGATTCATGACACAAGGTCATGGCCTGAGGTTGTGGTGTGAAAGTGTGGCTTAGTGGCTCGACATCATTAGCAGGGTTTCAATTTGAGGCACTAATCTCTAAAACCAAATTATCATATAAATAATTAATTATGATAACCCTAATTAGCTTTATATACAACCTATGCAATAAATGCCCCTAGGTTGATGATTGGTAGGAGATCTAGAGTTTGCAAGAAATTTTGCATTTTTGTAATTTTTCAATTTGTATTTTGACCTCCACATTCTATAGGATGACTTATCTTTTTGAAAATGGGAAGGTGTAACTCAAGGGATAATTTTCAACTTTTCAAGTTACAATTTGCAATTGTAATTCTAGATTATGTAAGAAGGGTAGTCTACAAGAAGCAAAACTTGAGTTGTAATTTACAACTTTTCAAATTGTAAATTACAACTAGAGTTTTGGTTTTTAGTTGGAGTTCAGTACAGGAAGTGGAGGTTTGGAAGCAATTTTCAAGTTTACAAGTTGAAAATTGCATTTTAATCTCTGGTTTTCATGGAGTGTGTGATTTATGAGAAGCAAAACTTCATTTGCAATTTACAACTTTGCAAGTTGTAAATTGGAAATGGGGTTCTAGTTTTTGCAAGGCATGAGTTATGTGGGAAGCAAAGGTTAGGAAGAAATTTTTAAGTTTGTAAGTTGTAAATTATATTCCAATATCCTATTTTTTTTGACTTAATGTATAGAAAAAAGCAGAGGTTGGGATATAATTTTTAAATTTACAAGTTGCAAATTTCACCCAAATCTTCAATTTCTACCATCTTAAAGAAATTAGTGTTTTGGGTCATTTTAAGGCATTTTCCCAAAAAAAATAATGAGTCTCCCTTAGGGTACTTAACATTTTGATATTTTTGGGACAAAAATATTAGCATTTTTAGTGACCTTTGTGGGGTGATTATCTATTAATCAGTTTCTTTCTAGTAGCCTTCTAGTTCATTGGGTATGGAGTCATTTTAAGCTTAACACACTTTAACTGGTGAAGAAAAAAATTGGAATTTTTCCTAAATAAGAAAAAATAGGGTAAAATAGAATAAACTAAGGAAACAAAAAACTCCTAATGAGTTGACCTATAAGAAAGCACTTTTTTGGAAAACATAACTAAACTTAATATATACAAAAAAAATTGGAACAAATTCCAACCTCAAAAACAAGCTTTGAGGTATATCCCATTGATTGGGATAGGTAGTTTTGATACATCAAGCTTGGATAGATAGAATGCATTAGCTCCTTTGCACTAAATTATAATATATGGACCACTCCATATTACATCAAACTTGGTGTGTTTGCTGGTTTAGCTCTATCTACATCCCATTTAAGAACCATGTCTCCTTCATTGAATCTCTTATCAGATGATTTTTTGTCAAAATTTCTCTTTGTTTGAGCCTGGTTTGCTTCTAGAACTTTTATTGATTAGTTCCTAACTTCTTATAGTTCCATGAGTTCTACCAATTATATTGTCATTTCATAATTGTCAATCAAATCCAATTGATGATTGAGTTACAAAGATGGTAACTCAATTGACAATGGGACTTTGGCTTCCTTTCCATATACCAACATGAATGGAAAATTTCCAATGGCTCTCTTAGGAGTGATTCCATCAACCCACAATGTTGATTTTAACTTCATGTGCTATGTCTTTTGGTTATCTTTCATTATCTTTTTGACAATCCTTATGAGATTTTTTTTAGTAGACATAATCAACCCATTACCCTGCAAGTAATAATTAGAATAAGTACTCAGGTATATATTGTGATCTACAACCCACTCACTCATTTGAGTGCCCAAAAAATATTTGGCATTGCTTAAGATAATGGTGTGAGGAACACCAAACCTTGATACTATGCCATCCATGAATTCTAGGATAGATGACTCTATGGCATATTTTAGTGCAACTAATTCAGTCTACCTTGTGAAATAGTCACTTTCTATAAGGACCCATTTGTGGTGTGAAATCAATGGTGGATTGATCATACCAATAAAATCCAATCCCCATTGAGCAAATGGTTGGTTAGCTTGGATTGGTCTGATAGGGAAAGGTGTTAATCTTTGCTTACCTATGAAGTAATCACACTTATCATAGTTTCTTATCCATTGGTGGGCACTTTAAATATGTCAAGCCAATAATATCCCCCTCTCATTATTTTGATACTCATGATTCTTGTAGATAAGTGTCCCCCTGACATACCTTCATGAAATTGTTCGATCACCTTGGGGACTTGATCATGCTTGATACTTCTTAGCATGACTTCATTCATATCTTTTCTAAATAATCCTCCATCAATAAGAACATAAAGAATGGATTGGAGTTTGAAATACCTTTTCTTGGCCTATTGGAAATCATATAGGTACTCACCAGTTTGAAAAAATATGGTCATGTCATAGATCTAGCTATTGAATAAAGGTGGAGTATCTTATTGGGATGCACTTTGAGCATACACTACATCAGATACTACTTCAATAGTCTTGATATCAGAAGCCAATTGTTTACATAAGCCCTTTCCTCTTATAATATTTGTAATTTTGAAGTTTACATCATATTCTATGAATTTTTTGATCCATCATGCTCTTTTTTCATTTCTTTCCCAACTCAGAAGGAACCATTTGACACTTTGGTGACTAACCCTCAAGTGAATTTTATTTTTGGAGAGCATATGCCTAGTTTTTTTGAGATATTTAATTACAACATACACTTTATTCTCCATAAAACTATACTTTTCTTCATAATCCTTCAAGGATTGACTGAAAATGATATTGGTTGTTCCAATTATTCTTTATTTTATTGGGTTAGAATAGATGATATGATTCCATCCCCTCCAAATTCATAGAGAATAAAATATTTCTCATAGTTGGGATTGACTAGGGTAGGAGCTAGAGAAATAGCCTGCTTGATGGCTTCAAAGTTATCTTTTCCTTCTTGTGTCCAGCTGAAAATGATACCCTTCTTAAGCATTACAATAAGGGGTTTGGTCATAGAGGAAAAATTTGGAACAAATCATCTTATGAAGTTGGTTTTTTCATAAAAACTTTATAATCCTTTTTTATGACCTAGAAGTGCTAATGTAGATATAACACTTATTCTCTCTGGGTCTACTGTAAGACCCTCTTAGGAAATAATGTGTCCCAATAGTTTCCATTCATGAACTATGAAAATGCACTTTTTGTATTGAGGGAAACTCTGAATTCTCTACACCTTTCAAATATTTTCCTAAGGTGATGTTAGGAATATATAATGTAGATCAATAATAATGAAATAAAGATAGAATTAAAATTCATAAAACACAACAAAATAGAGACATAGATCTAATTTAGTTCACCCAATATGGGATACATTCATATAGAAACTACCAATCTTTATTATTTAATCCAACAAATGATGGGAAAAACCTAAAATACATCTACTGCAATATCCTCTTCACACTCTCTCATTTTTTACCTGATTACAATGCCCTCATATCAAAGGAGGGTTACAAATTAGGGCAAAAATGCACTAACTTAATTTCTATCATTAGATCTAAAATGTAATAGTAAATTTTCCAAATTAACTATGAAATTACAATATTTTATAATGCATTTGTTGCCCCCCACCCCCCCCCCAACCCCTATGGTGACTCTAATGGGGGGAACTTCCTCCCTCCCCCCACACCCCCCTATTGAGATTTGGGAATTAAAATAAGATCAGGCTCCACCATCCAATAATCTCCCACTTGGAGACTGATTATTATAATTCCACCACTATAACTCTTACTTGGACTTTTCTTTAAACTTTGACCTTAACATGTTTCTCATATTCCTTGTTATCCTTAAAGACCTATTCAAGTTGAATAACTCTCCAGTTTATCTTTAGTGACTACCTTTGTTAGCATATATGCAGGATTCTAACTCATATGGATCTTTTCCAACTTTAGTTGACCATCCTCCAAAACTAAATGAATTAAGTAATATCTAAATTGTATATGTTTGGTTCTTAAGTGGAATTGTGAGTTTTTTGCTAAATGAATCACACTTTGGCTATCACCGTGTAACCTAAAATCTTCTTACTTATGCCTCAACTCTTCCATAAACCATTACATCCATATCACCTTCTTATTAGCTTTTGTATCTACAACATATTCTATGTCTATAGTTGACAAAGTAACTATCTTTTTCAATTTTGAAATCCAAATAACTATTGTGTCACCAACAATAAATACATAACCTATGGTGCTCCTCCTGTCATTTAAATCTCTAGCCATGTCTACATCAACATATCTTTGTAAGGTAACAACTGAACCTTCATATAAAAAATGTTTATCAGCCTCTCAAGTATCTGAGAATTCACTTGACTACATTTCAATGCTCTTTTCCTAGATTGTTCATAAACCTGTTGACAAATCCCACTACATGAGAAATATCTAGTCTAGTGCACACCATAACATACATTAAACTTCCAAATACTGAAGCATATAATGCTTTGGTCATGTAATTGATTTCTTTCTATGTTTTAGGACATTGTTCCTTGCTTAATTTGAAGTGCCCTCCCAAAGGTGTACTCATTGGTTTTACATCTTGAATATCAAACGTTACTAACACTTTTTTGAT
Organism: Torreya grandis; assembly: GCA_037957365.1. NCBI lineage: Eukaryota > Viridiplantae > Streptophyta > Pinopsida > Cupressales > Taxaceae > Torreya > Torreya grandis. Next base: position 299,936 of record JARHVA010007075.1, read on the forward strand.
GTTTTATTCTTGATATAATGTCAATTTCCTATTTTTCCTATCTCTTGTTATTCTTATACTAAAGATTTGATTTGTAGCACCTAAATCCTTCATTGTAAATAAATTTGCTAGTTTTCTTTTCAGCTCATTTATATCATGCATGTTAGACCCTATAATAATCATGTCATCTACATACAATAACAAGATAATATAGATATCATTATCTAATCTCTTAAATTAAACATAGTGGTAAAAATGACATCTACTATAACTTTGTTCTATCATAAAAATGTCAAATTTTAAATACCACTATCTTGGAGCTTGTTTTAGGCCAAACAAATTCTTCTTTAATTTGCACGCCATTTTATCTTTACCTTTGACTTCATACCATTGTGGATGCTCCATATATATATCCTCCTCAAAATCACCATGAAGGAATACAATCTTCACATCTGACTATTCAATGTCCAAATATTCTACTACTACCAAACATAAAATAGTTCTTATAGAAGTCATTTTAACTACTGGAGAAAATATTTCATCAAAGTCAATACCTTTCTTTTGTGCAAACCCCTTTACAATAAGTCTAGCCTTGTACATCTTTTTGCCTCCATCTTCTTCCTTCAACATATAAACCCATTTATTCTAAAATGCTCTTTTACCTATAGGCAACTAAACCAAATCCCAAGTTTGGTTGTGTACTATGGAGTCCATCTCCTCTTTCATGCCTTGCTCCCACTTCTTTCTAGTTTCTACCTACATTATTTCTTCATAACTTTCTGGCTCACCACTATTAGTCAATAATAAATAATAAATTGAAAGAGAGTAATGTTCAAGGAGTCTACTTACTCTATTAGATCTTTTAACTACACTTCTAAGAGTTTGAGCTACTTGTTATAGTTGTTGCACATTCTAATTTTTTTGCACATCTCTATTCCTAATGATTTTATGATTTTAAATATCCTATAAATGGTAACCACAATCATTAGCTCCATATCTAATAAAAGTACATTTCCTTGATTTTGTCTCAAGTTTGATTCCATTTTCTTTATCAATATGGATAAATGCTTCACAACCAAAAGTCTTTAAAAAGGAATAATCTACCTTTTTACCTGTCCATGTTTCTTCTAAAATGACAACATCCAAAGGACTTGAAGGCCCTCTATTTATTAAGTAAATAACAGTATCCATAGCATCTACCCAAAATTATAAGGGAAAATCTGCATGTAATCTCATGCCCTTTACATGATCCATGATTATCATGTTCATCCTTTTTGACACACCATTTTATTATTGTGTTCTTGGAACTGTCTTCTCTCTACAAATCCTATAAGATGAATAGTAATTATCAAACTCCTTGCTATAGTATTTGTGATCTATGAATTTGACTCAAGAGAGGATGGTTAGTATGGTGTTAGTTCCAAAATGAAAACAAAATGAAATAAAAAAACTAATATAATAACATATCTAGACCTAAACACTAGGGAGAGCTTAGTTAAAAATAAATAAATGACAAACACAAATAGAAAGTAAATAATAAAACACAAGAATTTCTTCACATTCCTTGGATGCTCTAAATGCCTTTTTAGTAGTGGCTTGCTTAGTTTTGTGCTCATGAAGTTCTTGGAAATGGAAGCTTGACTACCTCTATCTCTCCTTGGCACCTTTAACTTATAGCTTGGCTTGACTTGGAATCAATTTGGCATGGTAACACTAATTGCAATGGCTTCTTGAAGATATTTGTGCATGATAACTTTGTACCAAAATGGCTTAGATATGATATGGTAAGGCCTCCTATTTATAGATTTTTATATCTAGAATCAACCTAAACCATCCATCTTGAGATTGAGATGTGTGGTTGAGGATTAATTCAATTTTTGGAATTAATTTTATAATTATCCTCATCATGAAATTATAAGAAGGGGCAATTAAGAGGCATGGAGGGCATCATGGAAGGCATTGATGAGGCATGGAGAATCTTGATATTTGTGGAATTTATGGCCTATGGATGTCTTTCCAAGAAATGAGGTCACCTAATGATGTAAATACTCAATATTCATTTCTAAAAATAAGTATTTAGCAAGTTTTCATGCTATTTTTTATTAAGCCTTGATTTGGTTTAATTAGATCTTAAGCATGATTAAGCACTTTGTGCACAAATTACTCAAATTGATCAGAATGCCTTATTATTGGTCTAAAATTTGACTAGATTAGAATTGGAATTCAATGTTAGATGTGTTAGATTTGTATTCCCATTTAATATGTTACCAATAGTAAATAAAAATGCACATGTCTTATGCAAGAGATTTGATAGTAAAGATCAATCCAGAACACCTAGGTGCAAAATTGACATTTTGACTCAAAATGATCTAATCAAAGTTAGTTGGCCCATAAATTGCATTTCCCTATTTAGGGATACCCTAGATAAAATCAACACTTGAATATGTTAGTTTCACATCATTTAGCATGTTTTAGTGTTTTTAGGCTAAATTATGCATTTTGGGTGGAAATTTGGCCAAAAGCCTAGTTGGAGGTTATCGGCAGCCAAATTTAGGTGTCTACAATTTGCCCCTATTTGGGAAGTCATTGTAATCTATAAGCACAATAACATATTCTCAAAGAATGAAAAGGTCCTATATGCCTACAACTGCAATGATGATAAACTAACTATATGATGCCCCCTCAAGGAAATGGTTGGCACAAGTAAGTCGATAAAGGGTCCCTCAAAAAGAAAAAAATGAAGTGAGGGGACCAAAGAAAGGAAAGATGATGGGGTGAAAACACAATGAGATTGAAAAACTAGTCAAAATTATTGAGAATACAAGTGGGACAGTGCATAATGGTGTTCCCAAAGATGGTTATAAACACTGTACCCTGATAGTGGCAACATGATATGATAACACAATGATTTGCCCAAAGGTAGTTATAATCATCAAGAAGATGGAACTACCCCAGTTAGGATAGATAAAAATAATAATAACATGCCCTTTCATGGGAAAAAAAATTAAAGGGTGACAACACAATGATTTGCCCAAAGGTGGTTATAATCATTAAGAAATGTAGGTGAGATGGTGTGCAATGATTTGCCCATAGACGGTTATAATCATTAGACCCCGATTATGGAAAACATGATAAACTTGGATGAGGATGATGATAACTTAACATAAAGGGTAATGATGAATTGGAACAACCTACTAGTAGGGAGATGTTAGTCTAAAATAATAAAGGTTAAAATTCTTTCATGGTTAATTACTCTATTTGGGATATGATTGGAAGTAAATCAGGATGTCAGTACCAAAGAGATGTTGATACCACAATTGCTGAATAGACTTCTTAAAGCTGAGGTTTGTTGTATCATGTGTTGGTAATAATCATGGTATAACATCATGAGGACTTGACCAAAATATGCATAAGGACTGACTCTCGTAATATAATACTCAATAGAAAAAAATGCACCAATGATATAAACCATGATGACAATATAAACATATGAATATGGATGGATTCAAGTGTAAGTGTGGGCAAGGAATCACCCAATGAACACACATAAACTAAATCAAGGTAACCGTGATGAAAACAAATAAATAGGTAGACAAACAAATAAAATAAGTAGAAACAAACAAACAAATAAATCAATAGAAACCCTACGAACATTGCCCCTAGAAAATAGGTGATAACTTAACAAATGAACAAACTGGGTGAATATAATAAAAGGAAGAGGATGGCCGAGTTGTCTCCATATACACTAGGCAAGTGGATGATGCCTACATAGTTATATGGATGTAATATCTAATAAAAACTTTAGGACAAATGTAGTTCTCCCAGGGAATGGGAAAAATGTGATAACTGATGAAAAAAATAGAATAAATGTGATATAAGAATAGGAATGGTCTTGAAAAATGGCAAGTGCATGAGAGAAAAGGACCAAAAAGGATGGGGAAACTAAATGACAAGTAATTTTCTTGTAACTTAGTAAGGGTTGCTAGAATCCTTAAGGTAAAGAAGTGGTCAATGTTTTTATTGTTTTCTAACAATTTTTTAAATGTTTTTGGAGTATCTTAACTCAATCAAGAATGATGAGACACTAAATGGTTCAAGCTCATAAAATGGTGAGAGCATGGCTTACATTTCTCATAAAATAGTGAGAGCATCGCTTAGGTTGCTCATAAAATGGTGAGAGCATGGCTTATGGTGACTGAGCTGACCTCAACAACTATTGAGAACTACCTACATAGTCTCAAAGTAGGACCTCAAGTCACTGTAGTTTCACCTTTTTAGTAGAGGAATGTGACCAGTGTAGCAGTCAATTCAAACAAAATAGGCATAGTTGGTAAAAAGGCATAGTATGTCATAGGAAGGGGCAAGTTGGTACATCAAGGCTTAATGTTTCCCCTAGTTTTCCCATAGGTGGTTATAACTAGGACATAATGGCATAGATCAATGGTACCAATTTTCCCAAAGGTGGTTATAATTAATAACAAGACTGGTGGTAAGAAAGGAATAACAAACAAAGGATGTAACTACCAAAACTTCTATCACATTGTTCCAAAATATGATCTCTATCTAAATTACTTGAACCAACTGATGAAATTGATCAAATACCTTGATGCTAAAACTATGTAATGAATAGAAACAACCAAGGTTAAATGGGCTAGGCTTTAGAACACACTAGGTCGATATAATGGAAATAGAAAGTGGATATGGTGAAGAGGATGGATAAGGATGGTATTTGTATAAAGAAGAATGGTTATAAAATGGCATAACTGAAATAATCCTTATAGACAATACACCTTATTACTCAAGCATATTGCCACTTGAGATGAATAATATTCATCAGCTCAGGAAGTTCATCTCTATCTGGTGTGGCAAGCTTGTATGCTCCTGATCCATAATCTACAGTGATGATGAAAGGCCCTATCTAATTTGGTTTAAATTTCTCTTTATGCTTTTTCTTAGCCATGGTATTCTTTTCATTTTCTTTAAGAACAAGAACACTAAGTTTAAATGTTCTATACTTAACACATTGATTATAGTGGCCTTTGAGTTAGTTTTGATATGCTTGAAGATTATTGAGCATTGTTTTGCATTTCTCATCAAGTAGGTCTAGCTCTTGTAGGAAAGCTACTCGATAGTCATGATCATCTAGGACATGCTTCAAAGAGATGTATAGTGAAGAAAATTTGACCTCAATGGGAAGGATGGCTTCAGTACCATAAACAAGTGAGTATGGAGTGGCTCCTATGGGGGTACAATGGTTGGTACAGTATGCCCAAAGGGAAGGTAATATCTAAAGGTGATAATCATGATCAGCATCATTGAAAATATTTTTGTGAATATTGATAATGGTTTTGTTGTATGCCTCAGATTGGCCATTACCTTGAGGGTAATATGTTATATAAATTTTTTGTGTGATGTTATATTTGATACCTAGCTAATCTACATCCTTGTTCTTAAATGGTCCTCCATTATCAGATATAATGTCAGAAAGGATACTGTAGCAGTAGATGAGATGGTTGAAAATGAATTTTTAAATTTTGTTTCCAGTCACATAAGTGAGGGGTATAGATTCAACCCACTTAGTAAAATATTTAGTGGTGGTAAGGATATGTTTATGGCCATCAAATGAAGTGGGGTTGATCTTCTAAATGAGGTCAAGTCCCCATGTAGAAAATGGCCTTGGTGTCAACATCAATTTTAGAGTTTTTATTGGGGCATGAATTAGATTAGCATGTCATTGACATTTATCACACTTTTTTACATATGCAGTGGCATCTACATCTATTATGGGCCAATAATAACTAGTATGCAAGAGACTTTTGGATAGGACTGCCATGCTAGAATGAGCTCTACATACTCCTTCATGAACTTCTCTTAATGCTAGTGTAGACTATGTCAAAGATAAACAATGAAGCAAATTTCCATCAAAACTATGATGATAAAGGGTGGATCCTAGTAAATTAAATGAATGGAATGATGAATAAAGGCTTTAGTTTATTTTCAAGATAGGTTAGATGGTAGAACTTGGTCATGAAGGTAGTTATAAAGGTTTGAGTACTAGATAGAATTAGGACCAAAAATGTCACAAATCATGGAAATGGTTAAAGGTTCATGAGTTGGTGCTAAAAAATTATTGATGAGGAACTGATACTCTCTAGCTTTATCTATTTGTCAAATCAGAGAGCCAATAGTAGTCATGGCATCTACAGTTTTGTTACTAGCCTTTGGTATGTACTCAAATTGAATATTAGTAATTTTTTTTATTAAGATTGTCAACCATGGCTTTATATAGAACCAACTTGTCATCTTTGGTCTGAAAATGATCTATGACTTGATTGATGATTAACTAAGAATCACCATAAACTTGGTGATGAGATATATTCCAATGCATTGCTTATTGAAGTCCTACAATAAGTGTTTCATACTTAGCCATGTTGTTTGTACAAGGAAAGTTGATTTTGAATGATTTAGGGATTAGATCCCCCTATGGTGTAATAAATAATAGGCCTACCCTTGATCCATGTGAAGTAAATGAACCATAAAAATATAGTTTCTAGGGATACTCCTCAAGGGGTGTGTCAATGACAGTCATGATGGATTTATTAAGAAATTGAAATGTGAGTGGTTGTGTGTCTATAAGAGGTGCTTCAACAAGTTGATCTGCAAGAACATGTCCCTTAATTGCCTTCTAATTGACATACTCTATGTCAAACTCACTAAGAAGCATGATCTATTTAGTCATTATACCTTGAAAAGTTGTTTTAGATAGTAGATACTTGAGTGGGTCTATTTTTGAAATGACCTTGATCTTATTATTCAACATATAATGGTGCAGTTTCTAAGCTACAAAGACCATGGCTAGACAAGCTTTTTCAATAGGTGCATATTTATGTTCATATATAACCAAGGTATGGCTTTGGTAATATATGGCATGATACTTCCCATTGTCATTATATTGAACCAAGATTGCCCCTAGAGCATAGTTGGTAGCTAATAGGTATAACAATAATGGCTTTACTTGCATAGGAGGTAATAAATAGGTAGATTAACAAGATAGTCTTTAAGTTGTTGAAAAGTTGTTTAGCAGTGATCATCTTAGTGAAATGCAACTCCTTTATTTAAAAGGTGTGTAAATGGATGACACTTGCTTACTAACTGTGAGATGAAACATCAGATTGACTGGATCTTACCCTATAAACTATGGAGTTGTTTCAAATTGGTTGGTGGTAGCATCTCAGTTATAGGATGGACTTTAGCTAAATCAACTTCAATACCTCTACAAGACAAGATGAAGCCAAGTAATTTTCCTAAAGTTACACCAAACACACATTTATTTAGATTGAGTCTAACTTTGTACTCATGTTATCTTTCAAATATCTTACGCAACACTATTGGATGGTCGGCCCTAGTTTTGGATTTTCCTAATATGTCATCAACATAGTCTTCAACAATATCATGCATCATATCATGGAATATGGTAGTCATGGCCCTTTGATATGTAGCTCCAACAATCTTAAGGCCAAATGCCATTACCTAATAACAAAATAATCCCTATGGAGTAGTGAATACTATTTTATGTTGGTCTTTTAGTGTTATTCTAATTTGGTTGTATCCTAAAAATCTATCCATGAGTGAAAGTTTTTCATAACCTATCATGGATTCGATGATCATGTCAATATTAGGCAAGGGAAAATCATCTCTAGGACAAGCTTTGTTGATGTCTTGAAAATTAGTACAAATTTTGATCCCTTCAATCTTTTTACTAATAGGTACTGCATTAGAGATCCATTCTAAGTAGTCAATGGATTAGTTACATCCTGCTTCTAAGAGTTTTTCCATCTTTTTATTTACCAATAAAGCAATTTGAGGATGCATCTTACATAGCTTTTGTTTTACTAATTTGTCATTAGGATTAACCACAAGGTGGTGTAAAACCAAGGTGGGGTTTAAACCTGGCATATCAGAATAGGCCCATGCAAAGATATCTTCAAATTCTCTCAATAGAGCTGTAAAGATGCCATGTTCCTCCTTAGTGAGGGATGCACCTAATTTTATCCATTTCAGGTTTGATAGAGTCTTGATGTTTATCTCATTGTAGCTTTGAATATAAGGGTCAAACCATCATCTAGGATAAAAGGTAATGACTTGAACTATTGGATTATGTTAGGGTCCTCTATTAGGACTTTCTCTTCAACTTCTCCTAGGCATGATGAATTTGAGTCCCCTAATAGGAGATCTGGCCATGTGATAAAAATAGTTGGAAATTCTTTATGAAATTGATCAAATACTTATTCCTCAAATTTGAACTTAGATACATAAGTAAATTCATCATTGGTGGTCTCTTGGTCTAAATTCAAAGAAGAATGAACACCCCCATCTAATGGCACCTAAAATAGATTTTCACCACTAGACTAGATTTTATCTTTACTTTTTCCTTGGTCAGAAAGCAGCTCAAAGAGGTTTTCACTTTGGAACCTCAATATTTTACTTTTTTTTTGCTAAGGGTGTTCACTCACTCTCCAAAATAGGTTGTAGGATCCAATGTGATTGAGAATCTAGATTTGTAATCTCCCAATGGAACATTGTCTCTAAGGCCTAGGAAATCACAGAATGCCTCATCCATCTGAAACTCATCAATTAATAGATTGATTCTTGTTGGTCCCAATCTATCAGTTGGGGATAATATAATGACAAAGGGTTATGATGGATGGCCAATATATGGGTACAAATATCATTGCTATCAAATAGGTTTGTTTTAGTTAGGTTATCAAAGGTGAGGCTATGATCAAACTCTGCTTTGCTATCGGCATCATCATCACTAGTCACTGGTGATGGAGTTTGAATAAGATATGTGGGGTCACCCCCAAGTAGTTTAAATCCAAGTCCATAAGGTCTTTCATACTTAGTCATGGAAATTGGCTTGATGGTTCCTTGTTGATTCAATTTGAGGCCTCTTCCTTCATAATTGTGCTGCTCAATGATCTTATTAGGAATAGGATACTTTGCATTTTTATAATAATCAGCTTGGTTGTTGTTGTATAACCATGATTTACCCCATTCAAGAGGGTCAAGTCTTAGGCTAGATGTTGGTACAAATGTGATAGGTCCCTTATCTTTGTTCTTTTGTTTGCATATGTGGGATGACTTTAGGTCACCCAAAGGTTTTTAGATTCTGAGGAAGATTGGTAATATGAAATGTGTCATGGGTCACACACTCTCCAAGTCCATTGTTTGAAATAGTGAAATGATTAGATGCTTTAGGAAGTGGCATGTGGGAAAGAGAATCCAAGGTATTAGGATTTATGTAATTATCTGGTGAAGGATCAATAAGTATAGATTTTCTTTTATCCTACTTGGAACTTAGATTCATGTCATACTGATAATTATAGCTTTGAATTTGGCCTCAAGATGTTTGTAGTGTTCATATGGGTGTAAATATCCTAGAATATTTACTTCCATCCCTAAGTGGGAAAACTTGATATATTGGTACAACATTGATGGGACTACATGAATCTCATATAACCAAGGCCTACCTAGAAGCACATTGTATGATAACTCAAGATCAAGTACATGGAAAATTTTATCATGGGTCAAAGGCCCAATGATAATTAGAAAACTAATGGTGCCTTGTGATTTTCTTTCTTGAATATCATAGGCTTTGATAGTTATTATTTCTAGCTGGAGATATGCCATTGTGTACCCAAGAAGCTTGATGAGCTTTAAAGATAATATGTTGAGGCTAAATCCATTGTATATAAGGACACATTTCACTTTATGTTACTTTATATAAAATTCTATGTATAATGGATTATTATGGAGTGGGATAAGAGAAGACATGTCACTTTGGTTGAATGTGACTTGTTGGGTTGGAGCTAGGTGTCCAACCAAAGCTTGAAATTGATCAGGGGATATTTCACTAGCAATAGTGGATTGGGTCAAAAACTCATTCAAAATGTTATTATGGATTATTAACATTCACAACAAATCTAAAATAGAATTTTATGTTGATGTCTTCTATAATTGTTCCACAATATCGAATTTCTTATCATGGTCAGTAGTGAATGGTTTATTCTAAGCTTGAATGGTTGGTTGGATGACAGGAAAAGTGGTAGATGGTTATGGGCCTAGGATAGTAATCTTTTACCTTTGAGTTGTGATTGCATAATCAAGATTAAATATTGGACCATTATTGCTAATAAATGATGAGAATGGTACTGGACTAGACAGGATAAGTCTTAGTTGTTAGTGAACTTGTATATGGTCACATGGCAAGGATGAGTTATCAATATAAAGTCCAAAAGGGGAAGTCTTAGTTTGCTAATTTTCTTGTATGCATTCCTAACTCAAAGAAGGACTATCCATGTAATTTGGCTGAATATTATTGTTTAGTAATGGTCTAGGTTGATTAGTGTTTGGTCTAGAATTAATGGAGATGGTATTAAGACTACCCCCATTAATATGACCTACAACCCTGTTGTAGTCATGTGCCACTAGATGGTAGTTTGTTGGTTGGTACCATTCTAACCTTGGTTTTATCTAATATTTTGTTGTTGTGGGTTTTTCTACTAATTTTGTTGATTTTGTTGGTTTGGCCTTTGATTTTGATTTTTTTGTTATACTGACTGTTGTTATTGCTGATTATTCTACTATTATTGATTATTATGTTAGGGAAAGGGGTTTTGATAGATCTAAAGAATTTGATTAGAATTGGAAGCACAATTATCTAATGTTATCTCCTCATTCTCCAACATATTTTCAATTAAATTCTTGATTTGGACACATCTTCATAGATTATGCCCATTGACCCAATGATAGTCACATAATTTTTTTTCACAGTACCAATCAAGATAAGGAATGCCTTGTGGATAATGCTTTGGTATAGGCCAACTAATTAGATTAGTGATAGCAAGCTTGAAAAATACAAACTCAATAGGTTATCCTAGGTCACTAAAGACATGATGTGCAGGCATGGTTCTCCTAGGAAGAGGGGTTTGCAATGGTAAAGGTTACTATATTTATTATGCAAGTCTTGGTTTTTGTGATTTTGGCATTGGTTGGAGAGGTTTCTAGGTAGAAGTAAGCTAAAAAGTGGTGTAGATTATGTTTGCATCATTTGGACATGATGGGATTTTGTTACTCGATTTCCCACAACATTCTTATTGTGATTGAATTGTTTTGGTCTTTCTTGGTTATTGGCTTATACCAGTTACGATGTTGATACTTGAATGGGATGTTGATGCTGGTCATTTCCTTGATTGGTACCTTGATTTTGATTAGCTGAATTAATCTTGGTGATTCCTTTATTGATGATTTCCATCTCAATCAATAAGCCTTTATCAATGATATTTTTGAATGTATGTGCACATTGTAGTTCCAAATGGTAAGCTATCTCACTATGCAAATTTTTGGTAAACATAGAAGCTAATTGTTTATCTAGTAAACTATGGGTGAAATGGCTTGCAAGGGCTCTCTATCACTATAAATAACTTACAAAACTCTCACCAAGTTTTTTCTTTTCTTGTGTTAAGTCCACCAATGAAATCTCATGCTCGAGATTATAGGAAAAGTGATACACAAACTTATTAAAAAGATCATCAAAATTTGTTACTAAATATTTGGGTAAATTCAAAAACCACTCCAAGGCTTGTCCAGTGAAAATCCTTAGAAACAACAACAAAAGGTATCTGTCATTATATGCCACTAGTTGACACACGATAAAGAATTTGATCAAATGAGCCTTAGGTTCACCTTTCCCTTTGTATTTATTGAATTTTAGTACTTCATATCCTAAAGGAAATGGTACCTAAAAATACTCCATGTTGAATGGATAGGAACATACATCATCTAATTTAAACTTTTTAGTTTATTTCCCTACCTAAATAACAACAATTGCATCCTTCATCTATTGCAATTCTTAGGATAGGAAATTGGAAGGAGCATTGGTTTAAGGGAGAATATTGGTTTGGATAAATGGTTGGGAGGTCACAAGTGGGACACTTTGACAAGTGTATCATGGGGATACTTTTTGGGGTATATTGGTCTGGTTGGGGAATAGACCAAGAATATGCATACATGGATTAGGATGTACTTGAAATTGCACATTTGATTGTGCAATATTTTGGTTTGGGTTGGTGATAAAGGTTTGAATTAGAGGATTTTTTGGTTGGGAGAAAGGGATATAACTATAGTGTGCCTATTGTGGTTGAAAAGGGACATGCTACCAACTACTTGAACCTTTCTATTGAGTGGGAACTTGTGGACCAAGACCCTATCTCTAGATTTGTGGCACATTTTAAACTAATGGTTGTCTAGTAGGTGCCTAAGAAACATGCGGACCTTTTTGTTTCATGAATCCTTATGAGGAAGTAAAATTAGGTTATAGATTTAGCATGTCACTGACCCATATTTGCACATTGTTGACTAGTCATTGCTTGGTTTTAGATCAGCATATTAGTCTATGACTAAAGAAGTATGTTCATTATCACCTGGTGAGGTGGAACATTAGTTGTCCCTGATTAAGGTGATAATGTATTTTTCCTTTATTATGTTGATACATTATATTATACTTGTTATTGTGGAATACTACTTGTTACCTATTGAGGAGTAAGGTTCATCACGTTTTATTGTTGAGGCATAACAGTAGCCATTGTTTGATTACCTAATCCCATAGGTTGTACACTTGAGGAAGAAGATGGTTGAGGTTGGGGTTAGAAAATATTATTCCTTAGTATGATGACTGATTTATAGGATTAACTATAGGCACATGCTATTGGCTAATTGTTTGCATGTTAGTACCACGTTGTTTGCACATTGTCTACTATGTTTGGCTCACTATTATGTGTATAGGTCGAAGACACTTTTTTAATAACATGCATATGCATCAAGTTATTTATCAAATAAATTTGTATGAATGGGTCAAAATTTAGATTCTCTTATCCAATTAACTCTATCAACACTCTTGTTGAAGAAACTAGGTCAATAAGAGGCTTATTTACCATTTTCATCTGATTGAAATCATGTGTTAAATTTAGGTAGGTTTGATATGTTGTCTACATTTAGTTGAAGTGATCTTCCATGATGTTTTTACCTCAATAAGATATATTAATATCTTAGTACATTGTTTGGAATAAAGCCATAGGATTGCTAAAAGAAGCTTATTGATCGTAAATGATATTATGGGGCACTCTTACTAGACTTGGTAAATTTTCATGGGGGAAGTCTATTGAAAACTTGGCCCCTACCTCTATGGCTCTAACCAAAATCTTGTCTTTGTTCTCTAACAAATGTCACTAAAAAAATGGATCATACATGGAAGCTATATAAGTAGAATATGACTATTGAAGTGTTGGCTCATCCACTATAGGTATTATAGCTAGGTATTATGTAGTTTGCTCTTGGTCTTATTCTGAATAAGGTGGTGTGTTAACTAGATAGTTAGCCAATGGATCTTATCTTTGTGCCCTTGATTGAGTATTCTAAGAGGGATAAGAATCCATCTCATAAGAAATATTATCCACATAGGGGTCTTGTACCATTTCTTCCTATGCAACTACATTACTAATCCCTATATTGTACATGAGTCCACTATGAGTGTAGGAGTACATGTTGGGATCCATAGTCAATGCTTTGCGATAAAATTTCAAAGAGTTATACAAACTCTAAAAAGGATAATGTCTAAAATAGATAATTTTCCAACTTGGTCTAGATTCATCAAAAAGATCAAAAGGTTTATGCAAAGATTTATGAAGAAACAATCTAGTGTGAAGTATCTAACATTTCACTATTCACACAAAGATAAGCAAGCAAATGGACCTAAAATCAAAATGCCAAACTCTAAGGTCAAAGTGTTTCAAATCAATCTAATCTAGAAATTCAAAAGTTACTAGGTCTTTTGGTTAAACATGGTGTCAAAAGCTAGTATAAAATAAGGCATGTGCTAGGAATCTTAGCCAAATGGTGTCAAAAGCTAGACTTTGAAAATAGATGAAAGTTTTAATCTAAGAAATTTGAAACACTTATAACAAACACTAGGCATTTGATTCTTAGACATGAAATTGATCAACTAAGTATAAGGTATGAAACAAAAGGCACTTTAAAATAGTTTATTTTCTCACAAAAAATGGTATAAAACTTGGTTCTTTTGACAAACAAGCTAGACAAAGGTGATCAGTATAAGTATTTTAGATATTATATCACAAAAGTACAATTAGATTGGTCTAAAAATGTAGGAGAAAATTTTAACCCTATGTAAGAGCGTCTATTAAGCAATATTTGAAATTTTTTGGGCAATATGATGATGCTATACTACCAAAAAGGTGTGACAAAAAGGTTTGTTTCAAAAACCCTCTATGGAAAAGATTTTTTTTCTACAAATTTGATAACATAAAACTGCTTTTCTTGGTTCAAAATTTTTTGGTGCATAGACTCAAAGTGAAAGTGTTTATCACAAAATGGCTTACGTCTATCAAGTGATGAAAATTATTATGAGTCTTAAACGGCCTTCAAACCAAATTGGAAATTAAACCTAAGTTCTCTCAAGTTTAGTGAAAATGGTGAACCCACTTAACACATCAACCCTATGAACTTGTAAAGGTGTAATTCTAAATTTAGATTATAATTTAAGGACTTAAGCAACTTTGGTAAATGTCTAGACTCAATTGGGTAGCATAACTATGCCAATGTGGATGATATGACTCTCAATCTTTTGATGAAATTTGAACAAGGAAAATTGATGATCTCATGTGGGCAGCATAATGCCTCTTTATACAAAGGAAAATTTGGACTATATTTTTGGTTTGGATTATTTGTTTACACCAAGTTTTGGCTTCAAACAAGACATTAATCTAGGATAAGACCAACTAATTAATCACTTTTAGATCCTAAACTGACAAGGTTGCTTGGTATTGTTTGAATCCATCAATATACATCATTTGAGAGGATGTTAAGTGTTCATCCAAAAGTAAATGTGCATTATATAGTAGGGTTTTTACACCCCCCTTCTCTCAAATGAAAGTACTATGACATGGACCTTGAGGCACACCTTACACCAACAAGACTTCTATGACAAATAACTATTTATCTAAGATCTACTAATTTTCTGAATGTCTAGGGGAATCAATTGCACAATGACTTTCACACCAAACAATGCAAAATAAAAGCACAAATTATGGGTCCGTATCACTTGGCTTGTTGAAAAATGGTCTAGTCCTTTTTGCAACCACTACATCATATTATTCACTCAGTGTAGTGTGATGTGCAAAGTGCTACTACATCCCTGTGCAACTCCAAAGGAGACAAATGAAATCAATGTTGAGAGATGAAACCCCAAGTCAAAGCTTCCCTAAAGAACTTGTGGGAGGTGATGAAGTCCCCCTTGAAATCCAAGATTGCATAAAAATAAAGAAAGCATGAAATAGAAAGACTTTAGGGTCATTTTCAAGGTCACCCAAACTTTGACAAGTTTTTGGGGAGTGCTTTAGATGACTTTATTTCTAAGCCTTGGACTAGGTTATTTTAAATAGGAATGGTGATTTTGATTCCAAGGGTTCCTTATAGGGGACAAATGGAATAGAATACATGCAACATTCCTCTTTTTGATAAACAAAGATTTAATCTAAACAACTATTGCAAATAATAATTGATAAGTGTGTTCAATTTTAAGCCCAAATGAAAGTGAGGTGGTGTTTATTTGACTCCTTGGTCTTAGTTGCAAACTTTGAAAGCATTCATCATAAACATCTAAAAATTTTAAACACCAAAAAAAGTTCCTAATTAACTTTTAAGCATGGAAAATTTGATCTAAAACATGTTTTTAGAAAATGTTAATCTTGGTGCTACATAAAAAATGTTATCATGTCCTTTAGCTTTAAATATCTTTTTGGTTTGAAATAATAAACTTTAGAAAAAGAGATCTCGAGTCTGTGTTTTAAGAAAAACATAGTGATCAATGTCAGTTTATATAACCAATGATGATGACATTTTATAACCAACATCGGTTATGCTAATGTAACTGAAGGTAGGTATAAAGCTAATGTCGGTTAAGATATGCAACCGATGTTTGTCTTACTTGCTGATATCAGTTACTATATAAAAACCATGGAAAACAAAATCAATAAAATAAAGTTAGAAAATCAATTTACGAGTTTTAAGGGTCCAAATGAATATTTAAAAGTTGTAAAATGATCTTCTTCAAGTGTGAGATGCATCTAATCCCACCGGGTGTGACATAATGTGATCTAGGAATTTGAATCAAGAGAGTATGGTTAGTATGGTGTTAGTTTCAAAATGAAAACAAAATGAAAGAAATACACTAACAAAATAACATCTCTAGGCTTAGACACTAAGGAGAGCTAGTTAACAAAAATAAATGACAAACACAACTAAAAAGTAAGGAATAAAACACAAGAATTACTTCACCTTCCTTGGATGCTCCAAATTCCTTTGTAGTAGTGACTTTCTTAGTTTTGTGCTCATGAAGTCCTTAGCAACGGAAGCTTGACTACTTCCATCTCTCCTTGGCACCTTTGGCTTGTATTTTGGCTTGGTTTGGAATTAATTTGGCATAGTAAAACTATTTGCAATGGCTTCTTGAAGATACTTGTGCATTATAAATTTGCACCAAAATATCTTAGAAATGATGTGGTAAGGCCTCTTATTTATAGATTTTTACAAATGTCGAGAATCAACCTGAACCGTCCATTCTGATATTGAGATGTGTGATTGAGGATTAATTCAATTTTTGAAATTAAGTTTATAATTATCCTCATCATGACATTGGAATAAGGGAAAATTAAGAGGCATGGAGGGCATCATGGAAGGCATTGATGAGGCATGGAGGGCATAAATCCTAATATTTGTGGCATTTATGGCCTAGGGATGTCTTCCTAAAAAATGAGGTCACCTAATGATGCAGATAGTCAATATTCATTTTCAACAATAAGTATTCAACAAGTTTCCATGGAATTTTTTATTAGGCCTTGATTTGGGTTAATTAACTCTTAAGCATGATTAAGCACTTTGTGCACAAATTACTCAAATTGATCAGAATGCCTTATTATTGGTCCAAAATTCCACTGGATTAGAATTGGAAGTCAATTTCAGATGCATTAGAATCATATTCCCATTTAGGATGTTACTAATAGTAAATAAAAAAGGTGCATGTATTATGTAAGAGAATTGATAGGAAAGATCAATCCAGAGCACCTAGGTGCAAAATTAACATTTTAACTCAAAATAATCTGATCAAAGTTAGCTGGCCCATAAATTACATTGCCCTATTTAGGGATACCCTAGCCAAAATTGACACTTGAATATGTAAGTTTCACATCATTTAGCATCTTTTAGTGTTTTTAGGCCAAATTATGCATTTTGGGTGGAAATTTGGCCAAAATCTTGGTTGAAGGTTATTGGTAGCTAGATTTAGGTGTCTACAGTATTCACCTCCATTATCTGATCTAACACACTTCAACGTATTTCCTATCTCATTCTCAACCTTTCTATTTCTTAAAAGTATCAAAAACATCATATTTATTTCATATGCAATAAACCTAAGTTTTTCTAGTTACATCATCGATAAAAGTAACATAATAAGAAGAGCCACCAAGGGATGATACTTGATTTGGTCCCCATACATCTGTATGCACAAGCTCTGACTTATCATCCTTCTTTGTCCTCCCAACTCTAATAAATATGACTCTCTTCTATTTTCCATACACATATTACTCACAAAAATCCAAATCCACCTTCTTCAAATTTGGCAATAAATTCTTTGAGTGGATAACTTGCATCCCCTTCTCACTCATGTGCCCAAGTCTATGGTGCCATAATTTTGTATCCTCTTCTATAGAAGATAGATAAATAGAAGAGTCAACATCACCATTAGATAAATACAATGTACCTACCTTCTCTCCTTTTTCTATTACCATTGATCCTTTAGTAACTTTCCATGAATTTTCTATGAATGTAACTATGTAGCCCTCACTTTCTAGTTGCCCTACTAAAATTAAATTTATTCTCAACTTAGGAACATGCCTCACATATTTTATTAACCATTTGTTTCTATTCTATAATTTTATTTGTATCTTATCATTTCCTATAATTTTATAGGGTTCACCATCACCCAAATAAACCTGCCTAAAATCACCTTGAACAGTCTTGAAAATATTTCTTATGGGGTATAACATGAAATGAAGCCCATGAATATAACACCAAAGAATCATTAATATTATTTAAATAAAATATTAAAGCATCTTATAACACATCACCTACTACATTTTATTTTTATTTTTTATCTTTTTGTCCATCTCCTTTTCCTTTTCAAAACCAATAGTCTTTCTTTATGTGTCCTTTCTTCCCACAAATCTAGCACACCAATGTTCCTCTAGATTTAGATATGCCCTTATTAGACTTCCCATAATTCCTTGTGCCCTTTCATCTATCTTTGTATCTTCCCCTATTCTCCATATTCAAAGTATTACATGATGTCTCACTTGTTTTTTTTTGTCACATTTCCTCACTATGGATAACACCAATAACATCATCAAACTTTAAAGTGTTTGACCCAGAGATAGAATTTCTCATAGCCATGACCAAGTAATTCTAGATTTCTAGTAATGAGCATAGAATCAAAATATCCCTAACCACATCATCAAAATTTACTCTTACATACCTCAACTAATTTTTGAATGTGTTAAATTCATTTAAATGGTTAAAAATAGACCCACCTTATGACATTTATAGATCAAATAAATGCTTTATAAGAAATACCTTGTTAGAAGCTAAGGGTTTTTCATACACTCTATCTAATGCCTTTATCATATCCATTGTCTTTTATTTTTAAATATTTAAGGCCATCAATGTTTCTAGGCACAATCGTATTGTTCATAGTGCCTTTTTTCAAGAACCTCTCATTCTTCATCCTTCATAGTCATTGACTTCTTTGTTAATCTGCCTAATAGTAGGAAAAGATCCTTTTGATATAGATAGTCCTCCATTTGCATCTTCCATAGCTGGTAGTTTTGGTAGTTAAACTTCTCAACCTTAAACTTGCCTTCTTCCACCATTGCTCCCACTCAAACCAAAAACCCTGTTTACCTATTAGTTTATCTACCAAATAAACCTTTGGCTCTGATAACAGTTGTTAGGAATATAGAATGTAAAGCAATAATAATGAAATAAATATATAATTAAAATTTAGAAAACATAACATAATAAAGACATAGATTTAACATGGTTTACCTAATATGGGCTACATCCACATAGAAACTACCAGTCCTTATTATTCAATCTAACAAATGAAGAGAAAAACCTATAATACATCCACTGCAATATCCTCTTCACAATCTCTCATTTTTTGCCCAATTACAATGACCTCATATCAAAGGAGGGTTAAAAATTAGGGAAAAAATCACTAACTTAATTTTTACCTTTAGATCAAAACTTAATAGTAAATGGTCTAGATTAACTATGAAATTACAATATTTTATAATGCATTTTTCAAAAAAAATTGCTTTGAGGGTGCTGCCCCCAAATCCCTACTAGGGGGGCTCTAAAATAGGTCATTGTCCCCTAAACCCCCATGGTGACCCTAGTGGGGGAGTATTTCCTGCCCCCCCCCCCACACCCCTCTATCAAAAACTAGGCATTAAAATAAGATCAGGCTCCACCATCCAACAAGTGATCTAGGTGTGCATCAACATGCTTTGAGTAAAATAGTGATATCATCTAGGTATACTAGGATCATCTCATTTATAAAACCTATGAAATCCATATCCATGTCTCTTTTTAATGTTTCACCAACATTAGTCAGACCAAAAAGCATCTTTTTATATGCATATGTACCCCATTTTGTAGTGAATGTAGTCTTAAACTGGTCTAATTCTTGCACAAAGATTTGGTTATATCCAAAATAACCATCTATAAGGGAAAACCTTTTAGATCCTAATACATTTTGAAGAATTTGATCTATGGGTGGAAGGGGATAATGATCCTTTAAAGACTCTTTGTTTAGATCCCTAAAATTTACACAAAGCATGATTTCACCATTCTTTTTCCTTACATGGACCAAGTTAGCAACCCAGGATGAGTGTTTGATATGGAAAATGAAATTAGCCTCTATTAGTTTGGATATCTCACTCATCATCAAGGGTTCTATTTTTGGATTAATTGGTCTCTATTTATGTTTAATAGGCTTGGTGTTTGGGTCAAACTCTATTATATGTTGGGCTAAGCTAGGGTTAAACCCCATTAGATCTTGATAAACCTAAGAAAAGTTATCATCAAATTCTTGACACAACTCAATAAAATCTTGTTTTTCAAAATCACTAGATACCTTTCTAATCTTTAGTGTTTTTCCCTTTGAAATGACTATTGGCTTGTAATCTTCTTCATTAACTGTGATGTTCTTCTTTTTGCCTTTTAACTAATAATCTAAATTGAAGATCCTCTTTAAAGTAACTAGTCCCATTGGTATTTTTTTTGTCTTCAATTGAATGATTTGATCTCAAAGTTTGGATTTGGTTTCTATCAGAGAATTTAGCCTCTTCTCTTTGAAAATTAACAATTTATTGATCACTATCAAAGACTTGTTAGTTGGTTGTGTTATCAAGAATAGATGGCCTTACTATCAACTTTACATGCTATCTATTTTTGTTCTTTATTCTTTAGGTAGGTTATATTGGGAGTCTACCGAGCCATATGATCAACATATTTGTTTTGTGCTCTTAGTACCACTTGAATGTTTAAAGTAGTAAAGTCTTCTAATAGGTCCCAGACCCTATGTTTATAACATCTTAGAAAATTATTATTGGTTATGCTTTTGGATCTTACTTGGTGAAAAATAAACTCACTATCATCAAATATTTATAAGAACTTTATTCCTTTTTCCTTGGCCAATTGTGGACCTTGAATAAAAACTTCACATTCAGCTACATTATTTGTGCAGATGAACTAAAGTCTAAAAGAATAGAAGTAGATATCCTTTTGTGGAGAGATCAAGACAATACCTACACCTACACAATTCTTGTTTCTCAAACCATTAAATAATAGTTGCCACATTCCTTAAATATCTTCAACTAGTTTTACAAGATTCAGGATGATTGCATCATTTTCATGAATGCAATATGTACCCAACCTAATTTCCTATATGTAATCATAAAGATCAAATTGGAGAGCTAATCCCCATTCATCTAGATGAGTTCCTAGAATCTCTTCTATGAGTGTTGAAAATTCATGATCAATCTCCTCTTCTTGGTCTTGTAATGTTCATGTCCATAGAGATAGGAGTGTATGGCTCAATATGGTCTTTAACGATTGGCTCAGATCTTATTTTTATTCTTGTTCCATATCTCATCCTAAGAAATATGTGAGAATAGTCTATAGATAGATATCCTCCCATTTTTAAAGTGAAGTCTCATGAAATACAAATGGAAAAATAAGGGGGGAGATGAATAACTAAGATATCTTGGGAAATTGACAAGCATGGACATGCATTGATAGTGAGGTTTAAACCTTTTATTGTCCCTACTATTTGAAAATAAATCCCATCTAATTGAACCAAACCTTTTGAAATAGGTGTATACTTAATACCAAGAGCATCAGTTATTTTTTTGGGTATAACAAAATTGTTAGCCCTTGAATCTACCATGCAATTATGAATGAGATGCTTTCCTACTATGAATGAAAGATAGAAAGGGGGAGGCTTACCATTTTTTCTCACTTTAGTGTCAATTTTTGGTTGACACAAATTAATTGCAGTATTAGGTCCCTTTGTTGGGACTTTTTCTATTATATAGAAGTTTTTCAAAGCTTCTTATATCAAATCTCTTTGTGATGGAATGGATAGTGCTTCCCACATAGTGACATTCAAATTAGTCTTCTTCATCTATTCAACAATATTGAAAGGAATTTTACCAACCTTTTTTGGTGCTTTTGCAAGAGCTATGTCTTCTTTCACAAGATTTAGAGTCGTCACTTTTGATTTTGACTATCCTATGGGCATAAAGGGTGGCCTTTGTACTATGTTTCCATTTGCATGTTATTTCACAAATTTGGAATTTGTATCTTGTTCCAACTTAAGATGTTGTTCATTGTATATTGCCATTTTATTTGAATTTTTATTTGATACAACACCATTAAATAATTCTTCCTCCTAATTTACACCATAAAAGTCATCCTCTTACCATTTTATTAGAGTAACCTCATTCTAAGCAAGTTCTTGTGTGTCTTTCTACTAGGAAGTGGTTTCCTCTTGGTTATCTTGAATGTTTAATATGCCTTGTACCATCAAGGCTTGATTTATGATACCATTTGGACAAGTATTTTGATTATGTGTTTGAACACAAGGATAACACAACTTGTACTCCTAAGCTAGGTTGTATAGAATAGGTATAGTAGATTTAGAAATACCTGGTGTAAGTAGAGCATGGATGTTTGGAGGTTTTACTTTCATATTTTGACCTTGCAACTATGAATTTCCTTGGTATGGTTGCATGTTGGGCTAGTATTCTTGGTTAGCTTGTTGATAAGGCCTATAGTTATGGGATTGTTGCCTTTTTCATCTTTACTAACTCATTGCCAAAGCTGTTAAGTAATGAATTAACCTCATATAAATCATCAGTAGGAGTGGGAGTTAAATATAGTTCTTTGATCATGGTGGGAATCAGAGTAACTATAGGTTATGTAAGAGGTATTTCTGGGAATAGAGGCATTGGTGGCCTTGGGGAAATTTTCCCACATAAATTAGGCAATTTTATACCTTTATTATAATTTCATAGGCATTGGGAAGTGTGGTGCCACCCATTAACTGAATCATAATAGCTATATCACTATTTATGGCTCTTAAGTAATATAGGAAAGCATTATTTGGGGTTGGCTTGACTAATACTATAATTCTATTCTATGTCTTTTGAAAATGAAAATTGAAATTAGTCATGAACTTGTTAGGAGCCCATTGAATATATGTTAATTTTTCAACTAGGGAGAGGTGGTCACTCTTATATTCAAATTATGTGCATATTGTATTACTTAAGTCATCTTAAACATGAATGTAATTGAGAGGTATGTCTTTGTACCATTGCAAGGTTTTACCCTTAAAAGAGGAGACAAGGAGTCTGATTGTAACATTATCATGTACTACATTATGGACTAAAAAAAGGTTAACAATGTCTTGTATATGTTCTATAGGAGTGTTGTAAAATTCAACAATAAAATATGGAAGTATTTTTAAATCTAAGGTAGGTATATCATCATACAAGGCCAACTGGAGTGGGTTACCTCCATTGAAGACAATGAAATTTTGATTTCTCATAGCCATAATGGGAGGTATAAAAACTACTAGGGATATTTGAAGGAAATGAAAATAAATTTTCAAGATATACTCTATTGTAAATAATGATTGATCTTGATCTCTTTTTATATATAAATGACAATTCCAAAAAATCAACTTTTTTACCTTTAATAGATTATCTAGTATGTTTATTTGGCATATGTAAACCTTGATTTACTAAATTCATAAGCCAATGGAGTCACCATGTGATTTTAAAATGTGTACAAGGATCATACAATGCTTTTTAATAATAACACTAGTCTCTTTAGTAGTAATTTTTAGGTCCCACCAGGCATGCTAAAAACTATTATCACATAGATTTTGCACTCATCTTGATTTTGTATCTTATTGTGCAAAAATATAATGATACAATAAGATCACATCCAAGCTATATGGCCTTGGTTAATTTAGGTGAACCTATATATAATTTTTGATTCCTTTTACTAAATTTGGTTCAATTGATAAACTACTAGCTTGTGTGGGAATTTTGCTTCTTTAGTGATATTACTTCTATACTAGGGTTTTGACTATGAGAAAGAGTTTTGAAAATGAAATTTCAAAAAAAAATGGAAATGGTGATTACACAAAATATTTTGTATTGTATTTTAATTATTTATTGAATGAACATAATATAATAATAAATATATTGAAATTTATAGGAGCACATACTCATGTAAATGTGAAACCAAAGGTAACATTAGGTATTTTCTCATACAAGGGACAAGATTCTTTATTTTTAATAAAACAATATTTTAAAGGGGAAAAATAATACAAAATATGAAATTTTTTGACTAAATAATAATTTAAAAAATTACAAATATTTAAATAACCTTGCATACACAAAAATTACATAAACGAGAAAGGTAAATCTTCAATTTATTCTCATTTTCTAGGTTACAATATGTAGGTAAGTTATTCAAAATGTAGAATAATCTCTCTAACATCAAAAAGATAAATAGGCTACACCATAGTACCCATATTTATACAAAAACTCTCATGGAAGAGATGTAGTTAACCAAAAACCCATGCCCAGTATAAGAGCATGCAAAATCTGGAAACTCCATGCAAAGGGAGTGTGATCTTTAGCTATAATGGCATCCTTGGCAAGGTAAACAAGTGGAAAAATAACATTCAAGTGTTGATCAAGATCCAAAATAATAGAGGCATGAAGGAGACTTGGTAATCTTCATGCAATGATTTTATCTTCTTTAGTTAAACTATTATAGTTTCTCCATCAATAAGGTACCAAAGTGAAACTCAAACTTTTAGAACAATAGATAATTTTAAATAACTTTAAGATATTTTTTTCAAAACCCCAACTTGTAATTTTTTATTAATATTTTTACAACTTTCAAGTCCCACAAATTTGAAAAAATTGGAAATGCATTTTACAATATGTGTGTTTGCAATTAAGCAACTCAGTCTTATCAAAAAGGAAAGTGTAATTTACAAGTTTGCTTTTTACAACTTTCAACCTGTCAAAAAGGAACATGGAAATTACATGTGGCTCATTCTCAAAAGGAGATGTCAAAATTAAAGTATCAATTTATAATCTATAACTTTATAATATTTTTTACAATAAAGAAATACAAGATACATAATTTTTGTGATAGAAAGAATTAATCTACAACCAAAACTTATGAAGACCCTTTATCCTTTTTTGCCTATGTCTTCTCAATATATGCATCAAAACTCTTGAAGATCTCTAGGATATTATTTCACATTTTACAATGGTGTCAAAGAGTTCCCTTCATGTAGCCCTATATTCTTGATTATATTTCCCAATTATGGTACCTGATAAAATGGTGGATGGAACTCAAGCTTCAAGTTGTGTCTCATGTTGACTCTCCTTCAATCATTATTTTGAATTTATCTTGACCTTCCTAAGCTGAAAGGACATGGTTTTGATGATCTATTGCTTGATATGATAATTTATTCAAGAAATATTCAATGTCATATAGCATATCAATGTCCTTATCATGTGTAGCCTTAGCATTATTGGTACTCTTTGTGAGTATCCTTATTATAAACTAAGCTATTTTATCCAATTCCTCATGCTCTACATCATTTTTATTATCTTATCTATAATAAGGATATCAATATCAATTGTATCCATAGCTATCAACTTTAGATATAATAGGTTTAACCTTTACATCTCTTCCTGATACTTGCTTATTTGTTCTCTCAAAGTTTCCCATCTCTCTTTTAAAGTTGTATAGTGGTCCATTATTAATTCAATAATTCTATTTCCTTTTGAGATGAGCTCTTCTACTCAGTCCTTTATAGCCCTTTCCATACTACCAATTTATGTCACTACATCAAGTGTTTCTTGGTCTGTGATCTGAGTAATAAGTTATGTTGGTTAAGTAACAGGCTCAATAAACTTCTTAAATGTAATCATAAATTGTTCAACCTTGTTCTTTAATTCATCCTTAGTGACCTTGTCACTATCCATTTTCTCAAAAAGAGAATTAATTCTATATTTACCATCATGTTTCAATCCCTTTATTTTAGTATGACCAAGGTGAACCTTTGATACATAGTAATCCCCCACCACTAGATCTTATTTTTATTTTTCTAGTGGTGGGACTGCAATCTCTACATACTTCTCCCCTATTGAATCATATAATATCCTTGATATGGTTCTAGGAGTTTCTTTGGATTTCTTAAATGCATCTATGAGGCCAAAATCCAATGTGTTTAAGGACACCATCTACTTATGTTTCTTCCCCATTATTTTTACTATCCAATTGGGAGTAGAATCTTATTGTCCTAGCATTGCCACTTGTGAATATACAACTAAATATGTTACACTGGTGCTTATAGTGATAAGTGTTGAGTATATTAATATTATATTCATTGAATCTTTAGCTAATGTTTTTCCAAAATCTTCCCCATCTATGGGTTGAGTGGCCACATTTGTATCAATGACTTGCTCCATATCTACCTCCTTTGTGGGGGTTGGGCTTATTATGGAAGTGGAAGATAGATTAATTGTGGATGAGGGGATTAGAAATGAGACCTGATTATCCAATTAAATTATTTGAACTATTGACAATGGACTTACTGACATAGGTGAATTGGTGGAAATAGAGGGGGTAATCACTTATGATGAAGGTGGAGTGGAGACAAGAGGATGAGGTGTTGAAGTTGATGGAATGATAGAGATAGGAGGAGGGAATATTATAGAGATAGGAATAGATAATATTAGAATTTTAATAGTATTTATATCTTTAGATGAAATCATTATTGGTTGATCTGTTGTTGCTCCTTGGTTTCTTGACTATCCTCTCTTAGCCTTCGACTTTTTCTTTCTCTTGTGGGAAACCACTAGCCTATCTACCTATTTTAAGAGGGTTCTACTATTGGAACCTTACGATAATGGTGGTACTACCTTTTTTCTAAGCTTTCATAACTTCCCATTGATGCTAACTATTCATTTGGTCACTTTTACCCCTTTATATTTGATCTAGTTGATTGTTTTATTTATTACATTCGTGGTTCTATCCATTAATGAGAAAGATTCAAGAATGGACCACCTTACTACTATAAGGGGTTGAGCATAGATTTTGTTCTCGTAGTATACCTTATCTATTGGGGACTCATCATCTACCATGCTCTCAAGGATTGGTTCCATGTCAAAAGCCTTGATTTGATAAAAGGTCATCTTGGAATAGTCCTTCAGTCTTACTTCCTCTTCGTCTTGCAAGTCCTTACAATAGTCTTCATAATAGGGGACATGGGAACATGTTGAGATTCCAAGTGAACTAGTATTTTTTCCATTCACATCATTTAATGGCCTTGCCTCTAGAGCCCTTAAGGTCATCTAGGTTATTTTAGAATATACACACTTGGCTTTGGATTAAAAAGGGCTTCCTTGTGTTTATTCTATAAAAACCTATGAGTATCCATGAGCTACCTCAAAAATTCCATTAATGCCCATTTTTCACTCACATACCTCATAAAGGTGTAAAGACAATAGTTGAATCCCCCTACTCTAATGTATGAGTATGTGGGGAATTGGATGAAATAATATCCCCAATCGGTAATCTCTGAAGTGACAGCATCAAGGAATCTCTTCTTTTCCAAATCTTTATCAAAAATGATAATGATGAAGTATATGTATGCATCATTTACTCTTCTAAGGTGATGCCTACTAGCCTTAAGAGTGAGGTTAGGGTAATAATTGAAAACTTTATTTTCCTAATCAGCTATTGTGTTTAGTCCTAGGAAGGCTCTCCCTTAGGCTAATATATAAACTAAATAATAAGTCATATATAACTTCCATATGTTTTGGAATTTCATCAACTACTTGTGGATGAAGTCACTAATCAGCTATGCCCAATGGATGTACTACTTATTCTAGTGGATTACCCATATGTATTGGTACATCCAATCTTAAAAGTTATTTACATTGGGGTTACCAGTGATTCTATGTAGTAGTATGATTAAATCACCCATCTCATCCTTAAAATCTATTATTGAAAATTCTTTAGGCAATCTTGTGGATGTATCCCTAGGGACCCTTATCCATTGTTTATTCATTACCCTTTCACATCCGGTGTTGTTATTTTGATAGAATTTCTTCAATGATTCAAGAGTTATATCAAGATAACTCTCATATTCAAGTATTAAGAACAATGAGTATATAAAATTTGGGTCTAGGTTCATAATTATTTTGCCTTAATCATTCCAAAAAAATCTCTTCTCAAAATCATAATGTTTTTCTAATGTGAGCACTAGTTCAAGACTTTGCACAATTAGGGGGAAAGTTGTTGCTTGAGGCATCCCATAATCATAAATTCTCTGAATCCAGTCATTTTAAAATTTGGCATATAGTCTAGTCTATAAATCACCTAGGTCAATGTGACCTAGGTCTATGTCTATAATATAATATATTTTAGATTCCAAACTGAGGGGGACAACAAGTCCCTTGGATTTTTACTTCATCTCTTTTCCAAACATGGATTATGGATAAATTGCTAAGGTAAAATCAACTATAGAGTTGGCAAGTTTTGAAGGTATAAAACACAGGTGAAAACTATGATATATATTGGGGTTACTATTGTAGGCAAAATATTCAATATATATGGTAGTTTCAAAACACACTTGTGTTTTTTGATGAAAACTATGATGGAGATTGGGGTTTTTATGTACATTGGAAAAGTCTATGAAGTTGTAAGGTTACAATTGTAAGTAGAAATACCATGGGTTTTAGAGTTGTGTTTTGCAAGTGAAAAGTCCATGGAGAGTATAGGGAATCTTGAAGGAATATTTGATTAGTTATATGAATTTTTGAAAAACACTAGGTTTTTAAATGGGAAGGAAGATGGAGGGAAAGGACTCGATAGTAATTGATAACACAAATGAAGATGACACCAAGGACACCATGAAAATAACCTAAAAAATCCTAACATTGTTTAAGCAAATAAAATACCTAAATTCACAACTATATAGGAATAAAATGTGAATAAAATAACCTATCTTAGCTTCTTAGATGAAAACAATAACTCAAAATCACAAAGGGATTGAGGAATACCATGCAGGTGGGAAACAATGAAGTCATGGCTTGAGTGCATGGCATGAAAGCATGGCTTAGTGGCTCAAGGTTGCTATCATGATTGAAGTTGGAGGCACAGAGCTCTAAAACCAAATTAGTGCATAAATAATGAATTATGATAATCCTAATTAGCTTTATATACAACCTCTACAATAAAGACCCCTAGGTCAGTGGTTTGTGAGAGATTTAGAGTCTATGAGTAATTTTTAAAAAAATTAATTTTATAATTTGAATTTTGTCCTCGACATCATATAAGATGACTTATCTCTTTGAAAATGGGAAGGTGGAACTTGAGGCAAAATTCACAACTTTGTAAGTTGTAATTTGTAATTGGAGTTCTGGATTCCATAGGAAGGGTAGTTGGTGGGAAGCAAAACTCAAGTTACAATTTTCTACTTTTCAAGATGTAAATTACAACCAAAGTTCTAGGTTTTTATTAGAGTGTGGCATGGGAAATAGAGGTTGGAAATAAATTTTCAAGTTTTTAAGTTATAAATTGCATTATAATCTCTGGTTTCTGTAGGGTATGTGATTTGTGGGAAGTAGAACTTCATTTATAATTTGAAACTTTGAAAGTTAAAAATTATGAGTAGGGTTTCAGTTTCCATGAGGCATGAGTTGTGTAGGAAGCTGACGTTCAGAAGCAATTTGAAAGTTTTTAAGTTAAAATTTTCATTCCAATCTCTAGTTTCTACCAGCTTAGTGTATAGCATAAAGTAGAGGTTGGGATGCAATTTTTAATTTTTCAAGGTGCAAATTACACCCAAGTCTCCAAATTCTAAAAGATTAAGGAAATGAGTATTCTAGGTCATTTTAAGACATTTTTCCAAAAAATTAATGGGTCTCCCTCAGGGTACTTGACATTTTGATATTTTTGGGACAAAAATATCAACAATGCTAAAAGAATGGTTATCAATGTTGAAAAGGACCCAAATGACACGATATGAGGGGTCACATTTATAATATAAAAAATGTGGACCCTATTTTAGAGAAATAAATGTCATAAGAACACCATGATATAACTCATGTTTACTTACAACACTAAGTTATTAGGCCATATAACTTTGTTGACAATGTAAAGAAGGAATCCTACCACCTCAATTTCTTGTAGGCAAAGAATGTCCATAGCTACAAAAAATTTATTGAAATCTCTCACCACATACTTATGAGCTGAGTCTATAAGACCCCAAACATTAATTAAATTCATAGATTATGGGTGTCGATATAAATATCTTCTAAATCAATCCCTTTAAGGGCTTCATTTGTTCTGTAGGAATTTCTCGTTGTTGGAGAATAAGATTTCCTAACACTAAGTAACCTAGCTAGCTATTGGCTTGACCATATAATCCATATTTTACATATATTCTTGAAGAGAAGGGTTATGAGAGTGAACTAGGTATTCCTGAGAGGGGTGAGCACTTGCTTGTACCTAGATGAGATACTAGATGTGGTTTTAGAGCCAAGTTGTCTCAAGAAAATTTTGAGGAAACTTGAGAGTTGGTCAAGGCATTAGTAGCCATAGGTGTACTATAAAAATGGGGTTTTGATAATTCTATGTCAAAATGGGTATGATAATTATCATGTT
Source organism: Torreya grandis (assembly GCA_037957365.1). Taxonomy (NCBI): domain Eukaryota; kingdom Viridiplantae; phylum Streptophyta; class Pinopsida; order Cupressales; family Taxaceae; genus Torreya; species Torreya grandis. The sequence goes on from JARHVA010007075.1 coordinate 330,380, forward strand.
AAGTTCTAGTAGGTAACTTCTTAGTATGTTAAACTATAGGCAAAGGCATCATAGGTGCAAAACTAGAAGACAATTGTTAATACTTACTGCAGTCAAATGGGCAGGGCCCTTATTATGATTTTTTCTTCCCCCAATAATTTTCCACCCATATTTTTTAGGAATCTTGGGGTTAGCAAAAGTGAGTTGGGGAGTTACCCTATTGTGAGGTAAATATAATGGACAATCCTTGATCTTGTGATTTGTGGCTTGATAATGGAAACACATGTTGGGAAAATTGATATAAAGGACCTGTTATGAATCTCAAGACTCACCAACTTGAATCTCCACAAACTCTTTGATATCCCTCGAGAGATATACTTCAATGTAACTTGTTTTATTATTTTTTAGAATAATGGATTTTTATTCTTAATAAAATAAATAGGTCTGAGTAAGGTAAATCAATAAATAATGTGTAATAATTAAGATATTGATTTATGTAAATAAATTATATTTTTACCTTTTATAAAAATATTAATAAATAGGAAAAAATATGACTTAGCTTATTCTGAGCTATTTGATCTGAGACAGGTGTAGACATCCAATTTCTAACACCATTTGTGTTGAAATTATCAATCTTACTCGAATTGCACTCAAATGCACATTTTGGGTCAAAATCCATAAAATGCCCTAAATGTTTCAAACTTGTCATTTACAAGTGTTATTTTAGGTCAAAGTATCCCTAAATAGGGCAATGCATTTTATGGGCTAGCTAACTTTGATCATATCATTTTGAGTCAAAATGCCAAATTTGTCATTTAGTGCTCTAGATCTCTCTTTTATTTTAATTTATTGGTACACATCATGTACCTTTGTTATTTTGTGTTGGCAACATCCTAAATGGGAATATAGCTCCAATGCATCTAACATCACCTTCTAGTTCCTCTCTAGTCAAATTATGACTCAGTAATATGACTTTTTGATAATTTTGATTAATTGAGGGCCAATTTTCAAATAATTGCACAAATGTTGATTAACCTTTTTTAAGGCTAATTAATCCAAATCGAGAGCTTAAGTGGATTTTCCATGAGAGTTGAATATTTATTTTTGAAAATTGATTCCTATTACCTACATCATTAGGTGACATCATTTCTTGGGAAGACATCCCTAGGCCATAAATATCAGGATTATGGGTCACCCATGCCTCTTCAATGCCCCTTCTTCCAAGGTCATGATGAAGATAATTATGGATTTAATTATAAATATTAGGATTATCCATGGCCACACATCTCAATCTTGAGATGGACGGTCATGGTTGATCTTGACCAAACTCAAAAATCTATAAATAAAGAGGCCATGGATGTGAATTTTAAGTTATTTTGGTGCAAGTTTATTATGCTCAAATATCTTCAAAAGCTTGAATATTTCAAAGTTATAATGTTAAATTTTTTCCACAGGGTTTTGTACTTGATCATTGATTTTTTTTGCAAGCTTCATTGATAGGCTAGTTTAGTAATTTGGAATCATGAGCCTAGGTTTGATGGAGTGTTCTTGAGGCATTGTAGGAGCTTACCACCATTGTTGATAAAGAAAAAGATCCTTGATCAAGGGAGAACATGTTTTTGAGCCACATGGGTATGGTGATCCATTTGGGAAGGTAATATAGTGTTGATTTATTTCATTTATTTCTTGTTATCCTTTGTAACTCCCATAGGAATAGATAGGCTTGGTTAGTTAGTTCTTTATGCATGTTTCATTATTTATAACAATTGTTTGACTAACTCAATTTATAATCATCTCTACATCTTGGCATGCCCGATGGGACAAGAAACATCTCACACCTAAAAAATATCACTTTGCACCATTTTTGGTTGCCAAAATTTTACATAGTAACTGACACTGACAAGTAATACCAACATCGATTACCTACTTAACTGATGTCAGTTAGTAAAACCAACATTGATTAGGTCTCGATTAGCTAGAGTAATCATCGTCAATTGTAATAACCGACATCAATCACTATGTTTATTCAAAAAATATAGACCTAAGATCTAATTTTTCAAAGTTTATTGTTTCAAGCTAAAAAAAGCTTCAAAGCTAAAGGACATACTGACATTTTTGCTGTAGAAACAAGCTTTTGCTTTGATAAAAACATGTTTAAATCACATCTTGCATGTTTAAAAATCAATTAGGAACTTTTTTTTGGGTGTTTAACAAAGAATTTAGATGTTTTGGTGAATGTTTTCAAAGTTGAAACTAAGACCAAGGGGTCAAATGAATACCACCACAAATTTCATTTGGTTTTAAAATTGAACACACTTGTCAATTCTTGTTTACAATAATTGTTTAGTTAAATTTTGTTTGGAAAAAAGAGGAATGTTATGTGTATGCTCTTTTATTTGTCCCTTATAGGGAACCCTTGGAATCAAAAGTGTAATTTCTATTGCAAATAGCCTAGTCCAAGGCTTAGAAAGAATGTTGTCTAAAGCACTGCCCAAAAACTCATCAAAGTTTGGGTGATCTTGAAAATGACCCTAAAGTCTTTCTATTTTATGATTTCTTTATTTTCATGAAAACTTGGCTTGTGAGGGGGACGTCATTAGCTCCCATGAGTTCTTTAGGGAAGCTTTGACCCAAGTTTTCACCTCTCAACATTGACTTCATTTGACTCCTTTAAAGTTGTATATGAGATGTATTTGCATTTGAACATCGCACCACATTGGGTGAAAAACAAGATGTAGTGGTTGTAAAAAGGACTAGAAATTTTAAAAACTAATCAATTCTATGATCACCCAAATTTTGTGCTTATCTTTTGCATCATTTGACATGAAATTCATTGTGCAATTGATTCCCCTAGAATGATCAAAACCTTGCTAGTTTAGTAGACTCCACTTTGCCATACCTTATTAGTTTAGACTTAAGATGTTTATTTTTTTTCATTACCTTACTTGGTCTTGATTTATGTCTAAAAATACTTTTTAACTCAAAAAACTTAACCAAATCACATTTTCCTCAATTTTCTTGAGCAAAGGAGGCATTACGTTGTCCAAATGGAAAATTCATCTTTTCCTTATTCAAATTATTATCATAAGCTTTGTGTCATGTCATTCACTTTGGTACAGTCATGCTACCCATTGAGTCTAGATATTTTACCTAATTTTTTTAAATCCTTCATTTATAATCCATATTTGAAATTGAACCTTTCTGAGTTCTAAGGGTTGGTGCATCAAAGTGGGTTCACCATTTGTGCACTAAGCTTGTTTTAACTTGGGTTTAATTTTCCATTTTGATTGAAGTTCATTTATTAAGACTAAAAATCACATTATCATCTTGGTGGACTCAATTCATCTTACGTATCGCTCACACTTTGAGTCCTATAACATATTTTATCCTACTAGAATCATATGGTGACATTGTGTCGACTATTTAGTCTTAGATTTATACATAGTGATTCATGTATGTTTTTACATATTAAGTTGATTAGTTCATTTTGTATTATTTGTAATCCAAAGATATTTCCTCTAAACTTCTAGGATCAACTTGTCAAAGTTAAAGCTAGCTTTTGCAGTGTGGGTGTATCACAAAGATCTAGGCTTTGGTGTACTAGTTTTCACCTTGAGTCTTTAAGTTACCTTACTCTCTTCTGATCTATGTGATTTCAAATTTACCAAAGGTTGAGTAAACTCATGAACCAAATATTCTAAAAATTATGTGTGGTTTCAAACCACCCTCCCTTATAGTCTCATTGGTACCTTGGTTATTTGTTTGAAAAAGAGCTAAAGCATACTTTGATTGGTTGCCGAACATTGGTCTAAAGTTAGTCAATACATAGAACAGTGATTTTTAGACATGACTAAAAGGTTCACTCGTAGTGGGGCCTCTTATGGCCTTAGTTATGAGGATGAGGAATTTTATGATGATTAAGATAACCCCATTATTTTTGATGATATCCCCACAATAGTAAGATTTGAAGATGATTACAATGAATATCAACCCCAAGAAGATCAAGATGAATCCCTTCTTAGTTTGATAGAATTAGGTGTTAGACTACCTTCTAACTTCCTATAGAATAATTACATACCTTAGTTAGAAAAGGAGAACAATGACAATAAGAGCAAGATTTTACACAAATGAACATACCTTCTTCCTCTAACAAAGGAAAGGAAATATAAATAGAGTCAAAACCCACAAATCCAGATCTTCTAGCTAAGATCAAGATAATAAGTGAATGATATTCAAATCAACTTATCACAAACTTAATTGACTCCCTAGTTTCCACTTCAATTCACAATAATGCTTTGAAAGAACACAGAGATATGGTTGAAAGTACGCAACAAGTATTGGATGAGAAAATTACCATAGTGGATCAAGGAAATATAAATGAATAGATAAAGACACAAGCGACCTTACAATATGTTCCATTTGACATAGAACATATGTTTTTAAATCATTAATAACCTCTTTTTAATTTACAAACTCAGAAACCCAAACATTCAGTTCAAACTGATGAAATTCTTCATGATAATTTGGCTAGTTCTTTTCAACCAACTCAAAGATTGGTAAATAAAAATATAAATTTCCAAAATCAACAAAGTGAAAAATAACCAAATTCAGGGAGTGTTTTACAATCCAAAAATTAATGGCCTATGTTCTCAACTCAAGAAAAAAATTAGAACCAAGTCATGGATCAAAAGGTATACACTCCCTATAGATCCACACAAAACCAGGGGCACATTCCACCCCAACAACATCTTATCCAATCCAAAAATTCACCAAACATGTAAGAATGGAATTCTATGAAGGAAATTGTTCAAAGATTATAGACAAATAATAGAGTCAAAAAGTACAAATTCAATGAGATATGCCCATATCCATTTCGATTTATCTATTCTCCAAAACCCCTTTCCACCTCATTTTGAGGCACCCAAATTTGAAAAGTACAAAGGGAAAGGAGATCCATGTGAACACATATAAGCATTCTTCATCTTATGTCAAGAGGTTGCTTATAGTAACGAATACTTACTATGACTATTTTCATGAAGTTTAGTGAGACAAGCTCTTGATTAGATACTTAAACTACTTAAAGGATTAGTTGTAGATTGGAATGACTTATCAAAAAAGTTTTTTAACCATTTCTCATATAAAATATAACATGAATTGACCATTGTTGACTTATGCAAAGCCAAGCAGCATGATGGTGAAATTTTCACTGCATATCTAAAAAGGTGGAGAGAATTAGTAGATCACTTTCAACATAATTTGTGAGACAAACAATTGGCTGATATCTTTACATAAAATTTGCATCCTAAAGTTGTGTATAATCTATGGTTAGCTTGTGCTAACTCATTTGATGAAATTAGTGACAAAGGAGTGTATATTGAGAAGGCTCTTATTGTTAGGGGCCTTGTTAAGATTTTTGTGCAAGGCTATGCATCTAATTAGGGTAAATCATCAGCTCAAATATTTATGCAAGATAAGCCTAAGGGATTTTTTAAAAATAAGAACATGATTGGAAATGGGGCGATAGAAACAAGACATGTACAAATGGTATAGGCTATGCCTCTTTCAAATGTACAATTAACTCCCCCAAATCCACTACCTACTTTGTAGAGACAACCTCCATGAAGGACATTTCATAACAATTTTAGATCCTTTAACAAGTTAGGAGAATCAGTTGAAATATTTTTATAAAAGCTCATTGTAGCTAATTTAATTATATGGCCAGTATCAAGGTCATTTCCTCAACATCAACCAAAACTAGACTGGTATAAAGAGAATGAATGGTGTAACTTTCATCATGTTACTGGTCACGATGTATATCATTGTGTTTAATTACAACACATTATTGATGACTTTATTAAAAGTGGTGAATTGGGAATTAAGTTATCCCCTAATCAAGACACAAATTAAGATATGGGAATCCACAAAGACCCCTTTCCTCAACATGATCCACCACCACCAAGAAACAATCAAAATGGTCACAATCAAGGATAGAGGCAGAATAAAAACCAACAACAAGGTCAAAATCATAATGATCATAATAGAGATCATAATACCCACACTAATAATGTGGCCTACAACAATGTACCTTATGACTAAAATAACACTATGGGATATATTTCTGTAACCCACATTGCCACTGTTACTATGACATTATGCGGCCAATCTCATGTTGTTTGCAACACGAGACCCATTATTATAGGGTCAACACCCTCTCCCCCTAGTAATACCATGTCAAGTTCACATGATCATGTTGGTAATCTATTTACATGGGTTACTAATCTTGAACAATAGTACCTTTCTTATAAGAGCTCCTCGTTGACCTAAAATTATTGTAATACTGTTAATTGCCTATGAATCACCATCCAAGGCCCTTTGCCTCCCTCATCTAATTATAATAATTCCTTGCCACCTCTAGGTTGTGCATTCACAACTAAATGCCCATGAGTTACCATTCAAGGCCCTTCATCCACTTCTTTCAATAAACCCAATGAGAACATTGTGCCAATGGTTCTAAAGTTGAATATTATCCCAACAAAGACTAAACTAAATCAATCCATAGTTTAAAGGCCTTATAGTCTAACAGATAAATTAGATAAAACCCTTTCACAAATCTCCATATTAAAACTCTTACAGACATTTGATTTCCATAGAACCATATTCAATAAACTTTTACAAGAGTCTATTATGCCTAATGCTATAAACCTTGATCAGTTTTAGAGCCTAGTTGGACATTTATCTTCATTTTAGAAAATCACATTTGATCAAAAGGACATGTCCACCCTCAGCCTGAACCATAATAACCCACTATATATTTAGATAATCATTGTAGACCACAAGATCAAGTGTATTCTTATAGATAATGGTTTAGGTCTGATCATCATCTCTTAAATTGGTGTGATGATTGGGTTATATAGATAAAGACATTTAGCCAGAAACTATTACAATCAAGGCTTACAACAATGCTGAGAGGGAGTCATCTGGTATAATTTGGTTACTAGTCATGGTTGGGTCTATTTCTCATCACAAATTATTTCATATTGTGGATATTGAGCTTCCTTATAACATACTTCTTGGTCATATTTATATCCATGAAGTACAGGTAGTTCCATCCAATCTTCACCAATGCCTTAAGTTTCCCCATGATGGGATCAAAGTTATTATTCCCACTGATCAACAACCATACCAATATTGCAAACATCTTGAAGTAGAGTCTTGTAATTATAACTCTTGGCCAGGTTCTAAATTCATTATGAAGAATAAAAAATCTATCATTTGTCATCCATCTCCATCTAATTATATAGACCCTGGTGATCTAGCCTCCACTTTAGCTAATCCATTTCTTGTAGCTCTAACCAAATAGGGTATTATTAAAGATGTAAGAATTTCCACGTACCATCTAAAGGACATCTTCTATATTATAAAATTACCACAATCTCCTAAAAAATTTGGTAAGCCTAAAACTTCCCAAACTCCTAATAGACTTGATCAGATTTGGCAACCAAAGAAGAAACGACCAAAACCTTATATGGTTTTTGTACCTATGATTGCACCAAAGAAAGATCAAGGGGATTTTACTGAGGGATATTTGTTATGTTTTGAAGGCCTTACAGATTATTTTTAGAATCTAAAGTATCCTATCCCTAACAAGATAATAGATCATCTTGATTATATAGGGAAAGGTCTTAGCCCATAGGCACAAAGAATTTTAGAAACCTTATCAGCTAGAGTTATCAACTAAAATCATGGTCTTGGATTTCAACCACCAGAGGATGATCTCATGACATTTAATAGTGACTCTTTCAAAATGACTACTATTGAGACTCCTAATAGTGGCATAATGTCCCATTATAGCCTTTTCAATGAGCTCGCTGACTCAGATTTATTTTAATCAAATTCCATATTGACCATAACACCTATTGAAGCTTCTCATCCTAAAGCAAAAATCCATCCTAGTGGTGATTCCCTTCATAAAGTAGGACATTATATCTTTACCATTGGTGTTTCCCATCCTAAAACAAACCTTCATTATAACCTATGCCTTTGCCATTTTAAACTCATAGATTGGGATCAAAAAAAATTAGTCATATGCCTTGATGAGTTCCAAAATGAAGAATAGATTACAGAATACATGGGCTTATGAGATGCATTCCCCATTGGTGATCATAAGCAAGGTTTTGATTTTTCATTGAATTCTTATACCTACTTTAGAGAGCAGGAAAACTTTCTTGGTCATACTCAAGAATAAACATCAAGATCTTCAAGTGAAAACCTCTTCGAGGCACTTATTGATCAGGGAAAAAGAAAAGAAAAAGATAAGCCTTTGAGTGAAAACCTATTTCAAGCACTCCTAGGTGGGAAAGTTTACTCATCCCCTCAGGAAGTAGAAAATCCATCTAGCCCAAGTTCTATAGCTAGTACAATTATCTCTTTAGAACAACATCAAATATTTGAGCATCTTTCTCTTGAGTATCTAGAGGTCTTTGTCAATTGGCCTTTACCTAAGAAGGAAGATTTTAATTCTTCATATTACTTAGATATTTGGGAGGAAGAACAAGAAGATATAGTAGAAGAAGATGATCATGACCATATATTACCTATAATTCTAGAAGATGGATCTACACTCCTTATGGAAGGTACAATAGAAGTGAATTTAGGAACTCATGAGGATCACAAAATTATTTACCTTGGAGCTTCTCTTACTAAATTAGAATGTGAACATATTATATCCATTCTTAAGGATTATATAGACATCTTTGCATGGGAATATTTTTATATGCCAAGCCTAGATCCATATTTAGTTGTGCATCATCTTATTGTTTACCCTGATGTTAAACCAATCAAGCAAAACTTGAGAAAGATGCATCCACAAATCACCCTTTTGGTTAAGGCCAAGTTAGAAAAGTTGTTATGAGCCAATTTTATCAAACCACTAGATTACTCTAAATGGATTTTTAACATAGTGTCAGTAAGTAAAAAGACCCTAGGCATACGTGTTTTACTAATTTTCATGATATCAATAAAGCATGCCCCAAAGATGATTTTCCTCTACCCAATATTGACAGGATTTTCAAATAAATTACTAGGTATGAGAGTTATCCTTAATGGATGGATTTTCTAGTTACAATCAGATCAAGATAGCCCCTAAAGATCAGCATAAGACCATGTTCACCACTCTGTGGGGGACATTCTATTACCAAGTCATGCCATTTGGTTTGAAGAATGCTGGAGCCATATATCAGTGTGCAATGACTATCATCTTCCATGACATGATGCATGACATTATTGAGGATTATGTTGATAATATACTAGAAAAATTAAGAACAAAATTGGGACACCCTAACATTTTATGAAGAATATTTGAGAGGCTTCAAGCATATAAAGTCTGCTTAAATCCTAAGAAATGTGTCTTTGGAATCACATCAGGAAAATTTCTAGGGTTCATTGTATCACAACAAGGGATTGAAGTCAACCCTAAAAAGGTCATCGCTATTATGGAAATGCCTCCACCAAACAATATTAAATAGTTATGAGGTCTATAAGGTAAGATCTAGTCTATACACAGGTTCATTTCTCAATTGGTGGATAAGTGCCACCCATTTACCCACCTTTTAAGGAAAGGAGTAACATTTAAATGGGATGAATATTTTTAGATAGCATTTATAAATCTTAAAACATACTTGGCCAATCCACCAATTTAATGACCTTTGACACAAGGAAAGCCACTACTTCTTTATATACCAACCATGAAACATGCACTAGGGGCACTTTTGGCTCAACATAATGATCATGGTAAAGAACATGTGGTTTATTATTTAAGCCACACATTGGTAGCCTATGAACATAATTATATGCCTATGGAGAAATAATGTTTAGCTATGGTGTTCGACACTCAAAAATTGTGACATTATATGCTGAATAACAAAACCATTGTTATCACCAAGGTAGATCCTCTCAAATTCCTCTTTTCTAAAGTAGTTATTCAAGGATGCATGGCTAAATGGATTATGATTATTAGTGAGTTTGATATTGAGTAACAAAATTATAAGGTAATCAAAGGCCAATTTATTGTTTACCAACTTATAGAACCTCCTATTATGACCACTTAGCCTCTCAACTTTGACCTTCTAGATGATTCTATCATGATGATAGAAGAAGCATCATAAGTACCTAAATAATGGACACTCTATTTTGATAGATCATTAACATATTGAGGATCTAGATATGGCATATTATTTATCACACCATAAGGGGATTTGATCCCCAAAGCATTCCATTTACAATTTCAGTGTATAGACAATATGGCCAAATATGAGGCATTGCTTGCAGGGCTCCATCTTGCCATATAATGGGACATTCAAAGCTTAAAGTTCTATGGAGATTTTTAGCTAATTATAAATCATACAATTGATTAGTATTAAACAAGAGATGATAATCTTGTTCCTTACAAGTAAGTTGTCGATGACCTCAAAACACATTTTAAATCTTTGTAGTTTGAGCAAGTTCCATGAGTAAACAATAGATATGTTGATGCCATGGTAATAATTGGTTCCATGATTCAAATGCATGAAATTGATAAAGAGTATCAGTTCTTGATTGAAAATCTTCTTTAGCTAGCACATATTCTATCAAATTTAGAGAAGGCATGCACCATTATCGATCTTAATCCCTCACCTAAGCTACCATGGTACCAAGATTTTTATAACTATTTCTAGTCATGTATTTCTTTCCAACCTTTCTAATAACCAACAAAAACTATTCCTTCATCACTTAGCATGTTATATCCTCCTTGGAAACATGTTTTTTATCAAAAGGGCTATGATGGAATGCTTCTTCATTATTTATCTTTGGGAGAATATAAGCTGGCACTAAAGGAGGTTTATAAAGGAGTGTGTGGGGCACATACCAATGGTGTATTCCTAGCAAATAAAATGCTCATAATAGACTTTTATTGGCCCAAAATAGAGACAAATGCTTATAATTATGTAAATAAGTGTGTTCCTTGTCAGCAGCATGGTAACTTTATACATGCACCTTCTTTACCATTGTATCCGATTACAACACCATGGTTATTCTCAACATGGGTTCTCGATCTCATTAGGAAAATTAACCCAACATCTTCAGATGGCCATAAGCACATTTTGACTACAATTGAGTACTTTACCAAGTAGATTGAGGCTATTCCTCTTGTTTATGTTATTTGAAAACAAATAGCCAAATTCATTCAATATCATATCATCTATTGATATGGCATCCCAACCCGTATTATATCCAATAATGTCAGATACTTTGTAAACTAAGATGTGAAATATCTTTATGAAAAATTCAAGATCAATCACAAGAAATCCACTCCATATAACCCACAAGGCAAGAGATAAGCTGAGGCATTAAATAAAACCATTCTAGCCATCTTAAAAAAGATTGTGAATGATGTTGGCTGTAATTGGCATATGTAACTTTTTCCTACCCTTTAGGCTTATAGAACCAATCATCACACCCCAACTAGAGCTACTCCATACTCTCTTGTTTTTATTACTAAAGCTATCATCTTGGTTGAGATTAAGATCCCATCATTAAGAATATCAATGGAGCACATAGAAGATGATGAAGACTATAGAGCCTCACAACTGCAAGAACTAGAAATTCTTGATGGTAAGCATTTGGCTAACCTAGAAAACTTGCAGGCCTATTAGAATAGATTTTGAAGAAGCTACAACAAATGCATTCTCCCTTTAGAATTTGAGATTGGTGACTTAGTTTTGAAATAGAACCAGAAAAACATGAATGTTAAACCCAAAAAGAAAGACAATTTTCAACCTAATTAGTTAGGACCATATATTGTCACAACAAACTATGGATCAAGAGCATACCGATAGGCTAAAACTAATGGTGAAGAAATTTTAGAGCCCATGAACATCATACGCCTTAAGAGATTCTATGCATGAATATCTTTGAACCATTGTTTATAAGACCCCTGACTTAGGGGCAACTTGTGTTATCATAATTTTATCCCATCCTTTTATCTTACCTTGAATACATTTTATACTACCCTGGTCCACTTTTCATGAATCCCAATAGTAAAGGATTTGAACCCTTGGCACTCTAAAAACATTCTTTATCCCATTATGGATTGCTCTCTTCAAGAGGCATATTCTTTATTTTGTCTAGGACATGTTATAATATTGAACATTTTTTTGTCCCTTGGCCAATTATGATCTCGATTATGTCTCATGAACATTATGAACATATTCAAAAGTAGTTCTACAAAGTAGTTTAACTAGGACAATCTCATGTAGTTTTAGACAAGTGAATAGTCACATCTTCTCAATTAAAGTGTTTGTTACTTTTTCTTATTTTATCAAGAACCTTGCTTTCATTGATTTGTGAGCATGGACTATTACAGTTAGCTTAGCTATCTTATTAGAACCTCTACTCTCAGGACATGCATCTCCTCGACTAGATGGTCCCACCTTGTGCATATTTTATCCCAAAAATACCAAAAACATTAAAAATACTTTGAAAATACCAAAAACATTAGAACATGATCCATAAAAGAACAAAAACATTATCTCACACTTCTATACATTTGTACATTCTTGTTCCACCATCTTATGCTCTCGTCATTTTGCGAGAAACTATTAATTTTGAATGCTCTTGCCATTTTACAAGCATAAAAACATGAGTTCATTTCATCTTTTCCCACACACTTTCCATTTTACAAGATCATTCTTTCTCATCTCATTAGCTTCTTATTGGCCAAACTATTCTCATTTATTTGTCATATCTTCCATTTATTCTATAACATAAAACATGCTGGTCTGATCATCATTTTTCTTCTATCCCATTTCCTGGGAGAACTACATTTGGCCTAAAGTTCATGTTGAAACATGTATCCATGGAACTATGTAAGTAGCATCCACTTATCTTATACATCTAGAGTTAGGTTAGCCAACCCCTTCCTTTTCTTCTCTTGCCCCATTTCTTCTATCATTGCTCCTTTTTAATTAGGGAACAATTATTGTTTCATTATTCTTTATTATGATGTGATGGAAAGTAACGCCTCTACCACACATACATGAACATTTGTCTTTAAACTACACTAACTTGGTTTTTTTTTGTGTGTATTTATTTGAGTTTTGTTTGGTGTTTTGTTGTGCTTTCGCGCCTCTCCTTTTATTTCTTCTCCTTCTCTCTTTTTATTACTTCTTGTCTCATCTTGGTCTTGTGTTTCCTTGATTGTTTTTGCTTAGCTCTTTTGTGTTTTATAACATCTTGATGATTCACATGGATCTTGATTGTTTATATCTTGATCTTATGTTATTACATTGTTCTTGGACCATTTTGTTTATTTGATTATTGTTGGTGTCTTGTTTTTATGTTTAATTTTGATTTTCTCTTTTATGTTCAAGAATGCCTTGATGGTCCACATGGATCTTGATTATTCATATCTTGGTCTCATGTTGTTAAGATGTTCTTGCCTTTTGTTTATAAACATTTTTGTTCCTACTTAAGTCTTTATAGATCATATCATGATTTCAAGTTAGGTTCATTTATGTTTATCTTTTTCTTTATGTTTATCTTTTTTGTTTAAATGTAAATTATTGTAACTCTAGTTTTTGTCATTATTTTACCATTATCCTTAGTTATAGGTATTCACATTTGAACTGGCTTAGTGCAATTGGAATCTTATGTCATTCTAAGTTATTGATATTTATGATGCCTAATTTCTTTACTATAGCAAGAACTTTGTGCTCTGGTCTCAACGTCTCAACATCAACATCAGCTCTAATGACTGATTCCCAAGAACACTTTGCAAAACCTAGGCTCATGATATGGAATTAGGAATCTAGGTAACATGCATTTTAGGATTCTTTTTCTATGCTTATATGTGCATCTCTTTGCATATATTGTGAGTTTAATCAATTCTTGGTCATTTTTCATCATTCTTCATTTCATTCTCTCCCAAACTTGGGTGAACTACATTGGCCTGAAGTTCATGGTGGAACATGAGTCCATGGAACTATGTAGGTAGCCCTCAATTTCTATTTAGGTTAGCTTGGCTATCTCCATTCTTATTTTCACCTCTTTCATCACTTTGTGCATTCCCATATGCTTGGTTTTATATGGCTTTATAATCCATTACAGCATCACATGTACGTTTACACCTGCTCACTTTAACCTATCTTTTTGGTTATATCCTTGAGTTATTTTACTTGCCAATTGTGCATGTTGGGGCCCAATATCTGAACCATGTCTGATCAAATCAGCTCTATAGGGGAAAAATCATTCTTTATTCTTTATCAATGATCAAGATTCACCCTACAAGGGCACAACTATTTTATCATGATAAAATCTACTCTACTAGAGTACTTATTCTCTTTGGAGACCCCATTCTAGTGGTGCTTCCCTTTCTAAAGCAGAACATTCTCTCTTTTCCTCTAATTCTAAGCTATCCACATTAAAGCCCATAATGACAATATTTGGTGTGCAACTTGTCTCGAGATTGATCAATGCCATAAGTAGGCAACTTATACTCTCAAATTGGGTACATTTACAATGTTTCCCTTACATTTATGGATTGAATATTTCCCATTCCCCCCCATCTTTGGGGCCTCTTATACTTCTAATTATATTTTGATCATTGAGGGTAATCATGTGTGTAAGCATTAGCTCATCTAGATGTGATCTATTCCATGGGTTAACCTCTCACTTTCTCTCTCTTTTTAAGAGTCCATCCTTCTCTTTCATCCTAGTATGTCCTCTCAAGGGGGAATCATGGGTCTATTCCAATTTATTCTTGACAACTCTTTTCTTTAAAAAGACATTGCTTCACCTGAATGTCTCTCTATGCCTTTTCAAATAGGGACAAAATGTAGACATCCAATTTATAACAATATTTATGTTGAAATTGTCAATCTTACTCGAATTGCACTCAAATGCACATTTTAGTTCAAAATCCATAAAATACCCTAAATGGTTTGAACTTGTCACCTATAAGTGCCTGTTTAGGTCAAAGTATCCCTAAATAGGGCAATGCATTTTATGGGCTAGCTAACTTTGATCAGATCATTTTGAGTCAAAATGATAAATTCACCATTTAGTGCTCTGGATCACTCTTTTCTTCTAATTCATTGGTACACATCATGTACCTTTGTTATTTTGTGTTGGAAACATCCTAAATGGGAATATAGCTCCAATGCATCTAACATCACCTTATATTTCCTCTCTAGTCAAATTATGACCTAGTAATATGACTTTCTAATCATTTTAATTAATTAAGGGTCAATTTTCAAATAATTCCATAAATGTTGATTAACCTTGTTTAAGGCTAATTAATCCAAATCAAGAGATTAAGTGGATTTTACATGAGAGTTGTTGAATATTTATTTTTGAAAATTGATTCCTATTATCTGCATCATCAGGTGACATCATTTCTTGGGATGACATCCCTAGGCCATAAATGCTATAAATATCAGAATTATGGATTACCCATGCCTAGTTAATGCCTCCCATGCCTCTTTAATGCCCCTTCTTCCAAGGTCATGATGAAGATAATTATGGATTTAATTCTAAATATTAGGATTATCCATGACCACGCATCTCAATCTTGAGATGGATGGTCATGGTTGATCTTGACCAAACTCAAAAATATATAAATAGAGAGGCCATGGATGTGAATTTTAAGCTATTTTGGTGCAAGGTTATTATGCTCAAATATATTCAAAATCTTGAATATTGAAAATTTATAATGCTAAATTGTTTCCACAAGGTTTTGTATTTGATCATTGATTTTGTTTGCAAGCTTCATTGATAAGCTAGTTTAGTGATTTGGAATCATGAGCCTAGGTTTTATGGAGTGTTATTGAGGCATTGGAGGAGCTTACCACCATTTTTAACAAAGACAAGGATGATTGATCAAGGGAGAGCATGTTTTTGAGCCACATGGGTATGGTGAATCCATTTGGGAAGCTAATATGGTGTTGCTTTCTTTTATTTATTTCTTTATATCCTTTATATTTCCCATAAGAATAGATAGGCTTGGTTAGTTAGCTATTTATGAATGTTTTATTATTTATGGACTAATGCTTGACTAACTTGATTTGTAATCCTCTCTACAATAGGGTCTGAGAATTTAGGTACAAGACTAGGATAGTGTCGGAAATAGGGTCCTAAACTTCATTTTTTAACTAGACAAGAGTGCTAAAAGTGAGACACCTTGCTATTTAGTGTTGTAGTCTTTTTATCACTATTTTCTAAGTGATCTAAGCTTTTTGGGTTCTTCTCAATCAGTCTATGTTACCCTGTCAGTGAAATATTGAAGCTTGAAACTCTACAAAGCTTGTTGCACATCAGTTTTAATATTCAAATCCCTAGGATCTCTTTATGCTTGAAATTGAATGGCAACTTCGGAAAGAGAGAGAAGGGGTTAGTGTGTAAAGGATATGATGGATGTACTTCACACCCCATATGTGGGCACACTACCTACATACTAATACTCTGAGGAGGGATCAAGCTAATGTAGTTCTCCCATTGAAGTGCTTGGTATAATTATGTAAGAAAATGCTACTAGATGTGAAACTAGGTGTACTTAGAATGATTAAGGACTAGTGTAAGGGTTTAAATAATCTTGAAATACTATTGGATGTTTGTATTTAAATAGTAGGGAAGAGTGCCTGAGTAGTCTTACTTTTATTTAGCTTTTCCCTTGTAAATGAGTGTCAACCCTTCTAAATGGACTTTGAATGGCCTTTTATAGGGAACCTAATGATCATGGGTTAAATGAATTCATGTTAGTCTGACATGAACTAATATAAGGATTCAATTAAATATGATTGTTGGGACCAAAAGTACACTTGGACAATAGCACTGAAAATAGGACACCCTAGGTTTTAGTGCTCCTATCCAAGTTGGGCATTGTTGTCTAGAGAGAATGAGACCTAAGGAGATGGATCTAAGCCTAAAATATCTACCTAGGTCTATAAGGGTTATGTTTGGAAGGTTATGGATGACTGGGAATCAGTGAAAGAAAAGCCTAAAAGGGTTGTGAAATCAAGTAGGACGACCTATGGATTAGGTATCTTTAGCCATTCTTAAGTAACCAAGTTTTGCATTTTATATGACTACATTTGTGCCCCCACCCTTTATTCTAGTGATGTATCAAAACAAAATACTAGGATAAAGAAAAAAAATAGAAAGTGTACATGAACTTACCTGCAAAGGCGAAACCCATGAAGCTTATGTGATGCTAAGTAATGCTGGATAGTGCATAGAAATCACATTATGTAAGTGTGAATATATGAAATGAAAAAAAGAGTAGATTAGTTATTATTATATGTGATATAAAACAATAACATACAAAATTTGAGTATAATAAAAAGTAAGAGAAAGGAATGAATACACCTCATTAGGTATGTAAACCAAAATAAAACCTGTTATGATCCTAAGTAAGGCTAAGTAATGTTGGATTGTGTTGGATGATTTTGTACCAAAATTTGTATCCCAAATAGAGATAAATACTTAATTCCCCAAAAAGTGGCTCAAGAATACAAAGGCTATCCCTTTGGCTCCATCATCACTTACTAAGTGAAGCTAGATGATCATGATGTGATAATCGATGTCTGGACTATGTGTTTAATCCCTCTAAATATGTGGCTCAAGAATATAAAGGTTGGCCGTTTGGCTCCATCATTGCCCCATGAATTAAAGATATGAATTGATATTGATATATAATAAATGTCATATGAGATGGCTCATGGATCCCATGGACATTCTAAAAATCTAACGATGTGGCATGGATAGTTGAATGTATGCTGTAAATTAGATGACTCTTGGCCAATCTGAAAGATGAAGATTAGGCTTATATGAAAGCCACTCCAAAACTGATGTAATATGCTTATGTGAAATCTAACTTAGGAACTTAGGTACTCGGTAAGTTAAACTTATATTAAAGTTTAGCTTGAAAATTATGCCAACCACCTACAAATGGAGTAAGGCACACAACTACTAAGAATGATGGGTAATAAACTAAACTCATAAACAAAAGAAGACCAAGGTGTCATGCACATTACCCCTAATCATTGGTGTCTATAACATGGATTATGATCTATAAGTTATGTCAACTACCTAATCTAAAAATGGAAGTGAGAGCCATCATGTAGCACATGATATCCCTTATATCTATATTCCTTGAGAAAACTATGATAAAATTGTTGATTCTAACTGATCTAGATGTGTAAAAACTATAGCCAAGCTGAATTTTTTCCCTGTTACTAGAAAACCTATGTGTTTTTTTACCTAGATAAGAGTTCCAAAATGAGGACACCCTTATGTTAGGCACTATTGTCCATTTTCAGCATTGTTGTCTTGTGTTGAAATTGGTTGTTGATTCTACAATTGTCACTATTTTTTTGTTCTATTTTGATTGGTTTGACCTCTAGATTATGAACTAAGTGATCTAAATGTTGTTTTTTTAACTTATATAAGCTTTGATCTCTATGAAAAAAGCCTTTTTTCCCCTTCTAATGAGGGTAGGAATTATTGAACCTTTAATGACTACCCTTAGAATAAAATAGTCCTGTAAGTGTGTTATGTTGCATAGATACATGATATAGAAATGATATTTGATAAGATATCACTAGATATATCTATGTTTATATTGATAATTTTTTAGATCAATAGGGGCATGCCTAGATAGATATAACAATGTAAAATCATGTGTAATGTACTAAACTAGAATTGAAAATGTTAAATTTTAGTTGTTAGTTGTTAGTTGGAGGGATGGAGCATGATGTCCATCATGACATCCAATAAAGCAAGGTAAACGCATGATATGGATCATGACATTTCAAACAAAGACAATCAATCAAGCAAAAAGCATACAAATCAAGAAGCAAGAAGCATATAGGTTTGGCCAAGGGGCCATGTAAATAAGGGACATAGGCACATGTCACTCAAAGTGGAAATCAAACATACAAAGCATGTTCAAATGCCACATACACATACAATTTGAAATAATCAAATATTGGAATGAGGGCCATAGTCACATATAAGAGTACAAGCAAGGGACATTGGCAAATGTCCAAAGGTACACACATGAATAGAAGCAAAGGACATTGGTAAATGTCTTAAGGCACACATAAGAAATAAAACTAGAACTATAAATGCAATCATATCTATCTACACAAATTAAGAAAAGAAATCATGTAAAAAATGGAAAGGTACAATCACATCTAACTAATCAAAGTGAGAGTGAAAGTGTGCAAGACACGTTTAGTACAAGACTAGGTATATGCTAGGAAATACATAAGTGTTAGATATTAATGAGTGTTGATGTGTTAATCTATGTAATTTAGAAAGTAATGTATGTCAACATGATAAATAGAGTGTGTGGTGTATGAATGACATAACCTAGATGGTGTAGTCATGTAGAATATGCCCCCAGTGGGAAGATGTATCAATGTGCATTTTGAATGTAGAAGTAGGATGCCCCCTTAATGGGTAGAATGAAGCAATCAAGGAACTGGAAGTCACTGCACCCACTCAAAGTAGATCAAGTAAATCATGGTAATGTAGATAATCAACAAATAACATAGAATAGAAAATGTAAGTCTAACATAGTAGTAAAAATGTAAAACATGGATGATGCATACAATTGAAATATTTTTGGTGTTTTTGATAGATTTTAATGTTTTTATAATTTGAAAACAATTTGTACTATTTTTGTGTTTTTTGTAAATATTTGAAATATGTAAAATCAATTATGAGATATTATGTACAATAAATGCTAAAAATAAACTATGTACAAGCATGTAAATAAATCAATATGTATATGATAATATAAAAGACTAGGTTGGATAGGGGAAAGGATCCAAGGATGTAGCCTACTAGGGATGGAAATAGAGGAAAGGGTCATGGCCATCATCAAATGCCTTGATATCATCATCATAAGTATCATCATATGTTGTAGATGTTGTTTTTATGTTTTCATCATGTTGGAGGTGAACTAAAGGTTGCTCTGGTGGTGGAGATGATGACTCTAATCTGGGACATTTAGTCCTGCTAGTAGATGACTTCAATGAAAGTGGTGGAACTAGTGTTGTTGGTGGTGGTATAATTTGAATAATTCCTCGATCATGTATTTTATCCTATCTCTACTATAAATCTATACATGATTTTGTACCATGGCCTATAATCCTATGAAAAGTATAAAATGGATGACCATCTTGATGTGACAATTTACTAATAGATCTATGTCGTACTATAGGTAATGTAATAAATACACAATAAAGTAATATCTATAACATCAAATATGGTTAATGTTGTGTGTTTTTTTCCTAAATCTGAATAACTACCTTTATATCCATAGAGGAAACCATGTGAACTATCTATGTTAATTGGTCTAACTATGGTCATGAGTGTAAAGTATATCTTGAGAGTGTAGTGTGAGATGCTAAAAGTGTTGTAGGATGTGGTATGAGATATCTAGAGTCATATCGATACTCTCCTAGGCCAATTGGTGTAAATCTAAATCCACACAAATAATCATCTATGAGTTTGGGTGTCATATCATCATCTAAAGAATCCTATGAATCTGTATCAACATCATGCACATATGGTAACTCAAAATTTACCACAATGGGTAACTATGATATAGGAGTCTCATCATCTATAGTAGTAGAAGACAGTGTTATTGCAAAGGTATCTATAATTGGTGGAGTAACTATGGAATCAATTGGAACTATTGGTACTATTGTTGATGATGGTAGATGTGTAATAGGTATCAGAACTATGATTGATGAAGTAGTTGGAATGGTTGATGCTGTTATGACTGGAATAATAGTTGGTGTTGATAGTGCAATTGTAAGTGGAGTAGTTCGAGAAGTGATAGTCTTTACAACCTCATATGTATGTATATGATCAAGAGAAATGCTATGAGGTAGTGGTTGTACCATGAGATATGATGTCCTATTTAGTGAAATAGTTGAGGATGACTTTGTAGTTAGATAATATCTGAATGGCTAGTTGCCTGATAGACATGTGTATAGATATCCCTTGTGGAGAAACTTAATACATAGATGGAGAGTGGAAGGAATGGCCCCCATAATATGTATCCAAGGTCGTTCAAGTAAAATATTATAGTGGAGAGGACCTAGCATGACTTGGAATTATATAGAGAGGGTTTTTGGTTCCACCATGATGTCTAAAGTAATAGTGCCCAATGTCTATCATGGTATATCATTAAACCCTTGAATGTTCTAATATAATTTTTTCATTGATGCCAACTCTACATCCATGGTCTATAAGAATGTGATATTACATATATTTAGTCCAAAACAACTATCAACAAGAACTCTCTTGACTATGTTGGTTTTGATTTGAACTTGAATGAATAATGGCAAATTTTGATCAATAACTATCTGAGAAGGCATGTCCTCACTATCAAAATAAATTGTATCTTCTATAGTTTTTAAAGTTTTGACCATAGATACAAAATAAGAAGGTTTTGAATCAATAGACATAGAAGTCTGAGTGAGTGCCTGATAAAGAATGTCCTTGAATACATTAGATTTTTGAAGTAATTTTAACATGAAAATTTTAGTTAGAGTGTTCCTCAACTGATCAACAATGTCATATGCCTTGTGAAAATCTACCTATGTAGGAGGGCTTGGCTTGGGATGGTTTATTGTTTTTCAAAATAATGGATTTTTATTCTTAATTAAATAAACAATTTTGAGTCAGGTAAATCAATAAATAATGTGCAATAATTAAGCCACTAATTTATGTAAATAGATTATATTTTTGCCTTTTATAAAAATAGTAATACATAATAAAAAATAAGACTTAGCTTATTCTTAGCTATCTGGTCTGAGATAGGGTTTAAGAATTTAGGTACAAGACTGGGATAGTGTCAAAAATAGGTTTCTAAATTTCATTTTTTGATTGGATAAGAGCATTGAAAGTGGAACACCCTATTATTTGACATTATAGTCATTTTTTGTCATTATTTTCCATGTGATCTGAGTTTTCTAGCTTCTATTCAATAGGTCTATGTTACCCTATCAGTGAAATATCAAAGCTTAGAAGTCTATAGAGCTCATTGTGCATCTATTTTAATCTTCAAATCCCTAGGATCTCTTTGTGCTTGAAATTTAATGGCAAATTAGGAAAGAGAGAAGGGGTTAGTGTGTAAATGATATGATGGATGCACTTCACACCTCATGTGTGGGCACATTGCCTACATACCAATACTCTGAGGAGGGATCAAGCTAATGTAGTTTTCCCATTGAAGTGTTTCGTATAATTGTGTATGATAATGTAACTAGATGTGAAATTGGGTGTACTTAGAATGACTAAGGACTGGTGTAAGGGTTTAAATAAACATGAAATACTATTGGATGGTTGTATGCATAGAATAGGGAAGAGTGCTTGAGTACTCTTGCTTATAATCTAGTTTTTCCCTTGTAAATGAGTGCCAACCCTTCTAAATGGAATTTGAATGGATTTTTATAGGGAACCTAATGATCATGTGTTAAATGAATTTTCATTAGGCTAACATGAATTAAGATAAATATTTGGGAAAATATGATCGTTGGGACTAAAAGTACACTTGGACAATAGTGCTAGAAATAAGAGACCCTAGGTTTCAATGCTCTTGTCCAAGTTGGGCACTATTGTCAAGAGGGAATGAGACCTGGGGGGATAGATATGTGTCTAAAATAGATACCTAGGTCTGTAAGGGTTAAGTTTGGAAGGTTGTGGATGATTAAGAATCAGTGAAAGAAAAGCCTAAAAGGGTTGTACAAGAAAGTAGGAGGACCTATGGATTAGGTGTCTTTATCCATACTTAAGTAACCAAATATGCCAAATTATATGACTAAAAAACTCATTTTTTAGAGAGGGTGAAATAGAATCTTTTAATTTTATGGCAGAGAACACAACCAATAGATGTCATAATTTAGTTAATAAATGACAAGGAAGAGGCAACCTGAGAAATTCCACCTAGATAAAGAATTTCAAAACAACATGCTTTGAGACAACAAATTCACTAGTCCAAGGACAAAGCACCAACAAGGAGGTATGAATGTACCAGGTGGTAAACTTGTTCAGTATCACACCCACATGGGTAGGGTCAAAAAAACATAGCAAAAAAATCCTTTTTATCATGTTTTGGACACTTTCTAGCTTCATTCCATGAGGGGTCCAAGGAGATTGATCACGTGTCTTAAACATACTTTCAAAGGGGATACAACCCACAAAATATCCTATTAAGCAAAACTATTCCAATCATTGATAGGCAAAATTAAACTTAGGTATAGGCAAAACAACATCAGATTGAGAAACATTACCTCGTGGTACACATCAGAGAAATTTTTCCTCAATTGCTTGAGAGGTGGTACCATAACACTAAGCTCCTCTTAGTCCATCTCAACTTCAACAACCAAATAGGAATGTAAGGAGGTCATTATATACTCTAAGCTCTGAGGCTTCTGAATTCTAATAAATATTATTATCCTATAGGTGCCAACAAAGACCATGGTATGGTTTAGATATTGATAAGAAATGACAGCAATGATGTGCATAACCAAAGTCCTATACAAACATTTTTATTATAATAATCAATAACTAAAGATTATTATTTTAATGCATTATTATTTTATAGGTAAAAATGTTCTTGGCTAATAAACATATACGATGCACACATTTATAGAGAAGGAATATTTCTCAAAACAATATAGTTTTCTACAACCACAAATGTTGGTTATATGATATCAATTTGCTTATGTTGGTTTTAAGCTTTTGTATAACCACATGGAATGGCCTCAAGTTGTGTAGAGGGTTTACTTATATAATTTGTGTCAAGAAATGGAATTAGGAAAGCAATTTTTTTATTATTATTAGAAAAATAATTAAAACCAATTTATTATTTTATATTTATTTTAACATTTATAAATATTTATGTTTCAATTTAATTGAAAACTATTTATTCATAATAGTAAAATCGCTTTACAAAACAAAATTAAATCTCAATTATAAAATCATTGTTGATTTATGTCTCTACTAGGTACTTTCTTATGGAAACTAGAGGTGATATATGTCTATACTAGGGACTATTCCCTAACATCATGGATCATGGGAGTGAGAGTTGTGTGTAAAGAAAATAATATGACCCTCTTAATGGAAACATGTATAGCCAACCAAGAAACATTTATTTCACTTTGATGTGCCTAAAATGTTAAGGGGGTGTGATGTTATGAGTGACATGTATGGCCACCTAGAGAACATGTCTTTCACTTTGATGTGCCTAAAAGGTTAATGAGGTGTGATGTTGTGAGTGAAATCTCATGTTCAAATCCCAAAGTTATTCAGTGAGATATTTTTAAAGATCCTCCACCTTTGCATTTTAGGGGCATAGACCACCTTCCCATGATGGGGCCTATGTAAAATTAATTTATAAATATTTTTAAAAAATTGGTGAAGCGAAAAATAATAAAAATGTAATACTAATTTATAGTAGTATGAGTGTAAGATTATGTTAACTTAATAGGTTGACCTTAATTTGTATTATATTTTATTTTTTTGGCAGATATATTTAAAATATTATTTATTATTAATAATTTTTCTTAAAGTAAGATTAATGGAATCATTTTGTTCAATCAATCAAAGAGTTTATAATATATATTATAATGATAATTATAAAGTTTTGTCTAAAATTTAACATAAAAATATTAGGATACTCATTATATTATTTAAGTATATTCCTTTAACTTTAATGCAATATTAAAATGTATTTCTTACAATTTTTTTAAAAAAATATTGAGTCATTAATGTTAAGTACATTTTTTGATCTTAAAAAATTAGATGTGGTACTAAACCAATATACAAATATTTAATTCTACATGGTCATTAAATACCCACCAATATTGATGGAAAATAATGGCACTAGCTGCAGTTGGTAGATATGCATGTAAATGGTGAGAAAGGAGTATAACTCCCAACTCCAATATAAATCATATAAATAAAAATGATACTGAAAAAATTATAATGGCTTTCACATCATCTTCATTGATTCAGATAACAATGTATCATCCACTTTGGTGGATTGTATAAATTACATGCATCACTAAAATTGTTAAATAGGTACTTGTCCCTCATGATTTTATTTAACATTGTTCGCCTAGACAAACTTTAGCCAAAAACAAAAAAATCACTACAATAATGGCACAAATTTTTCATCATTTCATAGTTTGGATTGTTAAAATGTTTCATCTAGACAATAAATCATATATATGATGATTCTATGACAATATCAAGTGGTGTGGTACATTGGCAAGTTCACTGTTTTAAATGCTTCCATTTCCTAATCCAAATAGGCAAGTGAAGGAGGCAACTAGTGATAATGGTGCAGAACAATGCTTTTACAATTTCTTATATTGGTGATTGAAATGTGGCATTATGAATGCTTGCTTGAGACAAATAAGGATCTGAATGAACACTTTGCCTTGCTCTTACCCGGATGACCCTATCATATTTCATGGTATATTAACTTTTGTATATTATACTCATTAATATTCTCTATGTAAAATGTAAGCTTCCACAGATGTTGACATGGCAATTAAAATACAATGCATAGATTATTTTGCATGGTTGATGATTTTTATTCTTTATGTTAAGATAATTGTCTGCATTGATTTTATGAGCCCTTATTTTATTAAATTTTTTAAAATCTCTTTTATTATATTGCCAATGTACAATTGTAGATATATTAAATATTATGATACCCATCATGTTATTAATAATAACTATATTATCCAAATTGATGTTCATATGAACAATTGATCAAGTATTACAGTCATAATTTTTTTTTTATTAAAAAAACATTTAAAATAATATTTTTTAATTATATGTTATATATTTTTAAAACTTACTAAATTCAAATCATTTAAGTGTACTTTCCATATATTTATAAGACCTCTCCAAAAAAATAATTGTTAGTGAAGTTTGAATTGCACTGATAATTAGATTTGTATTTTCAAATTCAAATTATTAAAGCATTCACTATTGCATTAAACTTAAATTGTAATTTTACATACAAACTTAATCACAAACATCTTTTTATACAAAGGTAAGGACTATTTTTTATATAATATATAAAATATTATTTTAGCTGAAGGTTTTCCAATAAAAAATGTACTTAAAATTTTATCCAAGATTTAGCTCAGATTAAGAAGCATGTGATCTCACAAAGGCATTATTAAATCTTCAATCAAATCAATTATATCATTTTAAGTTTTCTAGATTTCAAGATATTATTATTATTGGAACTCATCTATGCATGTAGAATAAGAAAGATTATTTTTACAAGATTCACATGTATATTGGAGTTTTCTTTAAATACTTTAAGGTACAAAATCTTATATCTATACTATCTATGTTTTAATTTGATATGTAATCACACACATATACATCAAAGTAGAGTATTATATAGAAACTTTTTAAAAAAAAAAATTGGGTATTTATTAATCATTAAGTTACCAAAAAAATCAATTTTTTTAAATTAAATTACATAATTCTAAGGTATCTATGTACCTATTAGATATTAGTCCAAATTAGTCATTATTGGTGCATTATTGATTTATTTTTGTGTCCTCTTCTTTCATCCTAATTTTTAGGTTCTATGATGGTCCGACAAGAAATATGTTCAATATAATTTTAGGGAACATAAATATACTCATATATTTTTGGGGTGGTGTGTAGTACTTGTTTATTAGTATGCATGTGTTTTGTGGTTATATTGAGTTCATGTTTTTGACCTTTTGATATCAGCTTGTGCACTAATAGGGTCCTAATTTTAATTTAAGCCATCTATAACACATGCATCTCAGTGAATTTTGACATCTATAAATTATTTGAAAAATAATGTAGCATTTATTATTTATAAAAATATAATGAAAATTTATATGTATTCTAGAGAAATAAAGCTAGTATTTAGAATGTACTTAATGTAGCACTTATATTCACAATTGCAACACATTATATTGCACTAGCTTTTTGGTATGATAAATTAATATAATTATTAGATTTTTGTATTCAATATTGTATATCATTGAGGCAACTAATAAATATTAAGGAAGCTTAGTTATTCCCTTATATAACACATGTCTTAAAACACATTATTTTCTTCATCATTTTCAAGTCTATCTATTTAATTAGGGAAATGAGAAGAAGTGTATTTTGTAAATGATTGGAATAAAGTTTTATAAAACTAAGCAAGGTTTTTAGAGACCTAAATATGAAGAACATAGTTGCCAAAAATGTTTTCACCCTCCTAAAACTTCCTCAAATATACACACTATGGTTCTTGTTGTGGTTTAAAATTTGCACCCATGGATGTTCTAAGTGTGGGGGAAGATTTGTGATGGGGCACTTAGTATGAAGTTATTGTGTGAGGTACAAAGATCTATGGCACTTGGTGTGGAAGTATTATGGCTCAATTATACATGTGAGCATTCATTATCTCATCACAATGATGGGAACATCCCCAAGGCATGGGACCCTTGCACTCCTTAGGACGAGCCTTCAGATTAGGCCAGATTCCTTTTATTCTAAGTGCACCTAGTTTAATACTAAAATGTAGGCCTAAAGAGTAGAAAGGTAAATCTACCACTAGCCTAAACCTAAAATTTTGAGGGAAAAGGGGAGAAGGAAAGTAAGAGATGATAAAAGTAAAAGAGGTGATGCACCCAAAATAGAGTGAGCTCTCCTAATACCATAAACACACTATAGACTTTTGAGAACAAGACATCTCCATATAGATTCCACCAAGGACACTCAAAATTCATAAGTGTTTCATATGGATGTGTGAGAGTATAATGCAACATTGAGAGGGATGAAGGTTATCCATAGACAATGTCCATGCAAATCAGAGTGTGTATAGAATATGACCAGTAAGTGAATTTTGAGTTCAATGAGGAGGTGTTGGGAATGGACAATGATGAGAGGGGAAAAATTTACCCATATACAAAGATCAAAAAACATAAATAGCACACAAAAAATTAAAATAATGGAATGAGGTGAACTTAATTCTCATTAAAATGCAAGATTTAGCCAATACAAGTGCTCTTGAAGGGTCAATTTCAGCAGCATGAGGTTGCTAAAATGTGTTGATCCTTTTACAAGTGAAGAATTAGGATTTTATAGTGAATAATCCTATTTTAAAATAATTGTGCAACTTAGGGTGGTAGGTGTAGTTTTAATTCCTTTATAGCATAATAGGCATGCCTTTTAATTATGTCTATCAGATTGGATCTAGAGTTGGTGATAGGATTCAACTAGGGTACACATATGCATAAAAGGATGGAAGATTTCTCAGATAAGGTTAGAGGGTGGAATGTACTCATATCCCAATGTCTAGTGGCTATTTATGCATTTACTTGTTTTAATAATGCCTCGAGCTCTGATCAATTGCCTTCAACTACCTCTTTATATCCTGCTACCTCTTGTTAATTTATACACAAGTTCCCCTTATGCATACCACATCATCACTATGTGCAGTGATGGAATTTCCACATTTCCTTTCATTTTTAGGCTATGTACATTAAACCATGTGTGTACCATTGATTTGGAGTTGTTCTCATGCCAAGGTGTATACGAGAGTCTCTTGAAGAGTACAATGTGTGGTGCATAGTGATGGGGCATACATGTAAGGTCCTATGTGCTGGTATAAAACCTTATTATATAGGCATGGAGAGGTCTTTGAATAAGATTGTGCATAAATTTTGAAGGTATTCGATCCACTCTTTGTGACTTATAGCCCCTCCCTGCACCTTCCCTTTAAGCAACCTTCCAAAACTTATGGAGCCATGTCTTTGATCTTGTGCACCTTTTGGATTTTGTGACAAAGGACCTTGTACTAGGGTGCACATAAAGGATTCCTAGTGGGTGAAAACTATCACTTTGTTATTACACATACCTATGCTTGATTGTCTTGAGTGTAGGCATGGAATGAAAACTCCTACACACATGTAACTTGAGTACCTAAGATATTACAGGTGTGTAACTCATCTTATGATATCAATAAGTCTTGCACCAATTAGAGTGACTTATAAAGTTAACACTTTTGGTGACCTCTATGGGATATTTGCCTATTAAGCAGGAACCCAATAGCCTTTAAGTGATCTATTGGTCACAAAGTCTTTGAAACTTTTGGTATTTTTAATTGTGAATGAACTAGCTGCATACATTTGGCTTTCAAATGGATTAATACTTCACTTGGAAATATAAGAACTATGCCAGAGGCACTTAGAGGAAAAAGACCTAAGCTAAGGGAAATATTAGATGCAAGTGCTTGGAAGAAATGAAACTACTTTAAAATAAGGTATGCAAGGCACTTAGGGAAATTAAAAATATCTAATCTACTTATTTAAAACTATACAAGGTTAATATAGATAATTCTTGAGATGAATCCCATTGACTAGGATAGGCAGTTCCTCCCCATTCAATTTATCAAGTTGAAAGGCACTGGATTAGTTACAACTAGTTATGGTATATGGGCCACTCCATATTATGTTGAACTTAGTATGCCTTCCATATTTTTCTCTATCTACATCCCATTTAAACACTAAATCTCCTTCTTGGAAACTTTTATCAATGGCTCTCTTATCGTAAACCCTCTTGGTTTACACCTATTGGAGCTCCATGGTGTGAGCAACTTGTTATCTAGTTTCTTTGAGCTCCATTAGATAAGCTAATATAATTGAGAGGGTATCATTCTTGAGCAAATTCAACTAATGTAAGAGTTTAAATAAAGGCAAATCAAGGGATACATGTAATATGACCTCCCTTCTATAGACTAACATGAAGGGAAATTTTCCCAATACTTTCTTAGGTGTGATTTGATCATCCCAAAGGGTAGTTCTGAGCTTCGTATGTCATGCTCATTGGTTATCCTCTAGATCCCTTTTTATGATAGAGATTAGGTTATTGTTATTGGACTTAGCTAGACCATTACCTTGATAATAATTTGATGAAGTGCTCAAGTAGATATTATGCTTGATGACTCATTTGTTGATCTTGGTTCCAAGGAAACCCAATGCTTTATCAAAGATAATGGTGGTGAGAAGACCAAATCTCATTATGATGCCTTCATAGAAGTTGAGGATGGATGTCTCATTAGCCTCTTTGAGTGCAACTACCTCTATCCACCTTGTGAAAATATATATGTCTATGAGAATCCATTTGTGCCTATTGATTGAAAAATGGTTAATCATGCCTATGAAGTCTAGGCCTCATTACACAAAAGTTTGATCAATTTGGATTGGGTGCAATGGTAAGGCTGCTAGATTTTGCTTGCCTATGAAGAAGGCACATTTTTATAATCTCACATATATGTGTGCATATTTTTTAATAGAGTTGACTAGTAATAGTCAGCTCACATGATCTTCATGGTAGTGGTCTTGGGTGAATAATGGCCTCCTATAGGAACATCATGGAACTCTTAAATAATGTTGCTTACTTGTTCTAGTTCTATGCACCTTAGGAGGACTCCATTCAAATCATTTCTAAAAAGTGCACCTTTTATGACCACATAAGGAATGGAATACAATCTAAAATGTCTATGCTTAACTTTATTGAGTCTAGGAGGGTATATGTTGTGTAAAATGAAGGCTCTCATATCTTGCATTAAGTTAGTCAAGGCTTTTAGGCTTGTGCGCTCTCCTTCTTACAATTTTAAGACTATGCCATCTTCTAATTTTGTGACTTTAGCTAATTTATTACATATTCCCTTTCCTCACACTACATTGGTGACCTAGATGTCTACATTGTATTTCATTACCTTTGTGATCTAGCTAGCTCTTTTCTTACTGATGTCCTTACTGATCAAAAATTCTTTGACACTTGTGTGCATCACCATGAGTTGGATCTTATTATTAGAGAGCATATGTCTAAATTTCTTGAGTGCTCTCATAACTATGAGAGTATAATTCTTTATAAATCTATAGTGTAACTCATAATCCTTTAGTGCTTAGCTAAAGAAGGTAATTAGTTATTCTAGTTGATTCTTATTCTACTACATAAGGATGTTTAAGATACCCTTAGCTCCACCAAATACATAAAGGATGAAATCCTTGACATAATGTAGGTTAATCAAGGTAGGGACCTTCACGATAGCACACATGATGGCCTCAAAACTTTCCTTTCCTTCATGCATCCAATTGAATGAATTTTTTTTCTTTAACATCGTAATGAGGGGTTTGGCTAGGATGAAAAAACCTAGTATAAAATTTCTCACAAAGTTGATTCTCCCTAGGAAGGTCTAGAGACTTTTCTTGTGTCTTAAAAGAAGAAGAGATAAGATGGCCTTGAATTTATATGGGTTGATTATGAGTCCTTAATTTGAAACAATGTTCCTGAGGATGACACATTCATGCATAATGAAGATGCATTTGTTAGGGTCCAAAGATACTTTGAACTCCCTACATATTTGAAATACCTACTCTAGATGATCCAAATGATCTTTTACACACTTAGAAAAATTATTTATATCATCAAGATAAACCAAGTTAACCTTATTGATGAGCTCTTGAACACCATATCCATGGATCTCTAAAATATTGTACCTATGTTTGTCAATCCAAATGACATGCACTAGTATGTAAAGGTACCCCACTTAGTGATGAATGTAGTTTTATAATAGTTACACTCATGCATAAGGATCTGGTTGTAGCCTGAGTAACCATCTAATAGTGAAAATATTTCCATGCCTGTGACCATTTGAAATATTTTCTCCATTGGCAAGAAAGGGTAGTGGTTTTTTAGAGAAGCCTTGTTCAGGTCCCTAAAGTCCACACAAAGACGTATCTCCCCATTATTTTTCCACATCGATACCAAGTTGGTGACTCATAAAGAGTGATTTATCAAGAGTATTATATTGGCCTCAATGAGTTTTGAGAGATCTTTTCACATCAATAGCTTCAACTTTGGATTGATAAGACTCTAATTTTGTTGTAGTAGTTATACTTCATGATTGAGATCAATAGTGTGTTACATTAAGCCTAGATCAAAACCTCTAAGATCCTTATAGATTCCTGCAAAGATGTCATCATATCTCCTATTGAGTTGAATAAAGCTCTCAATTTTTGATGGGGAACATACCCTACTAGTTTTTAGAGTATGCTCTTCTAAAATGACTACAGGTGTGAAGATATTCTCTTTTATGGTCATGTCACATTTCTCTCCTTTAAATTGTTCATCAGAATTGAAGATGCTTTCTAGGGTGACTAGCCCTTTTGGTAGCTTGTTTCCCTTCAATTAGATGACTTAATCTTCATATTGGGATCACAAATACACCTAGTTAAAGGCACAAAACTCTATCTCATCCTATATAAACTTGATGATTTATTCATCACTCTCAAATACTTACCATTTTTGCATTATCAAGAACTTCTAGTCTAACCATGACGTAGATGAGCTATTTGGACTCCTTAATTATGTCACATGGGATGTCATAATATATGCCTATAGTCATAAGCCTATTTGCATCAAAATATATGATCTTGGTATGGTAATAATGTTGAATCCATAGAAGCCTTCAATCATATCCCACACTCTATGTTTTTAGGATTTCATCAAGCCATTCTTGGTCATGCTCTACACTCTAACATGGCTGAAAACTAGTTCAATATCACCTAATGCCTATAGCACCTTGATTCCTTTATTTTGTGAAATTTGAAGGCCTTGGATCAACACCTCATAATTTACTACATTGTTTTTGTAAGAAAACTAAAATATAAAGGCATGGAAGTTTTTTTCCTTATAGGGCGAGAGCAACATGACACTAGCTCCTACACCATTCTTACTATGAGAACCATCAAAGTAAAATTTCCATATACCTTCAGGATTTTTTTACACATTTATGATCTATGTTATTTTGGGATCCTCATTCATGATACAATATGTGCCTATTCCTATTCCTACATTATCATATGGATCACACTCAAAATGCTTATGTACCCATTCATCTAGCAATTTATTTGGGATTTCTTCTAGTGGTGTCATGGCTTCATGGAGAATTGAATTCTCCTCTTGGTCAAACATTATACAATTTTTCTCAATTAGTTTGGGAGAGTATGTCTCAATGTGACTCTTAAAAATAGGCTCTACCCTTATGGTCTATTTTGTCCCATATATGGTTCTTAGTAACATATATGACCAATCTAAAGATAAATACCCACCCATCTTTGCAATGAAGTCTCAAGAGAGGTAGATAGTGAATTAGGGAGGTAAGCCAATGACTATGATATCCTACATAATGAAGAGGTTTTGGCATGCATGTAGTGTAATATTGAAATATTTGATAACCCCTACAATTTTGATCGTCATGCCATTGAGCTATACTACTCCCTTTAAAATGGGGGAATACACAATTCCCAATGTATCCATGATCTTTTTGGGCATCACTGAGTTACTTATGCCTAAGTCGATCATATAGTTATTTATCATATGTTGGTTGATGATTAAGGAGACATAAAATAGAGGTAGCTTACTATTATTGTACACTTACACCTTTTCTATTTTTGGTTGGAATAGACTCGTAGAGGTGGTAAGGGATAGTTAGGATTTCCTACACTTATGAAATCCTTTTAATGCATCTTATAATAAATTCCATTGAGATAAAATGGTGAGCACATCCAACATCGTTACATTGAGGTTTGTCTTCTTCATTTGCTTTACTATATTGAAGGGAACTTGAGATGTTTTTAGTGTTGGTTCACTAATCTGGTGGGTCCCTCTTTTTGTTTGAACTCTTTTGAGTGTAAAGGTTATGTGGGAATCTTATCTTGTGTACCTATACAAGTGACTTGGGACACTAAAAGAAAGGGTGTTGTAGTTAGTATGACCTTCTCTGTAGCTATTATTTTGAATCTGGTATTAAAAGTGATTGGGGTACTTCTTTTAAATCCTTACATAGTTAAAGTCCTCTTCCTACCAATTGACAAAAGTATACCCATCCTATGGTTGATTTTATGCCTGGATTCCTTCCTCATTTAGAGTTGTGTTGCTTGTTCATTCCTATGGAGGAAAATTTTATACCATGAGCACTTGGTTTAGAATCCCATTTTTGAACATATCTTGATTATGCAATTTATTGTATCAGAAGTACTACTTAGAATATGGCATTAGATTTATTTTATACTGGAATAAGGGCTTTAGAGGTGTTGATAGTATTAGCCTTCTATGTATAAGGAATCTTATAATAAGTGAGTTGATTTTAGGGTTGTGCATTGCCTTGGTAGGGAGATCTATTTCACTTGTATTGATGAGTGAAAGGTTGATGGGATCTAGTATATTTTGCTTGTTGCCTTTTGATGGTAATTAGCTCGTTCCCAAAGCTTGGCAATAGTGTTTTCAATTCATGTAATTCATTTGAAGAAGTAGAATATGGAGTAGGTGGGCTTAATGTATTAGGGATAGGTGCTAGCATAGGTTATGAATCTACTTGATTAGGGATCAGGTCTATGAATATAAGCATAGGAGGTCTAGGCACAATCTTTCTCGCTTTGATCAAATAATTGTTTTCATGCACAACTACTTCATAGGCATCAGGGAGGATTGTGCCTCCCATGGATTGAATCATCACTGCTATATCACTATTAGGAGATTTTAGGAAGTAAAACAATGCAATGTTAGGATATGGCTTACACAAAGGTGGGATTCTATCCCAAACCCTTTGAAATCTAAAGTTGAAGTCAACCATCATCTCATGCAGGGCTCACTTTATTGTTGTGAGCTTCTATATCAAGGACAAGTGATCACTCTAATCTTTAAATTAATTGATTAACTCTTCACCAATATCATCCTAGCTATTAATGGATTTTAGTCTCAAGCCTTAGTAATATTAGAGGTATTTTCCTTTGAATAAGGAAGCAAGCAACCTGACTGTGACATTATCCTCAATGACATGGTGTACTGAGTAGATGTTTACAATATCTTGAATATGTTCCATAAGGGAAGTTGAATTTTTTCCCATGAAATAAGAAATTTTTTTGAGGGTTGATACTAAAATGTCATCATACTATGAAATAATTAATGGACTACCTCTATTAAAAGTCACAAACACTTGATTCCTTGAAATAACCATGAATGTGATAGGGAATAAGCCTTTTTTAGGTGTAGAGAACCTTCCAAATGGAGGGGTGGACTATGCTCTAAAGGATGGCTATCTTGTGTTGCTTCTTCTAAAAGGGGACAAAGATGCTCTAACCCTCCTTATGTATTACACTGTAAGCTCAATGAAATGGAAATTAATGCCTCTTATCGATGATCTTATCTCTCTTAGCATATAGATAGGGAACTGATCTTTATAGATTAGAGATGTTTGGAACCACCAAATGCTTTTAATGAGTGTCTACTACACTTTTTAGCTAAAGATAACACCAATTCCTTAGCTCTTTCTTCAAATTTTGGTCCTACTAGACTTATTATAAAATATTGTGGTTCAAAATCTGCACCTGTATTTGCTCTATGGTATGGGGGAAGCTTTGTAGTGGGGTGTTTAGCATGAAATTTTGTGTGAGGTATAAAGGTATATAGTAGGTTCAAAATTATTATCACTCAACTATGCATGAGCATTGGTTATCTCATCACAATGATGATAATGTCTTCAAGGTATGGGACCCTTGCACTCCTTAGGATGAGCCTCTAGAATAGAATAGATTCCTTCTATTCTAAGCACACCTAGTTTAAGACTAGTGTGCAGGCCTAAAGAGTAGAAAGGTAAATATATCTCTAGCCTAAACCTAAAATTTTGAGGGAAAAAGGGAGAAGGAAAGAAAGAGATGTTGAAATTAAAAGAGGTGATTCACCCAAAATAGAGTGAGCTCTTCTACTACCATAAACACACTATAGACCTTTGAAAATAAGATGTCTCCACATAGATTCCACCAATGACACTCAAAATGCATAAGTGTTTTATATGGAGGCACAAGAACACAACATAGCATTGAGAGGGATGAAGGTTATCCATAGATAATGTCTATGTAGACATGAGTGGATACAGAATATCACCTACAAGTGAGTTTTAAATTCAATGAGGAGGTGCTAGGAATGGACAAAAATGAGAGGGGTGAACATTACCCATAGACAAGGATCAACATACACAATAGCACATAAAACATTAGAATAATGGAAGGAGGTGAACTTAATTATCATTGATATGCAAGATTTAGCCAATACAAGCGCTCTTCAAGGGAAAATTTCAATAGTGTGAGGTTGCTAAAATGTGTTGACCCTTTTAAAAGTGAATAATCAAGCTTATATAGTGAATAAGTATGTTTTACAATAAATGTGCCACTTAGGGTGATAGTTGTAGCTTTAATTCCTTTACAATGTTATGGTCATGCCTTTTAATTCTAGTGGGCAGATTAGATCTGGAGTTGGTGGTAAGATTTGACTAGGGTATACATGTACATAGAAGGATAGAATATCTCCCTAACAAGGTCAATGTGTGGTGTGTACTCATATCCCAATGTTTGGTGGTCACTTATATATTTACTTATTATAATAATGCCTCAAGCCCCACTCAACTACCTTTAACTACCTCTTTATTTCTTGTTGCCATTTATCAATTATTATGTAGGTTCCCCTTATGTATATTACATCATCATTGTGTGAAGTGAAGGACTTAGTGCATGTCCTTTTTTTTAGGCTATGTACATTGAACTATGCATGCACCATTGATTTGAAATTATTCTCACACCAAGGTGTGTGCAAGAGTCTCTTGAAGAGTGTAATGTGTGGCCTTTAGATTATGCTTTTGTATAGTGATGGGGAACAAATGTAAGGTCCTGTACACTAACTTGGAACCTTATTAAATAGGCATGTGGAAGTCTTTAAATAAGATTATGTGCAAATGCTAAAGGTCTTTAATGTATTCTTTGTGACTAGTAACCACTACCTGTACCTTCCCTCTAATTAGCCTTATGTAACATGGGGAGTGACATATTTGAGCTTATGTGATTTTTATATTGTGTGACGAAGGTTCCTATGCTGGGGCACACATCAGGGACTCCTAGTGGGTTTGAACTATCTCTTTTCTACTATGTAGACCTCTAATTGACTATCTCAAGTGAAAGCATGGATAGAGAATTCCTGTACACATTTAGCTTGATCACTTGAGATCATGTAGGTGCACAACTCATCTTATGATCTTGATATGTCTTGCATCGATTGGGGTGACTTATAAATTCAATAATTCTAACACCTAAAAATGGAACTTAATCATTTAGAGGTCCTTTATTCATCACAATTTTTTTGTTCTCTATGTCTCACCACAAAATCTTGATTTCTACTATCAAATTTCAACAAATATCTCATATCTCCCAATATTTAAACATATTTCTAAACTATCTTTCTATATTTATTACTACCTATAAATCACTATAGTTATCACAATTTCAATTAAATCTCTCATTATCTACCAATCAACATTTATTTTCTTCACTATATAATTCTTAATTTGTAGCTTTTAAATAAAAAAATTAATACATATATAATGAAATATGTATAATTACATGAGAACTAAAACAATATTTCATTATTTTTTTATCTACAAACTTAATTGTTTATTTTTTTGTGACTGGTGGTGGTTTTCTTTTTTTCCATCCTTAACCTAACATAATAACTCAATAATACTTGCATTGAGTTGAGGAGTTAGTAATATTACTAACCTCCTTGATATTTTTTCACTTCTAGTTGATTTTGAGAAACTTATGTTATCTGATAAACATATTACTACTAATGATTTAGTTGAAAAAATAGATAGATAGGAATGTGGATTGCATGTTGAAATGAAGCATGGTATGGACTCTAGGCAAAAGCTAGCTCTGAGTGAGGCACCAAGAGTTGGATTCACATGGTATTATTTTAATTCTTTGTTTGGGGATGTACACATAGTTTCATGCCTTGGGTATGCTTTCACATTTTTCATCTAGTTCTACCAATAAAAATGATTTATTAGGTCAATAAATCCCACCTATATAATAATTTAACAATCTGAATCAAATAAATCTATCTTGACATGCAATGTAATGTGATTCATCTGCTTTAGATTTTTATAGATTATATCCCAAAGGAGAACAAAATTTATTCTAGTGCTTAAGTGCCTTTTTTGCATGTATAATTGATTTTTTTGTGTGAAATTGGGGATAACGAGAAGGTTTTTTTGTGTTATTCTATGGGCAATGGCATTTATGCCATTTCTACTTGTCTGTGATTCAGTGGAGTGTTTATTATACATCCATTTAATGGTAACTTCTTCTAGCTTTATCTTAATGCCACGTGTCATTACAATTATAATATTCTAATAATTTAAATTAAATTAATAACATAAATTATTATTATATTTATTTTTTTAATAAAATGTTAATGTCTTAAAATAATTTAGTGTTAACTAATCTTTTTCATATTAATTATAAATGTAAAGGGAATAAATTTAATAGTAAATATTTATTATTAATTTTAATACAGCTAAAAAAATTAATCTTAATAAATTTTTAGGTAAGGGTTTTTTGAAGTCATATTTTGCATGTATTTTAGCCATTAACATTCCTCACTTAGATGATAACAATTAAAGAATAAATGAGATTAGTTACATAGAAAATCATGACTACCAAAACCCTTATAATATTCATGTTTAAATATGTAAATAATATTGATTTCAAACCTTCCCTCCCACACTCTAACACAAGGTTACAATAGCTTTCTCCATCTCTTATTTTGAATCCTTCTCTAGATGTCAAGCTCTTGTCACAAGGCATCAAACACACATAGGGTTATATTTTGTTCTTCATCTTTCTAACTAAGATACTTTCAAGAATCATACTATTTTGGATAATTTCTCTATAGAAATATTTTTGGGCACAATATGAATTTAGCTATGTAAATTCAAACCCAAATATCAAACTACTTAATTATAGTCTAGAGCCATTAAGACCTAAAAATAATTTGATGAATGCATAATTCAATTATACATCTAAATCCTAAAGCTAAATTCTCCAAACCAAGATTAAATGGATTAAAAAAGAGGATTGGGATTACCTTTGACTTAGATTTATGACATAGTGATGCTTGATTATGGATGAAGGATGCATTGATGGTTGGACATGAATTCCTCACTTGATTTGTTGTTAGCTCTAATGGAGGAGTGGGCTTGTTTGAATATAAAACGGAGGGAGAAATCAACATCTAAGATTCAAAGTTGGATGAGGAAGATCAAAGGTGGAGGATTAAAAGAAATTTAAAATTCCTTGAAAGAGAGAGGAGGGATAAGAATAGAGAGAATTATAGATTTGGAGAATTCTAGAATCCTATTAGGGGTTAATTAGGTTTATACGGGGATTAGATAGGGATTAGGTGGGTGATTAGAGACTAGGGGTGTAGGAGAGCCTAGGAATAGGCTTAGTAGGTGGGTAGATGGGACATAGGAATTTAAAATTACTAAAGAATAGATAAGTGGGGATTAGAATAGGATAATGAGGATTTAGGATAATCAATTGATTGGTGGGGATGGATAAGGTTAGTATATGAAGAATAATAAAAGGATAATATTAGATAAATGATTAGGAAGGGAATATTAAGATGGGATTAATTATAATAAATGAGATGAGTAAAATTAGTATCGACTAATAAGAATACAGTGACATTAAACAAAGTGAGCATATTTAGATGCATACATTTTACTCCTCTTTGAAAGGGCATTGCAAGTAGATTAAGTAAAAGGATTAGTGGTCTTTCAAAGAAAGACCATTTCATGGATGACTATTAGTAGATGATATTAGTGTATATGGTGCCCCCTCGAGGGAACATGTAGGGAAGAATGAGACAGATGGCCACTCAAAAGAAGAAATAAGAGGTGGGATGCAATGGAAAGATG
Organism: Torreya grandis; assembly: GCA_037957365.1. Classification (NCBI taxonomy): domain Eukaryota; kingdom Viridiplantae; phylum Streptophyta; class Pinopsida; order Cupressales; family Taxaceae; genus Torreya; species Torreya grandis. Next base: position 370,284 of record JARHVA010007075.1, read on the forward strand.
AGGGAATGGGATGCCAAGTGTGAAATATAAGATGAATAATATGAATTCAACTTGATAAATAAACTATAGATTGATGATGTCCCTTATAGGGATTAGAGATGATGGGTGTCATGGTTGTCAACACATACCAAGGGGGAATCAATCATAACATGATGATGATAAGATTAAAGGCCACAATATTTACATGTATGCCAAGCAAGGATGTATATCAAAGAGAGATATAGACCAAAATAAGATGATGATTTGATAAAATTAATGATGGGTGTAGCTCAAAGCTAAAGTGGATCAATATGATTATGAGAAGATGAGATAGAAGGAGATGATCAAGTGACCAAAAGACAAAGGAGATGAATGATTGAATGATGTGGGAGTGATGAAAGATTAGGTAGGGGTTGAACTATTCTTGAGAACTGAAAAGTGACCAAGTGTTGCCTACATAGTCTGAAAAGACCTTAGGTTGATGTAGTTCTAACTCGAGGATAAATGAAAATTATTGATTAGAGGATGATGATATGATGATGATGATGATGATTATGATTAATTATTAGAGGGTGATGTTAGCAATTAAAGGATATGACTCAAAAGATGAGATGAGGATAAAATATTAGATGTTCATCAAATGGATTGAGAGGATTAGATTAGTGATGGTAACAAGGATGATGAGATGATTAGATAAATGTTGACGGTGTATGTGATCAATCCATCATAATTATCATAAGTCTCATCATGGTCTAATCAATCCAATAAATATATTACATGATACTATGCCTCATGATATAAGGATGACCAAGAGGATATTATGCCAAAGTGCATAGGAAAATAGTGAAATTTACATCCTTGAGGGCACTTTTGGTGTCCTCATATCATCCTCATTCATTAACAAATAGACAAAAATAAATATGATGTAAACAAAACATAAGACAAACAATATATATATATATATATATATATATATATATATACATGATAGTCAAATAAGACAAACAAAACAAACAAGTAACACACACAAATATATACATGTAATGGCACAATGTCTTGTCTAAGGATGGGTTGATTAATTGGACTAACTTGGTTATGATGATTGGGGACTTAGATTAATATAATATGATCATGATTAAGATTAGAATGAGGTATTGCCCCTAGTTTAGTATGGAAGGATGGATGAAGTGATAAGGTATTTGAATAATGATTTGGTCTTGAAATTGAATCAAAAAGTGGCCAAGGAAGGTGGTTATAAAATTGATGACCAAGGATTATTGATAGACAAGGCCCTAAAAGAATCCTATCTAACAGGGATAGTAGGAGATAATGGGATCAAATACCTTCATACTAGCAAAGAGTGATTTATGGGTGTTAGGTTTGAAAAGATAGTGATGGGATCAAGTAATTTTCATACTATAAAAATAGTGATGCGATGGGTATTAGTTGTGAAGAGGAATTGATAGGGAAATGATGGGTGCCAAATTAGAGTCATTGACAACATTATGTGTGCCAATAATACCTAAGCCAAGGATGAGATTGAAGATATGAAGGGATGGGTGACCACTAGGATTGAATTTTAAGATTAAATGTTGTATCCAAGGATGATGGATGGGAAGATAGACAAATGACATAGAGATAGATATCAGATGGTATGGAGATGGATTTAACCAGGGGATTAGGTATAAGACAAGACATCATGGACTATTTTTGGCCTTTTTAATTTTTATGATTTTTTGGAATATTTCAATTTTTAGGGATTTTTTGGAATATGTATGTAAATTATACAAATAGGGGTTACTAGAAAAGGGAATACCAAGCCTATAAACAAGGATGAGGATGGATGGGATGACAAAAGGTTGAGGGTAATACAAAATATGGGATGAAGATGAAGGAAGAATGGACTAGGGATTGCCAATCAACACATCATGAAGGAACAAGATGTTTTCTTACCTAAGTGTCCATTGGAAGATATGCCAAGATGGTTCAAGAATAGTTCTCAAGGCACTGTTCACTTCCTTACAAAGGTCAAGACAAGGGATTTAAGGAGAGTTAAGATGCATGATATGATGGTAGACAATGGATAGAAATAATGGATGGAGGTGATGGATAATGGATAAGATGGGTGATATAGACAAGGTGGATAGGGAGATGGAACTAGTATGGATAGATGAATATAATTGACAAAAGGATAGGGAATGAATAGATTTGCCCCAAAATGTTGTGGTTTAATGCAGATAATTGATTATTTTACCATGATTTTGAAAACTATTTTTCATCATGTTACTTGCCCAAGGCTCTAAAAGACTGATTTTCACCATTGGATGAATTATTTTATTTTCTACTTTTGTGATGACATCTCAATTTATTAGATGTGGATACGAGATGAAAGATGTATAAATTATTATGATATTTAACCAATGCCCATTTTGGATATATGTGAAGATAAGATCATGTCTTGGTGTCCTTTATTGATTCTTGATTAAACATATTTCAGACATTTTGACTAGGTGTCTATATAACCCCTATGAGGGAAAATGTTGTCTTAGGATTATAGGTAGGGTGTGGATGGGAAGATGTCATGATTGTGATGATGGGATATAAGAAGGGAAGGAGGGATGTGAATATGAATGATATGATAGGATGGGGACCAGAAATGGGGTTTAACATTTGCATCCACCATTGGATATGGTGAAAGGGATTCATTAGATTGGTGCCATGAGATTAAAGGATCTAAGACCTTTTGATTTTTTGATTCTTTGATCCAAACATTAAGAGGATGGTTGACCATATGATTATTACTTTTGACATTCTTTTGATATGTTGATTAGGTTTTACTTTGGTTTTCCCCTAGTGCTAAATTTTGGGCTTCACTAGAGGAAATTGATTTTTGACTTGATAGATGATTATTATTTGGAATTTGATAGTCCCCTAATGCTTGAGTTTTGGCTTCACCAGGGGAAGACACTTTTGGATTAGGTTCATATTTTGAATTTTCATGATTTTGATTGATAGGATCAAAGATGATTTGATCATGATTTATGACTTTTAAAAATTTGTCTTGGACATTTGGATGCATGGTACACAATATTGAATGCAAAGGATAATACTATTATGCATGTTCCTATTTATTCCCTTTATGGAGTGGGATATAGGGATTATGTAAGTGAGGTGGATGATGAATTTTGGGTGATGGATTAATGGGATAATGGGTAGGATAGTCTTCATAAAGGGCACTAGGATCCATAGCCTTGACATCAGAGAAAGTCTCTTCAATAATCTTAAAAAGATCATGAAGACTAGCTATGGTATGTGCATCCTTAGTAAGATCAGATGAATTCTAAAAATCTTCAATAGATAGAGTGCTAAAGAACTCAATTATAATTTAATCACCTGATTGGGATCCAAAGGTATGCCTAGTGACTGATTGAAGTTGTTTGGATTAGATACATCGTTAAGAAGATATGCATTATCATCATTTGTTGTAATATTTATGAGGGATGATGTTTTTGATGAGGAATCTAATTTAGATACTAGTGTTGAGCATGATCCTACTGAAAAGAAAACTTTTATCAATGTTAGATCTGATGTAATGTTATGAGTAGAGAAGTGATTATCTGATATTATCTTGTCAACATGGGGTATTGAAAGTGATGGGTGAGATGGAGATGATGGATGAATAATGGACCAAGTAAAGAGAGGACCATGGAAGGGTTCATGATATATAGGGAGACCAGGCATATAGTAAATGGACTTGTGGTTAATGGAGGATGAATCGATGATGGGGGGTTTATGGAAGATGGGTGTGGTGTCTTGAACTTTTTTTTGGAAGGGGAAGGACATGATCATGATAGGGAATAGTATCTTGGCATTCCTCTTCTTGTTCACCCAGGGAAATAAACTCATCTAATACATCTTCAATTACTATGTCACCATGGTTAATGAGGTCTTAGACATAGTCTTAGAAATTTTAACATCATTTAATGGAATGTCCCTAGGTTTGACGATATACACAGTATTGGTTTGATTTATACCATGAGGGCATAGGCTTGGTGGGATAAAGATGTCATATGGGAAAATAGATCATCATGTTGACAGTGACAATTTATTTGAAGAGGGATTCTAAGGACATAAGAAGGGGAGTATAAGAACCCAATTTACTTTGTGACTTGGTGGAATAATTAGACTTTAGATCAGATGCTTTTTTATGTGTCTGGGTGGATGGATAGGTGGTCAAGATTTGATTCCCTTTACTAGTAGAGAAAGGGGTGGATGATGATGGATTATGACTAGGGGATTGAGGATGTACATGAGACTCACATGAATGGGTTTTCCTTGGAGGTGCAATGAGTTGAAGGGGGTCTAAATATTTAGGAAGTAAAACACCCATCATAAGGAACTATAAGAGGATCTCATCTTTTTTGGTAGTTATGTATTGGTCTATTAGAGTGGGGTCTAACTTTAAGGTGGTGGGTTACAAAGGATGGGGGAATTATTGGATAGAGCATTGGATTTAGAAGTTATGTTATTGGGGTATGAAGAATTTTACTATGGATAAATATGAATAGGGGCTAAGGGGATTTGAATAGGGATATTAGATGGTGGAAGGGGATGGAATGAGGATAGGGTTTGATAGTGGACTTGTTTGGGAGGGGATTTTAGGCTTATGGGGTCAAAATCATTAGGAAATCAAATGCCCATATTCCATAGCCATAAAAGGAATTCATCTTTATTCTCTATGATGTATTGATTGATTAGGGTGATTGCATCTAAAAATGTTAGGATTGGTTTTGATGATCTAGGGGACTATGGATGGTGAAGGATGTAGGATGATGATTTAGGGTGAATGGGATCAAGGTCAATAAGGAGGAGAGAACCCACTTCTAGTGCTCACAAAAGGACTCCATATTTATTGATTAATATGTATTAGTCTATGAGGACTGGGTCTAAATCCATTGGGATGGGTGATAAAAGATGGGTGATGATGCAGAAGTAGATAAAGGATTAGAGATGGCTTCTTGAACAAAGTAGGTTTGAAGGACTAAGCTACTATATTAGGTGATGATGAGGATGAAATGTGATGATATAGGACTAGGATCATATTTTAGATTGATAGTGTAGTAATTGCTAATGACCTATCAATAATGCTTAGTTTTCAAGCTAGCAAAAGGATTGAGGATTAGATGGGTGCTTAGATGCGAACTAGCAAGGTGATGATTGAATGGGTGCTAGTTTATCAATATTAAAGATGTTTTAATGAGAGATGATTAGATTGATGATTTATGGGTTTAATAGATTAAAAATGAAAATTTGATGAGATGTTAATAGGATATTGACTAGGTATAGGATCTGATCAGATGATAAGCGAGAGTGGATCAGGATGATAAAGTGATATGGATGCGTAATAAAAGGACTATCTCAAAATATTGGACTGATTTACTCAAGGTGGGATGGGGGTAGGATTATATGATGAAGGTGATATGATGATGGGATAAGTATGAGTATAGATAATTGATGATGAAATGATTAGGCGTAATGACAAAGATAGTTTGGACATGGGTATAACCTAAAGAGCCAACTAGGATAAAATAGGATGAAGTTAGACTAGATGGGTGATGAAGGCAAGGTCAAGACAAGTAATTGAGTATGTACTTAGGATAAGATGTTAATGATGAGATATGATTAGGATATGTAGGTGATGGTGGAATGAACTAATGATGATTGGATATAGTGATAGGATGTGACTAGAAGGATGTACAAGAGAATAAAGGTATGTACAATAACTTAACATAAGGATATATGAGGGGATGGAAGGAATGAGATAAGATGTTATGGGGATGACTAGGATTATGTAGGATAAAATGTGGATGATAACGTATGACTAGGATATGTGATAAGTCATATATGACTAATGATAGGTGGATGTAGTGAGACTAGACAATATGGTGATGGGAGATAGCATGGGATGTGTAAAAGGATGTACAAAAGGATAATATGTACAATGGGATTATGACAAAGATGTATAAGTGTTTCTATGCTATTTTTGCTTTCTACATTCAAAGAGAGAATAAGAAACTAAGAAGAATGGTCTAAGGCTTGTATGTACCTAGATGAAGTTATGTGCACCATAATCCAGACGTTGTGAGAACTCCTCTTTGGTTGTGGAGGATGACACCTACAAAAGAGAGGGGCTAAGACAAAGAAGGCATTAGATGAGGAGATGGTGGGTTGCCAAGCAAAAGCTTGATCCCAGAAGTAAAAGCTTGAGGAATGTCAACCCACTTATTGATAAAAGTAATGTCTAATAAAAGGCAAAATGATAAAAGACTGAAATGATTAAAGACTGAAAAGGGAATGGAAGCAAATGCTTACCTGAATGTTATTGTTAGCCTGGTCACAGTCATCGGCGTCGGTGGTCCTACTGGCATCGGTTGTCAAGGTTTGCCAACGTCGGTTAGTCTGCCAACATCAGTTTGGGAAGTGGTCTCTGTGGCTGGCGTCGGTCAGGGCAGTAGTCTGTGGATGAGGTTTGGATGAGCTTTTGGTTTGTGGACGGGTCTGAAAAGGGGTTTGGATGGGTTTTCGTGCTGTTTAGATGGTCTGAGAGAGTTTGGTTTTGGTTAATGGTCTGTGCAGAGGTTTGGGCAGAGTTGCAGGGATAATGGACAGAGTGTATGGTCAGACAGAAGATAGAGGCAATAGGGAGACAGAGAAGTAAGGATTCAGGTCTGGTCTAGTTGACACTCTGATCTGGGGGGTGATATTACTTGAAAGCAATAACTAAAAACATAATGAGAACACAGATAATATACATACATGTGGCCTACTGAAGGAGTGTTGCTGATACCTATACCTATTGTTGATGTAGCCTATGTGGAGGACCTGTTGCTAGTGTAGAAGACTAATGTTGTTGCTAGTGCAGAAGCCCTGTAAGAGGGAGAGTGAGAGGTCTAGTTTGAAGATTGGTAGATTGATTGGCAGAGTGGTGGATGGTCAAAGACTGAAGATTGAAGGGTCAAATTGATTAGAGGTCCGATGATTGAAGGTCAAAAGAGTGGATCGAAAGAGCAGATCCATATTTCAAAGGTGGAATGCAGTCTTGAAGGCTACCGATGCTGGTAGAATTGCTGACATCGATTGAATAATGACCGACGTTGGCAGCTGCAGAATGGGGACAGAGGCTAAAATTAGCCTTCTGCCCATTCTTGCATGCCACCGGGTCAAGGGGCCATGGGAAAATGGTCAGAGGGTCTAAATAGGTGTGGGAGAATGAAATGGGGGTCATAAATGGGGTTTAGGTCACTAAGGCATGGGAGGAGTGAAGAGAATCCAAGGAAAGGGATCCTAGGGTGGGTGTGAGGTGGCATGAGTGAGGTGGCATGGGGAGAGAGAAAAAGGATTTTATTAATTTAAAATAGCTAATTATTTTAAATTAATAAGTGTGTAGGGGGTAGGAGTGGTTAAGTGAAATGGGACGAAGGGGACCAAGGGGGTAGAGGACGAGGAGGATGACCAAGGGAGTAGACACGATTTCGGTGTCTACATTTGCCCCTTTTTGTCTTGTTGGTTGTTCTGGATGAACTGCAAGACAAAAATAGGATTTGATTGCCCCAAGTGTGGGATAAGGTTGATTTCATCTTGTTGGTTGTTCAAGTGAACTGCAAGACAAAAATAGGAGGGTTGGTTGCCCCAATTATGGATGAGGTATTCCCCCTCAAAGCAGGAGTCGAGGGAAGGAAACCTAGAATCGAGTGCTGATTTGACAGAGAGTGGATGAAGATGGTGAAGATGGAGTGTGAACGCTGCAAAAGTCATGATTGTGCGTATACCACTTCATGAGATGGTCAGGTCAAATTGTCATAGGTTAAGGGTCAAGGAGTGCCAAAATTAAAGTAATTGGGCCCCAACATTAGTCGTAGCTGATCGAGTTATTCAATCTAAGCTGAAGCTCCAATGGTCATCGTGTTCTAGGTATCTCAGGCTCAGGAAGTGCTCCTAGAAACACAAAAATGTCACAAGTAGTGGGGATCAACCAGCTTGCGATCCTATACTTGTGAGAGTCAAAATAGTCTGTGCACAATTTTGCTAACCAGTCGTGAGGTAGCATACATGCAAAAACAACCAAGGCAAAGTGGTCTTGGAAGTGGTCAGGGTCTGCAGAGATAGGCATGATCTCCATGGTCTGGTTGAGGTGAGGAATGGTTTGTCCATCAAATAGATGAACAAATAGAGGTGGTCGAGCTGACCCAAGAAGATGTCGTATCATCTGAGTGATGCCTACATAGCCCCGGTCTTAGGGCCTCAGACCAATGTAGTTCAGACGAAGGGTCTGAGTGGTAGACAGGTGGTCAAAGTGGTCGATAGACTGGTCTTGGTCAAGGTCAAGGTCGAGTGATGAAGAAAAAAAGGGGTTTGTCCATCTGAGAGATGAACAAATGGGATGGTTGAGTTAACCCAGAAAATGTTGTGTCATCTGAGTGTTGCCTACATAGCCTCAGTCTGAGGGCCTCAGACCAATGTAGTTCAGACGAAGGGTTCGAGTGGTAGACAGGTGGTCAAAGTGGTTGATAGACTAGTCTTGGTCAAGGTCAAGGTCGAGTGATGAAGAAAAAAAGGGGTTTGTCCATCTGAGAGATGAACAAACGGGATGGCCGAGCTAACCCCAAAAAATGTCGTGTCATCTGAGTGCTGCCTACATAGCCCGGTCTTAGGGCCTCAGACCAATGTAGTTCAGACAAAGAGGCAAAATTGGTCGAGGATTGGTGTGGTCCTGTGTCGAAATGATGAGGAGAAAAAGATGTTACAGCCTTTTCCAAATGGTGTATTCTGTAACATTGGTCGAGGGGTCTTTCATCCTTAGCAGTTTTCCATATTCATGATAGATGTATGCTAAAAATGAATTGAGGTCTATTTATGCTTCAGCAAGTATTGGTTTATGCTTAACATAAATTGTGTCTAGTCGATAGTTTCCATGTGTATTGGTGCCCATAGAAACTATGTGAAATGGACTATGATGATGTTGGTGGTCTGAAAATGTTTAGGTTGGCTTGGTTGGGTAGAAAAGTGTTTGGTTGAATGTGACCAAAGTGTAACAAAAAAGTGAAAGGCGAAGTGCTCTTTCATTGACAAGGACCGGAATGAAAGCATAAATAGGCATTGTTAGAACAAAAGCCTCATTTATGCATTACGTCATTGACCAGGGGTTGTGTTAAAGTGGTAATTGAATCACTTGACGTTAAGTGAACTCAAAGTCCCTTGAGTATGATGGGGTGATAAGATGAATTATGTGATATGAGAGGAAGGGGTAACCCCTTTTATGGTAGGAAGAACCTTTCCCCTTTTATAGGTGACCCAAGAACGACTATAGGCATGTCCATGACTTGATAGCTTGTCAGTCATTTTTTTATTTTTATTTTGATGCAGACTGATTGATGCAGGAAGTCTGCGTTGGGATGTTGCTTTGCTTGGTGGTCATATATGTAAAGCTGATCAATGCGAGAAGCTTCAAAAAGAGTGCTGTCTGTAGCAATATTTAGTCATAGCCATCCTTTGAGGGAGTGGTCTATATTTTGCTTTAAAAGTTTGATATGACTTTGGCCTAGCTATCCTTCAAGGGAGCAGTCTAGTAAATATAGCAATTATGTAGCTGTCCTTCGAGGGAGCAGTCTACATTTAGAGTTTATGACCTTTGATATAATAGGTATCCCATTTTTGATATGTGTTGTTGACTGAAGTTTAGCCATGGATGAACCTCTAGAGGTTTAAGGGTTCCCTTTTATTAGGACAAAGCATTACTGCTTGACAAAAAGGGTTGACGAATGTTGGGAAACAGGGTTGAAAGGAATAGGAATGACAATGATAGGGGGTTGCTCAAGGTACAAGCTCAAGTAAAATGTCAAGTGATTGAGTACTCGACTAATAGTAGAATGGTTGCAGATGCAAGGCATAAAAGGGCTCAAGTTCTGATAAGTCCCTAGGCCATGCCTGTGCGTTATGATAAGGTCCGAGTCAATTAGGAGCAAACTTGCCCCATTTGCCTCTTTCCAGATTGGTCACATGTTGATTAATGTTGGATGGTTGATGATTAAGAGGCTGGGTTGAATGTTTGGTCAAAGATTGGCTAAGGTCATGATTGATGATTGGTCGATGTCTGGTCAATGTCTGGTCGATGTCTGGTCAATGTCTGGTCGATGTCGGGTCTAGGCTGGGTCGATGTTTGGTCGATGTTTGTTGATATTTGGTTGATGGTTGGGTTGAAATTGGTATTAGGTTGATGATTGGTCAAATTTGGTCGAGATTGGTTGAAGCTTGGTTGATTGATTGGGTGAAAAGGTTGGTTGATTGATTCGGTTGAGACTAGTCGAGGCTAGGTTGAATGTGTAGTCGAGGTTTGGGATTAAAAGAGTGATTGATATTTGGTCGAGACTGGGTCGAAAGGTTGGTCGAGGCTTGGATGAAGGTTAAATTCCCACAACAGGTAGGGAGGATGTTTGATAGATTGGTCAAGGTCAGATGAGGCTTGGTGGTCAGATTGACTGTGTTGATATCGAATAAGGGGGTTAAAGGTGGCAAAGGGACCATAGTCTAGCATGGAGATCCTGATTTAGGTGATGAAGTTTGAGAAGCATGGGTTGGTGTTGACGATTTATTGAAGGGGTGGTCAAGAGGATCCTTGATGAGAAGGGTATCCTTTCTCCGATGTTGACGAGTGACAGCTTTAAGAGCGCAACAACGCTCAGTGTCATGTCCCGGAGTGTGATGATAGTGGCAAAATTTAGAGTTGTCGAACCAAGATGGTCTTGATCTGAGAGTCGATGAGTGGGGCGGTGTTTAAGGCTTGTTGCTAACATGGTCAAGAAGAAAGGTGTCATTCCCCAGACATTAGCAAATGACAACCTTGAGGGCACAACAATGCTCAGTGTCGTGCCCAGGCGTGCAATGATACGCACAAATTTGAGTGTCATCAAACCAGGGTGGTTTTGATCTGAGAGATTGATATGATTTAAGAGGTGGGAGATTGATGCGAGAAGACTACAAAAATTGCCATAATAGCAAGGTATAAGAACCTGCTAATGGGTCTATGTGTCTTGTTGTAGTGGGAGTTGGTGACTTTGTTTTAGGAGGCATTGGTCGATGGATTGGGGGAGATATATGTTTGATGGGTTGAGAGAGTAATGGAGGTGACTTGCCTCTATGAAGTATGGGAGTAGGAAGCACTCCTATTAAAGTGGACGGATGCGGGCCCAAAATTGAAGGTAATGACAAAGGTGGGGGAGAAGTCCTCCGATGTAATTTAGTGGCCTTCTTTGGTTTGGGTTGAGGGCCACCATTATGTGAGGCAAGGTTAGATACGGGTTTGAATTCAGATGTGGATAGAGGTGAGTGAGATGTAGCAATCTCAGGCAAAAGGCAAGAGGAAACCGTGATTAGGTCTTCCTTGGTCGAAATGGGTGAAAAGACTGGTTCTTCTCTTGGTGGAGAAGAAATAAGAGAGTGCAGCTCCTCAAGAGGGCAAAGGGCAGGGATGATGGTGCCCTCTACTTGTGGTTGAGGAGTAGGCAAGGTAGGGTCCTCCATTGGTAGGAGGAAAGATGAAAGTGTGGCTAATGGCATAGGTATGGTCAAGGCGTCCTCCAGTATAAGAGAGGTCGATGGAGGACTAACAGGAAAATAGGGTTCTTCTACCTGTGGAAGAGAAATAGGAGAAGAAAGATCTTCTACCTGTGAAGGAGGTTGGTCAAGGATAAGAGGTGAGACCATGTTGACTATGTGAATTTCATGCTCGTGGGAGCTATCGGCCATGGTCTAGACATGTTTTGATTAAGAGGATGGTTTGGGAATGGTTGTTTGAAGATGTCAATGTGTTGGTTGGGTGGGGCATTTGGGTTATCCAAAACAAGATCCCCCTTGTTGATCATGTCTTGGACTATGTTTTTAAAGGTTTGGCAATTATCGATGTCATGGCCGTGGACGTGATGAAAGTGACAGAAGTCGGCCTCCCTATACCATGTAGGGAGGGATTTTGAAGGGTCAAATTGAGGTGGTCAGATTGGAGGGAGATTGAGGACCCCCTGCTTGACGAGTTTTTCCAAAATAGAAGTGTATGATTCTCCAAGTGGAGTGTATGAACATTGGATGTACCATTGTTGGAATTGTTTGGTGATGCTTAAAGATGTATAAGGTTGAGAGTGATTAGTTGTTATCAAGGATGGTGATCTAACGACCACAGTGTTGGCCACTCCTTTGGGTTTGGAGTGGGAAGAAGAAGAATGTCTAAAAGAAGAATGGTCATTGGCTTTTGTGTTGGTATTATGCATTTTGACCTTATCCTCTTCAATGGCACAGAGTTTGAGCTTTCAAGCCATGGTGAAAGCTTTGTCAAAAGTGTAAAATGTTTGAATCTGCAAGGTAGAAGAGATGTGCCTAGCGCATGCTCGAGAAAAGAGCTTGATGAGCTCAGGTTGAGGCAAGGAGAAGGAGAGTTGGTTAATCAAGCCCCTCCAACGGGCAACAAAATCGACTATTGATTCATCGTCAAATTGCCTAATGGAGTAGAGGTCTGTGATCGAGACTTGTTTGGTGATGTTGATAGAAAAATGGTCGAGAAATAATTGGGCAAGTTGAATGAATGAAAAGATAGAATGTATGGTAAGAGAGCTATACCAGTCAAGGGCAGGGCCAAAAAGTGACATGGGGAACGTGCGTAAAAGTAATGCATCATCATGCGCTATGAGGTAGTAGGCATGTCTAAATGCATGTAAATATTGTTGTGGGTCTTCCTTACTCTAAAAGCGAGTGAATTTAGGAATCTCCCATTGGTTAGGGTATGGTCGGATCGGGACATAAGGATGGATGGGTTCATTGCAAATTTGCCCATATGAGAGAGCATAGCGTGAACCAGAAATAGAGGTCTTGAGACTAGACATTTTATCTATCAGCATTTTGATGAGATCTGCTAACAAATTGGTGGATGGGGTGCCCCTAGGTTGTAGGGCACTTGAAAGGTGTTAGAAGGGGCATACAATGTAGTCAGTTGCACTTGTAGGGGCGCAACATATGTGTAACTAGCCACAGGGACAGAAGTGGAGGCTAAAGATGGTTGGGTTATGAAGGTAGAAGGCATAAGTTGACTAGATACTGCCAAAGGTGGTTGCGTGGCAACATTGGCAAAAGGGGACGTAGACACTCCTGCATTTATGGGTGCATGAGTGTGTGGGGTCGAGACAATCAAGTTCTGGTATGATGTAGAACTTGGTTGAATTGCGTGTGGTTGAGGGGGTGATGGAACCCCGATGGAGGTCAGTCTAAAAATAGATGGGGAGGCCAAACTTTGCATATTGGCCATGGTCAGGTTATTGGTTGAGGCAAAAGGCTGGGTAGCAGATGGTGTTAATGTCATCGCCGCTTCACCCAAAAAGTCTCATGTTGGGTTTCTTGCAAGATAGTTTTGGAGGGCTGTGACATTGAGGTCCAAGAATCTTTTGAAATCTTGGTCCCCTTCAGGGATAATGGGGGTCTGAGTTGGGGTCGGTCGAGTTGGAGTTCTTTCAGTCTTCGATTGGAACTCCATTATAGGACTGGTTATGGATGGGGAAGGCGGAAGCAGTTGATGGCTAGCATGGTCAAGAAGAGCCTTGGTTTGGCTGCGTGTCAAAACCATTGAAGGCAAGAAGGGTCAGGTTCCAAAAACTGTGTTTTTTTCAATTTTAGAAAAAAATGTGGTTTTGGCAGAAAGAGGGGTCGGGTTTTGGGCTGCTATTTTGGGAAAAAAGGACTGTGATAGTGACCGACGTCGGTTGAAAAATCGATGTCGGTGGGGAAAATGGCCGATGTCGGTTAGATAACCGATGCCGAAAAGGGAAGATGGCCGACGTCGGTGATAAAACCGATGCCGGTGACTATGGTTTCCAGAAACTCAAAAAAATTTAAGACTCTTGGGGAAAAAAAGGAAGAAGAACGTCCTCACTAGCTCAAACAAGCAGATGGGAACAGAAAAATAGAGATGGAGACAAGCAGACCCTAAGCGTTAAATCCTAAGAATCAGCTTTTAGAATCCTATTGGCTTATGCCTTAAAGTGGTGTTTGGGAGGTTGGCTGTTACAATAAGTCCTAGAAGAGGTAGTCTATGGATGGTTTCAAGTTTGTTTAGGTGCTCAAGAGTCTGGGTTAGGTTCCGTACATGGCCTGGTGCTAAGGAGCAAGCTCCCCTCACTTCACGAGCCCAATGATAAGCTGGTCTCGCTTAGCCAAAATATACTTTCCCTAGAGATTAGACTCTACTAGAGAACAGAGTGGGCTTTCTCCTTGGTGATGAAATCCAAGTAGGATTGCCGAGATGGGTAAGGTATCCGCTGGGTGATGAAATCCCGATCGGGCCTTGTCTCGGGTGAGTTTGATGTTTGATTTGGTGCAAGTGGTTTGGTTGTGTAACATAAAGTGGACTACGATTAATTCATGATGCGATTTATTAATTACTAGGTGTAGACTAAGAAATGCAAGCAAGCAAAAATGTCATGCAATGTGTTTTAAGCTCAAGTCGAAATGTTAGTTCGTATGAAGACAAGTTGAGAAAGGGTTGAAGAATATGACTTTTGACTAGTTTAAAATGCAAGAAAAGAAAGAAAGGTTCTTTTTAATCCTGCTTATGATGTCGTTTAGAAGAGAAGAAAGAGGTGAAAAGGGAGAAACCTAATGCACCTATATGAACAGAAAGAAAAGAAACCCAAGGAAGACCCTAAGGTCCCACCAGGCGTGCCAGAATGTTTCTATGCTATTTTCGCGTTCTACATTCAAAGAGAGAATAAGAAACTAAGAAGAATGGTCTAAGGCTTGTATGTACCTAGATGAAGTCATGCACACTGTAATCTAGACGTTGTGAGAACTCTTCTTTGGTTGTGGAGGATGACACCTGCAAAAGAGAGGGACTAAGACAAAGAAGGCGTTAGATGAGGAGATGGTGGGTTGCCAAGCAAAAGCTTGATCCTAGAAGCAAAAGCTTGAGGAATGTCAACCCACTGATTGATAAAAGTAATGTCTGATAAAAGGCAGAATGATAAAAGACTAAAATGATTAAAGACTGAAAAGGGAATGGAAGCAAATGCTTACCTGAATGTTGCTATCAGCTTGGTCACAATCGCCGCTATCGGTGGTCCTACCAACGTTGGTTGTCAAGGTCTACCGACGTCGGTTAGTCTGCCAACGTCAGTTTGGGAAGTGGTCTCTGCAGCTAGCGTCGGTCAGGGCAGTAGTCTGTGGACGAGGTCTGGATGAGCTTTTGGTCTGTGGATGGGTCTGAAAAGGGGTCTGGATGGGTTTTCGTGCTGTTTGGATGGTCTGAGAGAGTCTGGTTTTGGTTAATGGTCTGTGCAGAGGTTTGGGCAGAGTTACAGGGACAATGGACAGAGTGTATGGTTGGATAGAAGATAGAGGTAATAGGGAGACAGAGAAGTAAGGATTCAGGTATGGTCTGGTTGACACTCCAGTCTGGGGGGTGATATTACTTGAAAGCAATAACTAAAAACATAATGAGAACACAGACAATATACATACATGTGGCCTGCTGAAGGAGTGCTGCTAATACCTGTACTTGTTGTTGATGTAGCCTGTGTGGAGGACCTGTTACTAGTGTAGAAGACTGATGCTGTTGCTGGTGCAGAAGCCCTGTGAGAGGGAAAGTGAGAGGTCTGGTTTGAAGATTGGCAGATTGATTGGCAGAGTGGCAGATGGTCGAAGACTGAAGATTGAAGGGTCGAATTGATTAGAGGTCTGATGATTGAAGGTCGAAAGAGTGGATCAAAAGAGCGGATCTGCGTTTTAGAGGTGGAATGCAGTCTTGAAGGCTGTCGATGCCAGCAGAACCGCCGACGTCGACCGAATAATGACCGATGTCAGTGGCTACAGAATGGGGACAGAGGCTAAAATTAGCCTTCTGCCCATTCTTGCATGCCACCGGGTCAAGGGGCCATGGGAAAACAGTCGAGAGGGTCTAAATAGGCGTGGGAGAATGAAATGGGGGTCATAAATGGGGTTTAGGTCACTAAGGCATGGGAGGAGTGAAGAGAATCCAAGGAAAGGGATCATAGGGTGGGTGTGAGGTGGCATGAGTGAGGTGGCATGGGGAGAGAGAAAAAGTATTTTATTAATTTAAAATAGCTAATTATTTTAAATTAATAAGTGTGTAGGGGGGTAGGAGTGCTTAAGTGAAATGGGACCAAGGGGACCAAGGGGGGAGAGGATGAGGAGGATGACCAAGGGAGTAGACACGATTTTGGTGTCTACAATAAGATCAAGATATATGTGCAATAGGATGATGAGATAAGGATATACAAGATGATGGAATGATGAGGCAAGCATATACAAGATAAAATGATATGTGTAAAAGACCCAGATAGGAATATAGATTTTGGTAAAAGGCTCAAATAAGCAAGCAAGCAGCCATAAACATATTAATTAGTAAACTTAAAAGTGTGTAACTCAATGTTCACACCATCAAATAGATTTGTGGGTAAGTCTGTAGGTTGATGAACCATTACAAAATCAATCAAACCCTCTCAAACCCATTTGTACACAATGTTTACTTCAGAATTGATAATGACTCCTGCAATGGTATACATGTTATGGCCAAAGGCTCTAAATATAAGTATATAAAAAAAAATTTAGGTGCATCCCCTATATATGTTAAGGTATAGTGGGGCTCAAGTCTATATATGAAAGGATTTTAACCCCAAAAAAATCATTAATGACAAGCATGAAAGTGAGAGAAAATAAGAATGCATAAAAAGCTAAGCTACCTCTCAAAATCAAATCATAGTGACAAGAGATTTAAAGTGAGAAACTAAACGTATAGGAAAAAAACCCACATGATCTTATTAGAAGGGTTAAAACTAATATCTCCACAAGTACAAGATTTGATAAAAGTCCAAGAGAAAAATAGAAAGAGCCAGATGATTCTTAGTAAAGAAAAGAGGAGAGACAAAGATATTTTATAGAACTAGAGGAGGAAAATGAGAGTTACATATAATCTTATTATGACCTTACAAGCCCTCTAAGTGTGTGTCATTTGTGTCCTAATCCCTTAAAAAGAGAATAGAGGTGTGTGTCATGTGGGGAAAGGAGTTACTCATGAAAGTAACTCTCAAATCTTAAGGGAAAACAAAGAGATAAGTGACACCTCAAAGAATCTTAATTTATGTGAATTAAAAATTCACATAAATATAAATTCTTCACATATAGAAAAAGACTTAAGATAAAATAAATTATTTTAAATAAAGGGTAATCCTAACACTTCCCCTTAAACTTTATTTATGTGTTTTACGAATAAACAAGAAGGGAGGAAACATCACTAATTCTCCTCCTTGATGAGAACTTCTTTCAATCTTAACTTGTTTCAAGAGAAAACAAACTTATATTTACATAAAGGCTTAATAAAAATATCAGTCATTTGCTCTTTAGTAGGTTAGAAAGAGAGAATAATTTGATTGTCTTCAAGAAGTTTAAGCTAAAAGTGATGTTGAATCTCAATGTACTTTGATCTTGCATAGAAAATATGATTTTTTGCTAAGGCAATGGCACTTTGATTATCATCAAAAATTAGGGTAGTCAAATGTTTTGGGTGGCCCAGATCGACAAGAAGTCTTCTAATCCAAATGGCTTCCTTTGTAGCATGATTATAAGCTCTATATTTAGCTTGTGTGAAAGATAGAGATATAGTTATTTGTTTTTTTACTATTCTATAAAATAGTGTCAGAACCCAAAGAGAAGTAATAATCACTAGTGGATCTGTGATCATTAGAATCACCAACCCAATCAAAATATGAATAACTTTCCAAAGAAAAATTACTATTTGAGATATACTCGATGTTAAAAGTTAGAGTACCTTTAATATAACAAAGAATTATTTTAGTAGCTTTAAAATGAATAGATTGAGGTTTAGAACTAAAATGAAAAACCAATCCAATATAAAAAATAATATCAGGATGAGTTGAGTAAGATCATTCAAACTACCAATTAATTGTTTATATTAAATTAGATCAATATTTTATATTTTCATGTCATTAAGAGGTTTAAAACCAAGTTCATAAGAAGTAGCAATAGTTTTGTAATCCAACATACTAAATCTAGATAATAAATCATATACATATTTAGATTAATAAATAAAAATGTTATCTTTTTCTTGTCAAACTTGAATGCCTAAAAAGTCATGTAAAAGACCTAAATTAGTCATTTCAAAAATATTTTTCAAAGAATTTTTAGTGAAAAAAACCATTGAACTATTAATACTAGTTATGATTAAGTCATCAACATATAAAATAATGATAACTATGCCATTTGAAGTATTTTTGACAAAAATATTAGGATCATTATAACTGCGAATAAAGTCATGAGCTATAAGAATTGATAAATATTAGAGTACCATTTTTAAGAGATTATTTGAAACCATAAATAGCTTTGTTTAATTTACATATAAGATGCTTATTGTCTTTCTTAATAAAGTCAAAAGGTTGAGACATGTAAATTTATTCATGCAAGTCACCATTTAAGAAAGCAATCTTAATATCCATTTGATAAACAAGCTAATGCATGTGAGCAACTAAAGCTAAAACAACTTCAATAGTAGGTATTTTAGCAACAAGAGAAAAAATTTCATTATAATCATTCCTTCAATTTGAGAAAAACCTCTAGAAACTAATCTAACTTTATATTTTTCAATTTAATTATCAAAAATGAACTTAATTTTAAACAACCATTTACATCTTACCAAATTATGCCCTTTAGGTAGAGGAACTAAGTCCCAAGTGTTATTAGAAATCAAAGAGTTATATTCATCATGCATAGATTTTTTTCAATTAGGATGACCTTGAACTTGTTTTAAAGTTTGAGGATAATTATTGTGTATAAGTTTAGACATCAAAGCATAATTTTAAAATTATTGACTAGTTCTATGAGTATCATTAAGATCAACATTAATTCTCAAATCTTCTATAGTAGTCTTGACTTATTTAGGCATAGTTTTAGGTGGAACAAGATTAGAAGAAGGAGAAAGAATAGGAAGAACAAATTTATTATGAAAAACATCATTACGATCATTACTAGATTCAAAAATAAAAGAAACAAACATAATATCAAGAGAATCAGAATTAGAAGCATAATCAAGCACACCATTTTTATAAATATTAACATTCATTTTAATCTTTATTTTATCAATTTTAGGCTCATAAACAATAAAATCTTTAGATGATTCATCATAAATAACAAATATAAAAGTATCTATTTTAGAATCTAATTTATTATGCTTTTCAATTGAAATATGAACAAATACATCACAACCAAAAACATTTAAATATTTTACATTAGGGTTTCTACTACTCAAAGCTTCTTCAGGTGTAATATTTAAAACATATTTAGTGGGAGTCCTATTAATGAGATAAACAACACAATACATGACTTCATTCTAAAATTTATATTGTGTAGTTTCAACATGCAACATACACCTATCTATTTTAGTGATGCTCATATGTTTAAGTTTAGCAACATTATTTTGATCAAGTGTGGAGGAAAGAGCTTTATCATGTTTAATTTCATGTTACTTACAATATGCAAGAAAATCATTGTTAACATATTCATTACTATTATCAGTGTATAATATGCATAAAGAATAATGAGATTATTTTTCAACAAAAGCATGAAACTCAATAAAAGTGTCTAAAACTTGATCTTTAGTTTTCAAGAAATAAATCCAAACTCTCCTAGTGCAATCATCAATAAAAATTAAAGAATAATTATCACCATTAATCTAATGAGTTTTCATAGGGTCTAAGAGATCAATATGAACTAAATTAAGCTTTTCATTAGCATGTGAAGAGTGATTCTTAAGAAAATATTCTTTGTGAATTTTACCAATCATACAACCATTACAAGTAGTAGTGGGAGATATGTTAGGTAAACCTTGAACCATATTGAGTTTATTCATGAGAGAAATACTTTGGTAATTGACATGCCCTAATCTACCATGCCACAAGTTAGTATCAAGTTAGTAAAGCATGAGAAGATGAGGGAGAAGAGAATCTAGTAAATTTGAATAAAGTATCATTGTCTAAAAAAGTAGTAGCAACTATTTGAAAATCTTGTTTAATACATTTAACATAACAAGTGTTATTAATAAATTCTACCTTATAGTCATTTTTGCATAATTGAGGTACATAAAATAATTTCAATTTCAAATCAATAACAAGCAATACATCATGTAATTCACTATTAGGGATTTTAATATTTCTTATGATTTCAACATTGCAAGAAGCATGATTTACAAGACTTAAATAATTTTTAGAATGATAAAGTTATAAAGAGGTAAATAATTAAGCATTAGATGTCATATATTGAGTAGCATCAGAATCAACAATCCATTCAATAGGAGAAGCACATAACACAAAAGTAAAAGCAGTTCTAGTATTAGACTTTTGTTTAGTTTGAGTCTTATTTTTACTAGTGCTAACATTATCTTTGACATTAAGCTTTTCAATTTTGATATCATATTTATTTTTAAAGCAATGATCTTCATCATGAGTGTTTTTGTCACAATAATTACACTCTAACTTTTTCTTAGATTTAGAGTTAGATTTTTTATCTTTCTTATCATGTGTATTATTGGACTTAGTATGTTCTTTGTCATTTATATATTAGTGATTACAAATAAAAGCATGTTCATTAGTCTTAAGACTACCAAATTGAATTTACTTTTATTCTTCTTGACATAACAAAGTAAAAAAATAATTCAAATGTCAGCATAATAGAAAGAGTAGAAAAATATAATTACAAATGAATATTAGTAATAAACTATTGAAAAGGTTGAAGCAAACATTTTTTCATGATAATATGAATCAATTTCAGATTATAAAATTTAACTCTTAAACTAGATAGTTGAGAATGTAAATAATAAAATTTAATCAAGAAATTGTCTACAGTTTTGAAATCATTATACTTTAAATCAAATAATTGATCTTGAATTTGAATTTTATGAGATTAATTCACAACATCATAAATAAATTTAAGTTTAGATCAAGCAGTGGAGGTAATAAAACAACCATCAATATGGATATACAATTTAGAGGTCAGGTCATATCTGTTGGTTAAATATTTTGTCTATCAGCATACTGGTAAACAAAATAGGTCTTATCAACCAAAGCAAGAAGATTAGTCATCATAATGTGTAAGTTTATCACATCAGAAGGAGACTTCTCTCTCCTCTCATCAAGGGGAGGTTCCCTGTGGATATGCTATATATATGTATAAATAGAAAATAACACTCAAGGGTAGGACCAGGCATCCATCTCTCTTTTTTCAGAGATGATGTATATAAAACAAAGGAAAAACTTAGGGAATGACAGACAGATCTCCTCTTCTTTCAGGAAAAACTATTCAATCAACCACCGGAATATCCCTGAAAATAAAAGTAGAATGTAACTGAAATATGATAACCAGCAAATTGAAAATAGAACACAAAGTCTCTATCATAAAATGCTCAAGAGTAATATACGAAGGGCAATGAAAGCTCAAAGTCTTTTCAAATTCCTTTACATAGCAATGAAAAAGCAAACACACTGAAGGTAGCTATGGGGGCACAAAGTCGCTGCACAGTTGATTCTTCAGGATGCCTTCTTGACTAATTTACTAATCCTGCTTATCAAATTAATGAAATAGAAAATATATCACAACACAAAGTCTGAAAAAGTCCCTTGTTTTCATTAACAAAATATGATCAATAGAATGAGCACAAAGTCTCAATGATGCTTCTCAATTTTGGTAGATTTTCATTCAGTTTGTCAAAAAGATGATGATTTTTACAATGAAAGAAAGTCCCTTATATAGCCACTTCAAAAAGGACTCAAGAATAGTAATACATCATGATGCATTGGGAAATGTTAGGAAGACCAGCTGGAACTTTGGGGCCTTTTACCCATTTGATCTTTTCAATGTAGATGAAAAAGCTATGCAATTAAAAGATTACAACTTTCAATGTCCAGCTATCGGTCTGATCTTGTCTTCATCGTTCCTCCTTTCCAGATTGATTGAATTGGGTCCTAGATTCATCCATTATTTTGTCTTTCCTCACTTTCAACTTATTTTTGTCTTGAATTCTAGAAATTCATTCTGATCTATGGATCAAAGGATCAATGGCTATTTCACTACCTTTAAAATTGATGTTTACATGTCCGTCAATATGCTTCCAACGGCTAGTCGGCTATAATGAATTTGACATCTTTGTGGGCGTCACCCCTTGGTCTTCTTTTGACTTTCAACCTTACCCAGTCAGCTTGAACTTACCCTTTTAGATTTTGAGGAATTACCTGTGTTTGAATAATCCTTTATTTTGTCGCCAAGAGTCCCCCGCAAGGGCACCTGCCCTTCAATATCCTTCGGTAGCCCTTTGCGCTTTGGCAGTCCCCGCAGAAAAATCCTTCGGGTAAATGTTCCCCGCAGATGTTTTCCCAGGGATTATTCTTGGGTATTTGATTTGAAAGCTCCCATAGGTAATTCTACGGACATTTGTTCCATGAAAAAATTCCCATGGACAAAAATTTTAGGGAAAATTCCTGCAGACAAAAAGTCCGCAAAATTTTATTCTGCCAAGTATTTGAACAAGTCTTCGGGCTTTGCCTTAAACAAATCTAAAAAAATATTTTTTGATTTACTTAAAAGAAATGATCCTCTAGAAAGGTGCTTTTTTTTATTAAGTGCCCTCTGTAAGCACACTTTTCCTTTGTAAAGTCTTCTTTTGTGTTGAATTGTCCCTTTGAACTTGGCTGATGAACCATTAGTTGAACCGGTTCAAAGGTTCAATGAAGCACGCCAAGTCCCTTTGAACCAATGAACCTATTGGTTGAACTTTGACGTTGAACCAATCGGTTGAACCAAGGATTTGAACCAAAATGGTTTAAACCAATGGTTCAATGAATAAAACAAGCCGATAAACTAAGCATTTGAACCAAATATTTGAACTTGCCTTCGAACCAACAGTTGAGCCAATTGAATGAACCTACTGTTGAACCTTTCCATTGAACCTAGACATTGAACCAAAATTTGGTTTAATGGTTCAAACAAGGCTTCGAATCAACTGACGAACCAAATGATAAAACCAAAAGGCGCTGAAACAAATGAAATGAACCATCTGAGTGAAATAAAGCATTGAACTGCTTGGTTGAACAGATCCATTGAACTGTTCCTTTGGTTGAACCTGCCATTGAACTATTGAACTCATTGAACCTTTGAACCAAAGTGGTTCAATGGTTCAATGGTTCAAGCCACTTTGATTTGGTTCAATGTTTGGAAGCTGATGAACCAATTAAAGTGATTGAACTTTGAACCTTGATGAAGCGCTTAACTCTTGCCAAAGACGTTGAACTTGTTGCTGGTGTTTGTCGATGGAGATTTCTATTTGAACCAAGGCATTGAAACAATCCTAGAAATGACTAAGTGTTTGAAAACTGATTCCTTTGACTAAAATTGCCTGCAAAAATCTTTGAATCTGTATAAATGAACCTGCCTGTAGAAACTAAAAATACAAAGTCCTTAGAAATCAATATGTAAAATCCATTAAACTTGACTTGCAAAGTCTGTAGATTTTTTGAGAAGCTCTGAAAATGAGAAATCTAAATATCTAAGACAAATTTTTGAAAATGGAAGATATAATTTTGGTTTATAGGACCAAAATAATTCAAATGTTATCTCAAAAATCACTGTTATTTTTGGGAGACAACAGCTGGCTCTAGTTGGGGAACTTCTATCAATTGCAAAATGAATTAAAAGGAGTAGAATCCAAAATCTCCAATGTCTTCAAGTGTACCATTGGGCTTCAGATTCATGCTTTCTAGAATGAAAGGAATCAAAAACAAAACAAACAAAACAAAATAGAATTTAAAACTGTACAAATATACATATATATAGAGGCAATGATCTGACACTTCAAGAGTTGAAGTGTTTCAAATGCTGCCCATTATGGGGTAGAGAAAAGAGCGTGCCATCTTGGTATTTCAATAAAAATCTATTTTCACCTAATTACTGATGAATTATGAATGGGCCTCTCCAAAGGGAGTCAAACTTTCCATGCATCCCTTTTGGCTCTCTTCTTTTGTCCCACAGCAAGACTTTATCTCCAACCTGAAAATCATGATTTCTGGCCTTCTGATCAAAAATTTTCTTTACCAAACTTTGATGAATAGCAATTCTGTCCACCACCATTATTCTTTATTTCTCTAGTTGAGTCAGATGCATGATTCTTTTGTCAAGAGAGCTCTCATATGTCTGATCTTCAATGGCCTTCACCAATTTCAATGCTGGTAACTATAAGGTGATTGGTATATCAGCGTTAATCCCATAGAGAAGTTGAAAAGGAGACATACCAATTGCCCTTTTTGGCATGATCCTATCAGCCCATAGAGTGTCCACCAATGCTTTATGCCACGTCTTTTGATTCTCATCTGCAAGCTTCTTGATAATAGTTACCAAATTTTTATTGTTGGACTCAGCTTGTCCATTTCTTTGCGGAAAGTAATCAGAAGAATGAGAAAGCGTAATTCCATAATAAAAATAGAATTGCATGATTTCTTGAGAGGTGAAACAAGCTACATTATCAGTAATAATTTTGAGTGGTACTCTAAATCTGGAAATGATATTCTCTTTCAGGAAGTTGCATAAAACTTCTAAAGTAGCATGCTTTGTCAGAATTGCTTCTACCCATTTAGTGAAATAATTAGTCGTTGTAAGGACATAATCATGTCCAACACTTGAAGATGGATTTATTATCCCAATAAAATTGAGTCCCCACTACTGGAAAGGTTCCTCTATGATTATTGGCTTGAGAGGTAGAGCAGCCAACTTAGGTTTTCCAATAAATTGTTAGCAAAGTTCACATTTTCTTACCCACTTATGTGCATCTTGTTAAAGAGTCAGCCAATAATACCTGGCTCGTAGAATTTTGTGAGCAATCGCTGGGGAAAAAAAATGTCCTCCACATGCTAAATTGTGGAAAGATTTCAAGAGCTGGGTCTAATGTTCTTTATGTACACAATGAAGGAAAAATCCATCTATACTTCTTTTGTACAGGTCGTTATCCCAAAGGACAAAATTGATAGCTCTTAATCTGATAGTTCTCCTCTCTTTGTAAGACAAATGAGCAGGACATTCTCCATAACTCAAAAAATAGGCAATATCTGAATACCATTCATTGGTAGTAGAAACTAAGAGGACTATTGGCATATTGTCTACTTCAACTTCTTCACGTTGTATATCTTCTAGCTTATTGTTAGCCATTAATTGACAAAGGCCTTTACCTCTGACCAGCTTTGTTGGTTTGATATCTAGATCAAATTCTTGGATTTTTGCAATCCAATTACTTCTCTTCATGTCAAACTCCTGCTGAGTTAATATAGATTTGACTGTACTATCAAGAACTAAGGCAGTAGTATGTGAATTCAGA
Organism: Torreya grandis; assembly: GCA_037957365.1. Classification (NCBI taxonomy): domain Eukaryota; kingdom Viridiplantae; phylum Streptophyta; class Pinopsida; order Cupressales; family Taxaceae; genus Torreya; species Torreya grandis. The sequence goes on from JARHVA010007075.1 coordinate 395,734, forward strand.
ATATAGAAGTGAAAGTGTTTGACTGCTTTTACCAAGGCATAGGCATGCTTCTCTATATTTGAATACTTCATTTCATGAGTTTTCAGAGGACAACTCATGAAAGAGATGGTGTATTCCATACCTTCTTTGTCTTGTTGGACAAGAATCACTGAAAGAGTATGCTTAGATGCATAGCTGTATATAATGAAATCTCTCTGTGGTAATTTGGGCTGACCAAGGTAGGGGCATGAGCAATAGCGACCTTGATATCTTGAAATGTTGCTTTACCTTCTTTGGTCCAGCTGAAGGTAGTCTTTCTTTTCATCATGTTTACAATGTGTCTTGTCTTCTTAGCAAATTCAAGGATGAATCTCCGTAAGAAATTCACTTTTTTAAAGAAAGAGTGATAGCATTCTTACTTGCAAGCAAATTCAGCTCTTGAATAGACTTGACTATGTCTGAGTCAATATTTATGCCTTCTTTGGACACAATGTGTCCAAGGAGTTTTCCTTCTGTCACTCCAAAAATAGACTTTTTAGGATCCAAAGAAATACCATTCTGCCGACAGCACTCCAGCACTTGTTGCAAGTGGCATACATGATCAGATCGATGCTTTGAAAAGATAATTAAATCATCAAGATATACAACTATGAATTTGCCAATTTCATCTTTAAAAGCCATGTCCATAGCTCTCTGGAAGGTAGCACCAGCATTTATTAATCCAAAAGGCATTCTTTTGTATGCAAATGTACCCCAAGGCATGATGAACGCAGTCTTGTGTTGGTCAACTTCAGTAACTTCAACTTGGTTATAGCCTAAAAAGCCAACCAGCATTGATAACATTTTTTATCCTGTTATTATTTGAAGCACTTGGTCCATGATTGGCAAAGGATAATTGTCTTTTAGAGATGACTCGTTCAGATTTTGAAAATCTACACAAATGCAGATTTCACCATTTTTCTTCCTTACCAGAACTATGTTTGCAATCCATGTAGAATGATGGATTGAAAAAATAATTCTAGCACTTAACATTTTTTGAATCTCAGACATAATTGTACCTAAAATTTTTGGATTATATTGTCTGGATTTCTATTTGTAAGGCATTGAATCAACCTTGAGAGGAATATGATGGTGGATTTCATCAGCTCTGAGAGACTTCAGATCTTTGTATGAATATGCCAATACATCAATGTATTGATGGAGCAAAGAACTGAATTTGAATCTTTCTTCAGGTGTACAACACTTACCAATGTTGACCATTTTTGGATTTTCTTTATTGGTTAGATCCACTTGGTCAAATCCCTGAGAGAAATTCAAATTTGTCTGCTGCTGCTTGACGAATCTATCATGCTTGTCGAACAGCTTCTCAAGAGAAACCAGGCCTTTAGGAATTTTATTTCCTTTCAACTGTAGAAACTCTTCATTTACATTTGAACTAGATTCAGAAATTAATTCAGACTTCTGAGATTCACTGTCTTCAAAATATAGCTGTTCAAAAATGTCTTTTTATTCCAAAAAAGTAATGATCTGATTATCATCATTGAAAATTTATCAATTATCAGCATTGTCAGGAACACTCAGCCTATAGATCAGCTCAATGGTATATTTATCTTCTTTAAAATTAGAATGAGGAACTAAAAGAGTTCCTGAAATAGCAAGTGCATCAACTCTATCATTAGATTCTCTTGGAATGGAAGAAATGTTGAAAGCATCAAAGCTTTCAATTCGGTCCCAAACAAGATTACGATAATGGCGCAGCCTCTTATTCTTGGTCTGACATGAATTTCCCACTTGACAAACCACTAATTCGACGTCCCCTTTAGCATGAAAAAATTTGATGCCTCTTTCTTGAGAAACCTTCATGCCCAGCAACAGTGATTCATATTCAGCTGTATTATTTGTGTTGCTGAATTGTAACTTATAGGATGAAGGGAACATATCTCTTTGAGGAGATATCAAGACAATTTCGGCTCTAGAACCAGTCGAGGAACAACTACCATCAAATTCTAGAGTCCAAATCTCATCAGACACTGTCTTTACTTCAAATTTTCCCTCATCAGAGACAGAGGGTCTTTCTTCATGATCTGTATATAAAAAGTAATTACCCATACCTGCATATTCAAAGAGGATTTGAGCTTCAAGAGCTGATGTCTTAGTAACTACATACTTTGCTTCCTTTTTAGGAAGTAATCTCTTCATCACGCCTTGGATAGGGATCCTTGCCTTAGATAGATCCATGTTCAATTCTCCTCACACGTCCTTACATAAATTCCATCCAAGTAAAATGCCATAAGATGCTGGGACGTCAGCCACTAATACAGTCATTTTAATCCTCTTGTCCAGAAAGGCTGTGAATGCAAATTGGGCATCTTTGATTTGCCCCAACAATGGCACTTGCTTGTTCTCCATGGAGAAACATTTGCCAAAAAATTTGGTCAATGTGAGACCAAGAGACTCAGCGACTTTGGCAGGCATAACATTGTCAAATGCACCTGAGTCTATTATATAGTTACTCAGCTTGTGGCCATTGATTAATAGGGAAACATAGAAGGGTTCTATTTTTTCAGGGGCAGTTGGAGGAGTAATAATCAAATTATTTGGAATAGGTGTATTCATTGAAGAATCAAAGGTTACTTTTTTGGTCTTTTGTCCTACAGGGACGGTCTGATTTTTAACATATTGGACCAGCTTGTTTAGTTGATCCAAATTAGACTGCAAGTACTCAAATTCAGACATATGTATTTTTGTCTTTTTAACATGGTCAATTATATCAAATGGCTAAATCAAGCTGGGTACAGAGAGAGGTACTTCAGCTTTTTGAGTTTTCAAAAGGATGGGAGGTGGGTTGGTTTGCAAATTAGAAGTAGAAGGGGAAGACGCAATAGATGTATTTACCTTTTGAGTGATTATCAGATCTTTTGGTTGAAAAGACAGAGCTGTCCCATGCTTGACAATTGTGACTACTAGCTGTGATTGCTCTTCTATCTTTTCTTTATCAGCCCGCTGGGCTGATTGATTCTTAGACCTGGTAAACACTGCATATGATCCATCTGAAGCTTCTCCTTTGCTTTCAGGGTCATCCTGATAATTCAAGAAACCAATATGGGAGTCGCCAGCTGATTCTTCTTGAATGTCTTCAATGATATTAGCATCATTTTCTTGATTTAATTTATGCTAATAAGAAAATTTTGATTCTATCTCAAGATATCCCATTACTAAATTAGTTGGAGGAGCTTCCAAGGCAAGTTTTCCTTGTGGAGGAGGAAGGTGATTTTGTTGTCCTTGGTTTCTAGCAACATTGCCCTGATATGACTGATTTGGGAATGTCCTTCTGTATGTAAGAGCAGAAGACATTCCTTGAGCCATTTGCTTTTTGAGGGCAAGGAGTTCATTTGCTAATTTTTGCACCATTGGATCTGTGGTGCTTGTAGAAGCAAATTCAAAAGGTGATGAAGCTCTATTTTTATTGGGATCTCTTCTTATTTTCCTTGCTAAGATGAGATCATCTTCTACTTTAGTGGCCAAAAGTTGAGCTGCAGTGAGATCTATTTGGCCAGCACGTCTCAAGAGAAAACTGACTTCAAGTAGCTGAGAATTAATGAAAAAGTATTTGAGATTTTTAGTTGTAGGTCCGGCAATCATAGGAATTTTGTTTCTCAACTTGTCAAATTTAGCTATGAAGTCTCTCATAGGCTCATGCAGCTCTATTTTCATTTATGTAAGTTGAGCTAGAAGTGTATGTGCATCCTCTGCAGGTTTGAATTTGGCTTCAAACTTAGCTTTCAAGGTATTCCAATCGGTCACAGGTCAAGCTTGTAAATGGTAAAACCAATCTGTAACAGGGCCTTGTAGTGTTTCAACAAAAAATCCTGACTGCTACATCTTCAAACTCTACTCTGATTACTCCACAAGCTATATTGAATGCTGTAATGTGTTCATCAGGATGAACTTTGCCATTATCGTAGAATTTAAGAAAATTCTTTCTAGAATTGCGTGGAAGCTCATGCAAAGGAGGAGTAAGATTGAGAGGACCAAAAGCGTTACCCCAGGGGCCTTGGACTACCATTATAGGGTTCTAAAAAGGAGGGATAACAAATCTCAATGGGGTAATTATAGGCATAGCTTTATCAATAGCAAAAGTAGATACTTCGTCTGGTAATGGAGATTTGGCTTTAGAAGGGGGAAAGATCTTGGTTCGTTGTAGACGAGATGGTGAAGGAAATAGATCAAAATCACTTTGTTGTACCAACTCGAACATAGGATCAATGACACCTTTAGCCCTTTGGCTTCGTGTATACCTTGAATCTGTCAGATTGTAAAACAAAAATGGAAAAGATTTGACTTTGCTTCAGTTAAAGCTTGAGGCTTTAAACTGAACGTTCTTTTCTCGTGGTGTGAAGGTGAATGGAATGGATAGACTATAAATGGATAATGGGTATCCCCAGTGGAGTCACCAAAAACTGTTGGTTGAATATTTTGTCTATCAACGTACTGGTAAACAAAATAGTTCTTATCAGCCAAAGTAAGAAGATTAGTCATCCTAATGTGTAAGTTTATCACATCAGAAGGAGACTTCTCTCTCCTCTCATCAAGGGGAGGTACCCTTGAGTATTATTTTTTGTTTATACATATACATAGCATATCCACAGGGAACCTCTCCTTGATGAGAGGAGAGAGAAGTATCCTTCTGATGTGATAAACTTACACATTAAGACGACTAATCTTCTTGCTTTGGTGGATAAGACCTTTTTTGTTTACCAGTACGCTGATAGACAAAATATTCAACCAACAATATCAATCAATCCTAAGGTCTTTTCATTTTTGGCTTGTCATTTTTCTTAAATTTCAATGGAGGTAGTCTTTGTATCCGGTTGAGGATCTATGTCATCTATTATGCGCGCTAAATATTTGAAAGTGAAAATATATTTTATATGTGATTTTCATAAATGATAATTGGTGGACATGAGCTTAAATTCTAATAACAAATGATTCATTGTATTGTGAAAGCTCACCTAATAACCGAAAAGTGAATAGATATAAAATCACTTAAATAATAAATGCATAGGAGGGACAAAAAACCAAAGGATGACTTATCAGAATGCAAAAAAAATAACTAAAAAAAATTAGAAGCCAAAAAAAGATAACTGAATTACAAAAAAATATATGGTTAATTAATTTGCCCACAACAATCTTTTTTTTTTTTAAATGTCACTCTTTTTTTTAAATATTAAACAATAAATTTGAGTGAAAAAACTTAGAAATTTTTTAAATAAAAATACCCTTTACATAAATTGTATAAAAAATAAATAAAAAACTTTCCTTCATTTTTTTATATAAATTTTTTTAAGTAAAAAACACCACAAAATTCCTGAAAAAAATTGTAGTTCTTAAATATTAAAAATTTTAAATTATATAAAGAGCTTGAATTTGAATAGAACGATTTGATTTGTGATACTTTTTTTCAAAAAAGAATGCTAGAAAGTAAAACTCTTTATTGGAATTGAGAACTTTTTTTTAAATAAAAAGACTAAAAAGAATTAAAGGCTTATATAAGCAAAGAGCTTACCATGATTTTTTTTAAAATAAATAGATTTTATAATAAAGAAAGATATTTAAAGAGAGTTGAAGTCTTTTTTTAAAGATTAAAAACTAAAGTACTCATTAATGTGCCATGTCAATGGCGGCAAAAAATTGCATAGAAATATTTTTAACTGGAAGAAAGAAAATGTGTTCAAAACTCACCTTTGATAGATATCAATGTGTGGCTTAGCAAAATAAGAATGCCACTTGGTAGCCTCACAACCAGAAAAAAGAAGGAAGGCATTAGACTTAAAGAAGAGGTTTTTTAAAAAATGACACCTGCAAGCAAAGAAGAGGTGACAAAGATGACACAGGAGGATGACTAAAGAAAAGTTTAAAAAAAGAAATTTTAAACAGGTAAAATGCACAAGCAGAAAAGAAGGAAGGTGAAGAGAATAAAAAGAAAAAAAATTAAATAAATAAAAGGTGTGAAGCAATCACCCAGCAAGAAAGAACGATGCAGAGCTATTACAGAGGCATCTCAGCAATGAGGCGATGCCACAGAAAAAAATAATAGCTGAAGAAAAATTTGAGAAAGAAGGAAAGAGGCTCGAAAGGCTAAAAGGAAACCGAAAAAAAAATGATAGTGGCTATATATCCCAGAATACAATGCACATAAAAAAATTCTAGAAAGAAATAAGGGTTGATATGAAGGTAATGAGTAGAAAGTTAAAGAGGATGGGACGACCCCTGAGTATGCTTCTCTTGTTCTTTGCAAAAAAATTGAGTAGATCTATCTATTTACATATTAGAATAAATCTAAAAATTAAAACAAATATATATATATATATATATGAATGAAAATAAATAAAATAAGCATACACGAATATGCTATTACTTTCCCTTTACAAAAAAAAAGAGTTAAAAGAAAGATCAGAATAATATATGAAATAAATATATAAAAGTGTATTAATGCTCAAAAAAATTATTTTTTTGTTTAAAAAGATAATATTGATTTATTTTTTAAACAAAAAAAATTCATTTTTAAAAAAAAAATAAGGTGGTTACCAAAGTCCTGCTAAAAAAACTTAGGAGCCACTATAAAAAAACAAAGAGAAAAAAATAGAATTTCTTTTAAAATAGAGTAAGGATAGAACCCTTACAAAAACAAATCTTGAATTCTCTTTAAAAAATATGCACACTCTAAAAAAAATATCATTAAAATGATCATAGCTCTAATACCATGAAATGATTTTAATCCAAAAAATATCATTAATGACAAGCATGAAGTGAGATAAAATAAGAATGTATAAAAAATTAAGTTACCTCTTAAAAGTAAACCATAGTGACAAGAGATTTAAAGTGGGAAATCGAACGTATCAAAGAAAAATCCATGTGATCTTATTAGAAGGCTTGCAAAAAATATCTCCACAAGTACAAGATTTGACAAAATCACAAGAGAAGAATAGAGAGAATTAGATGATTCTTAGTAAAAAAGAGGAGAAGAAGAGCGCTTTTATAGAGCTAGAGGAGGAAAATAAGAGTTACATAGAACCCCATTATGACCTTACAAACCCTCTAAGTGTAGTGTCACTTATGTTCTAATCCCTTACAAAGATAAATGAGGTTTGTGTCATGTGAGGAAAGGAGTTACTCATACAAGTAACTCTCAAATCCTAAGGGAGAATAAAAAACATGAGTGACACCTCAAGGAATCTGGATTTATGTGAATTAAAAATTCACATAAATATAATTTTTTTACATATAGAAAAGAGACTTAGGATAAAATAAATTATCCTAAATAAAATTTAATCCTAATAGTATAAGATGTTATCTGACCACCCTACATATTGGAGTTTAACCACCCCTCACTCTATGAAACCTTTTGTGGAAAATTCTATTTAGAGGCATAATGATAGCTCTCATAATTTTTATACTATGTCATAACATGGAATTTGGTTAGTGTGTGGTGATGAAATCCATGTCACTAACCTCTATTTTCTAAGCCCTCGCATGGAGATGAATTTTATGTCACGTGATATCCCAGACTTAGGTGGGGATAACACATAGAAAAATACATTATTATTTTACCAATTAATTATTTTATGTGAGGAAACACAAGTATATATAATCACACACAATCGAGTAAAATCACCCACACAACAAGCAAGTATATCTAATAAAACTGTAATAATATGCTATTGGTACCCCTTCTTATAAGCATAAAGGTTAGAAAACAAAATAGGATGCCTTCAGTCTTGAGGGATCCTACACTAAAGAACTAGTAGTTTTATCTTGAAATGATCAATATTGCAAGCACACGTCAAATGTGTTAATCAAGCAAAATCAGACGGATGAGTAAAAATGATATTTATATTCGATTTCAAAATTAATCAACTTGCAAAACAAATGACTTGATTTTAATCTTCGACCAATCATTCTATAGAGCATACAAGGTAACCTGCGATGAGAAAGTGTTAGTAATTTGAATAAAGTTGGCTATTTTGATATATATGAATACCCAAATATTGAAAATTCCACCATTTTTATTTGGTTATTTCAACGCTACATGGTATCTAAAAAAAAGTCTTAATTAATATGACTAAATCATCAGATTAACTACCATTCATCATCACTTTCTAAAAAAGGTGGTTAAAAAGTAACATGTAATATTAACCATCTAAGAGATATTTGAATGACACTCTAAATAAAACTATTGACAAATGAACTACTAAGATAAAGACTCAAGTTCACACCACATACTATCAACTCCCAAAAACACTTAAGCACAATTACGTATTAATTTAAACAAATACCTAAATTAAAGACTATAATACCAAGTAACAATTAAATAATTGTAAACCTAAAGAACTAATGATTATATGACATGTACTGATATAAAATAATATTCATTAAAAATGACATACTCCACTCTAACTTAATTCCAAGTATGAAAAAGTTTTCAAATACCAACAAAAGCATTACCTACCCAAGCAATTTTGTCAAATCAGGTTTGAATAAATAAATTGGTCCAAATGATAAAAGTAATTCCAACATAATTATTCACATCACGTGGATGAAGATGCCTTTACCAAATAAAATTGATAGGCATTCGTTTCATGTTCTACCAGCGTGTTCAGGGAATGGAGGTTTAGACGCCAAGGGTCATTGACCAACAATAGAGTTCACCAAAAAATAGGTATATGTTCAACATTAAAATGTAAGGTAATTTGGGGTGCTTGTAATTAAACACATCCTACCAATTTATGGTCAAACGCAATGTTTGTCAACATTCTTTCCAACCTATGACACCTTTAGCCCAAAACACCCTCACAAAAATACAAAGTCACCAATAGAATAAGAAAATATAGATGCTTTTGAAAAGCAAATTCAAAATATTTTGAGCTAAGCTAGGGTAAGATTATCTCAATCATAATAAGAGAAGCATGTTAACCAAATACAATAGATAAATTTATAGGCTCCAGTATCATCAATATGATCACACAGTTTATAATCTAATTAATGTAGTTTCATGAAAATGTTGAAGCAGTCTGGTGTTAAAACATCACATCAAAATATCTAAATTGACAATCTAAATTCAACATAGGGAATTGGTGTAAGCACCTTGTAGCAAAGTCACGAATTTTTTTAATATGAAGAATCAATCTTCATAACCCAACATTATTGCCCCAATGGCTTGGTAAAACATCTAAATTATAGCTAGTAAAGATATAGTAATACCTTATCAATCAATCAAAGAGTATAATGACTATGGAGTGGATTGGGGTGAAAATATCTAATAACGTTCTAGAAAGTTCTAGGTTTGAAACCCAATGGTGTTATCAGTGCATGTCTTTAATAATTATGACAAGATAATATTTGAATGTAGTACTAGACCCATCACTTAATAGACTATCGTAATAAATTATTATACAACGCAAAGGAAAGCTCAGCTTATCGACAAAGGGGAATGATGAAAATCTTATTCACTGCAAGGGCACTGGCAAAGGTGTCATAGAAAATGCTTGACAAAATTCCCCAAAGGAAATGTTGTCCCATGGAATGTCATAGTTGTAGGATATACGGAAAATGGGATTATTGACAAAACTTAAAAGGCTTCTTCAAATAAAGGCCTATGTAGATTTACAATAAAGGAAAAACTAGTGGATGGTGAGTAGTGAATCAGTTGATAACCTTTAGGGAGTGGATGAATATCCTAGACAATTCTAGCTATGAAAACATGAATATCATATTTAATAAAAATATCTACACTTTGAAATTTTTGAATATATACAAAAATAGAGATATGTAAACATGTAAATACTTGACTTTACTAATTTGTTCCACTGATATTACCATAAATTTGAAAAATAATACTAAAATCAAATGTTACCATAGAGAACAAAAATCATATGGAGGCTAAAATGTTAAGAGAATAAAAAAAAGATAAACTTATGTGAAAATTGATAAAACACCATTAATACTTACTACAACAAGGCTTTCAATCATTCAGGTGTTGATTATGAATGAAACAAATTTTTAAACTTGAGTTACTGAATTTGTCCTAAATATTTCCTCCCAACATCATTATCACACTCACAATATTAGTCCAAAAGCGGAACCCCATCCTATCATGATCACCAAAATGTAGAAGGTTTTTTGGACACAATATGAATTTAGCTATGTAAATTTAAACCCAAATATCAAACTACTTAGTTATAGTTGAGAGCCATTAAGACCTAAATTCAATTAGATGAATGCATAATTTAACCCTACCTAAATCGTAAAGCTAAATGCTCCAAACCAAGATAAATAGATTATAATAAGAGGATTGAGATTACCTTTAACTCAAATTTGTGACATGGTGATCCTTGATTATGGATGAAGGATGCATTGATGGTTGTACATGGATTCCTCACTTGATTTTTTGTTAGCTCTAATGGAGGAGTGAGCTTGTTTAAATAGAAAATGGAGGGAGAGACCAATGGATGAGATTAAAATTTGGATGAGGGAGATCAAGGGTGGAGGATTAAAAGGAATTTAAAATTCTTTAGAAGTCTCTAGATTTGGAGGCTTCTACAGAGGAGGGGAAAGAATAGAGAGGATTCTAGAATTGGATAATTATAGAATCCTCTTAGGGGTTAATTAGGTTATAATGGGATTAGATATGGATTAGGTGGGTGATTAGGGACTAGGGGTGTAGGAGAGCCTAGGGATAGGCTTAGTAGGTAGGTAGGTGGGCCATTTAAAATTCTCAAATAATAGATAAGTGGGGATTAAGATAGGATAATGGAGATTTAGGATAATTAATTGATTGGTGGGGATGGATAAGGTTAGTAGATGAAGAATAATAGAAGGGCAATATTAGATAAATGACTAGGAAGGGAGAATATTAGGATAAGATTAATTATAATAAATGAGATGAGTAGAATTAATGTCAACTAATAGGAATATTAGTGGTATTAAATGAAGCAAGTGGATTTGGATGCATACATTCCCCTTCCATCATTTTAGATAATTTAAGAGAAGAAATACAACATATAATCTTGAATACATAAAAAAATATAAGATAAAACAAAGATAATAATTATAATGTATACCTTATTGCTATAGGATCCTTATTGATGCATTTGAGGTGCAATATAATATGAAGAGATAATTTGGATATAGTGTTCCAGCTCCATGTTTTATAACTTAGATGTATGCAATGTATACTATTAAATTATATGGACTTTGTTGTAATGAATTTATATTCAAGTTTTTTCTTTGATGACGAGCTTCTTATTATTATTTGGTTTCTTATTAAATCTTGGTTTTTTATTTCATCACAAGGATCTTCATGTGGGCATAAGAGAAAAGTGAAAAAAAGGTGATGTTGTGTAAAGGGGCATTTTTTGAAAGCTTGCCTACTATATCCAAGGATGAAATGTAACTATAACTTACTCTAGTTCAAGGCTTAACTTTATTCACTACTCAATATTATTGGGAATATGTGATTTGTTACTTAGAGATATGTAGTTCTTACCAGTGAATTGAAGTCACACATAGAAAAGTTTACATTAATTTATTTTCATGCATGTTAATGTATCTGATGAACCTCACTTAATAGTTTTGTAAGAATGTTTTTACAATCATGAGTCTGTAGAATTGGGCACATGATCTCATCTAAAAGAAAAGAAATTAATATTGAGCTACTACTCTATTTTTTGGTTTGTAATTCAGGGTTGTCAAGTCCCTCAACCCTTTATTTAAAAATCATACTAACAAAAAAAATCTAAAATTTTGAGAAAATCCTCGAAGAAACTACAAAAAAAACAATGAACCAAAAATGCACCAAATACTGAAAGAAACTAATGAAACCGAAAGCCTAATAACACCTAACACCAAACTTCTTGAAAATCACCAACTCCAGCAAAGTATGAAGTTTCAACCACAATTGGAAAGCATCCTCCTTCCTCTATGGGAAATAAACACTTTAATGGTCCACTAAATGCCCTCATCAATGGAGAACATTATGTTGGGTCTTGACATAATCTTTCTTATTTCATCTTTCTTCCTCTCCATTTTTTTCCACAGTTTGTTTTGGTCAATAAAGATTATATTTGTGTGATGGTAAGGGTCTCTTTGGATGCAAGCTCTTCTTCACCCTCCCAAGAAAGAGGAAGCATCCTTAAACTCCTTTATAAATTCCACACTTTATTTCTCCAAGGATTGCATAAATATTGCCTCACCTTTGCTCGCTAAAAACATCTCCCCAAGAGATCCAAAACTATGTAATCCATCAATGCACCTAATACTAATCAACAAAATATTATTTGAGTGAATCTCAACTCTACCCTCTTGGGAGGCTAAGTTATTTTTCTATGTCTCTTATTCTACATGTGGATAACCCTCTCTTGGTGGGACCTCAATCCTTAAAAACTATTCACCCTATATTCCATCCCCATGTCTACCCAATGAAGAAGTACCTTGTATAAATATTGTTGTTTAAATTGTGTTTTCCTTTGATGAACCCACAACTACCCCATTGAGAAAGCCTTCACCAAGTTTTTGTTTCCTAATCTCTTAGCCACCCACTTATGGGGAGTGGTACTCCAATAACACAACATCCTTGATTTCCTTCTACATTATCTGAATTAAGGCAGTCAACTTTCTTAAACCATTTCTAGATATGATGAGAAATAAAACATAAAGAAATATTTACAATACATTATACTACTTTATGCCCCAATGGGTTACATCTGAAATACAACCACTCATAGTTGATGAATTATTCTATGAACCCTTTGAGTATAAGATCTTGATCTAGAATGATACAGAGCCTTTGAGATATCTACTATAACACAAACCCCAATGAATTTGTTTAGATGAGTTTTCATCTCATTGTCAGTTTTAACAAATTACCCTATTTTTCTAACAAGTTTTTGTATCAGTCATAGATTTTTCATGACCAAAGGAATATTGTATAAGCACACCCATGTCTTGAAACCTTTTAGATGATTGTGAGTGTTGGGCCAAAGAAGGGGGACCAACATCTCAATAAAACTCATCCCTTCCCTATGAACTGGGGGTTGTGGCTCCATAAAAATATCACTCTTTTATAGATGTTAAAAGAATCAAGAAAAACCCATTTACTATCATAGAGATAGAGGGTTCTAATAATTTTGGCCAAACTACTTTTGACCATTGAATTAATTTAGCTATGGAGGGCCACTTACCCAACAATATACAAATAAATGTTTTGACTCCCATCTCACTTTCAATGCCTTGTAGTAGGTCATCTTTGAATACAAGTTTTGGGAACTCTTTGGAGGTCACCAAAACATCTCTTAGAGCTTCCTACGGCATTTTAGTCTACCTTATTATACCCAAAATTTAAATTCATGAATTTTTTAAAAGTTTGGTTCCCACATGGAGATATAAAAAGTTTAGCACTAGATCAACTAGGCCTCACAAGTGTACTAGGGCTTTTACATGTTTCACTTGAGGAATTTTCATTTTGGAGAAAATAGATCAATCAAGTACCATTCACACCTCAAGTACACAATAGGTGAAAATCCTATGTTTTTTCATATCTTTCACATCTAAAATCCATTTTGATTTTCATTTAGTGCATTGGAAATATATTATCTCAAACATCATCTTTTCTTCAGATATCAAAGTCTCAAAATTCATATGTTTTTCATACTATAGATTGGAAACTTTAGACCCCAATAGGTAAACTTAGTGCTAGGTGTAAATCCTTCATTTTGTCATATATTTCACATCTAAAATCTATTTTAGTTCTCATTTGATGCATTATAAATATAGTGTCTCAAGGATAATCTTTTATTCAGATATCAAAGTCCTAAACTTCATTTATATTTCATACTGGTGATCTGGAAGTTTGGAGCCTAATAGGTCCACTAGGTGCATCAAGTGCAAATCCTTTGTTTTATCATATCTTTCACATCCAAACTTTGTTTTACTCTTGTTTCATGTGTTAGAAATATATTATCTCAATAATCATCTTTGCTTCAGATATGGAAGTCCCAAACTTTGTATATTTTTCATACTAGAAATCCATAACTTTAGAACCCAACAAGTACATTGGGCACACTAGGTGCAAATCATCTATTTTATCATATATTTCACCTCTAAACTCCATTTTGGTTATTATTTGATTCATTAAAAATATATTTTCTCAAATATCATCTTTGATTTAGATATTAAAGTGCCAAACTTCATATATTTTTCATGCATTGGAAAGATATTGTCTCAAGGATCATCTTTTCTTCAACTATCAAAGTCCCAAACTTCATAGATTTTTCATATCAGTTATCCATAAATTTTGACCTTAACAAATACATTGGGTGTGTCCAGTTAAAATCCTCTATTTCATCATATCTTTCATGTTTGGGCTCCATTTTGATTCTTGTTTGGTGCATTGTAAAGATATTATCTCAAGGATCATTTTTACATCGGATATCAAAGTCTCAAACTTCATATATTTTTCATACCAATAAGTTATAAATTTAGAGGTGAGATAACTCATTCTCACATGAACACATGATGCACATGACATGCATGTAAAACAAGTACATTGGGCACACCAAAATGCAAAGGAAAAAAAATAAATTCTTGTTCTGGCCTTATATTTCATATCTAGACTCTGTTTTGGCTCTCATTTGAAGCATTAGAAAGGTATTAAAATGATTTATTCAATGATGTAATATATTTTATCGTTATAAAAAAAAATTGATAGAAAACAAAGAGGGATAAATGTTATTTTTACAATACCTCACAGGCATGCTATGCACAAATTCTCTATTTAGTCATATTTTTCACATCTATATTCCATTTTGGCTCTCATTTGAAACATTAGAAAGGTATTGAAACAATAAATCCAATGATGTGAAGTATTTGATCCTTTGATACATTTTAATGGATTCAATTCTCAAATTTTTGAAAAATATCACTTGATATGACTTAATTTCATGTGTTAGTGTGTGGTACATACTATTTCTAGAGTCTATCACCCAATGGATGAGGTTTGGTGTACTTGCTTGGTGTTTTATTTAAATCATTTTATTAAAAAATAAATATAAATATAAAATAGAATAGGATAAAAACAAGAATATGAAAGGTAAATATTGAGAACACAATAGGTCATTTTATCCTCCTATTTGTTATAAATAGGAGAGATGATAATTATAAAGGGGTTTTTATTTCTTTCAAGATCTTGGGGAAGAGTTAGTTGTAGCTTTGTATGTGGGTTATGTAATTTTAAAGTTTTAAGCAATGAAATGCAAGCAAATAGGGGATATCAATCTTTAGTTTTGTGGGTTTTGATGCTCCTTGTTTGTGAATTCTATATTTATATTCATATATAGAGAAGCCATTAAAATTCTACATTTCTTTTGGTTGTGTACAACTCACGAAGTTCCTAGACTGTGCATTGTAAACCTAATGTATAGGCTTTGAACCAAGTGTACCCAATTTGAGTTTTGAGAAAACTTTGTGCTTCCAAGTAAATCCTTTTATGTCCATTAAATTTTTTATTCATATTTTGTTTTCATGTGAGAGGAATAATTTCTAACCATTTCACTTAAATCTAAGTTGTTTCAGCAGTTCTTTAAGTTTATTCCACTATGAGTTTATTAGCTTCACCTCCTTCATTCTTCTATCATTTTAGATTCCCCTATTTTATAATTTTTTTTTTTTTTTTTTTGTGATTTCTAGTGAAATGTACACAAAAACTCCAAAAACCCATAATGATATGAGAGAGATACCTCTCTCAAACATATAGGAAAATCACCATATCAATAATGATTTTTCTAATTATTAAAAAAATTATGTCATTTCATGTTGGACGAGTCATAAAATTAATAAATATAAAAATGACATAAATTTTTTATGACATGCCCTAACTTCATATTCAAAATAAGCCTTTGATGTTGAGTTTACCCCAGTTGGATCTTGATTGGCTAGGCTAGCTAAGATACCACTCAAAGTAAGGGTATTTGTGATTTTATCCTCCCTAGACCTAGGAAAATAGCTTGGTTGATCCTTGTCAATTGAACGATTCACATAAACACTTCCTTTTAGAGCCTTGAAAACACCTTCTTTCTAACTGTATGTACCCAACAAATTTGAATGGTTAAAATGCACCCTAGTTTCATCACCTGCAAAAAGGCCATCTTTCAAGCCACGGAAACCATTGGTAGACGGAGGGATAGGGGCAACGCAAAGAGAAGAAATTATATACACCTAGTAGAAATCAGAGCAAGAGTGAAAAGGGTTAGCAACATTTTGACATAATGGCAAAGAATAACAACCACCAATTATATTTGCTTTAACTTCCCTTAAACTAAAAATCATCTTCCCACTATCAATCATTGATCATCCACTATCGAGCATTCTATTACCATTTAATTTTAGGAATGACATTATAAAAATAATTTTTTTAATTAAATTTTTCTTTTAAATAATATTTTTTTATTTATTTTTTAATATTTATATTTTAATCTAATTAAAATCTATTTATTTGATACTAAAATCTTAAAATTTTAATGATTCTATATAATACTTTCACATATACAATCAAAAAATATTGGAGAACTTTTTATTATCTATTTAAGTTTATACCCATTGACATAAACAACTCAACATATGTATCGATTTGTTGACAAAGAAAGTGGACCATGGACTTTAATTGTACAGTGGGCCCATAATTAACACAAGTTATTTGACACCATCTTTAGCGAGTATATTCCATCATTGTGATAAGGACACTCAATCATGAATAATAATAAAATAGGACAAGGGTTGCATTCCATATTACATAAGAATAATAAACTTCTTAATGGAAACACGCGTGGCCAACAAAGAAACATGTTTCTCAATCTATTTAGACTTGTAATTGGTAAGTACCCTTTTTCTCCTCCAATAAATATTTTATTTGTATAGGTGCAATTAAAGTCCCCACCTCCGCATGACAGTTTATGTAAAAGTAATATATATAAAAATAGTGAATTGAAGACTAATTTGTTTGTAATAGTAAAAACCATTGTCAGAGTATGATTGAGAGAGGCATGTATTGAGATTGATCTTATATTTAAGATGTATGTAGAGGGCATTATATATTTTCATTATTTAGATTTAGAGATGCCAATATGTTGGAGCAACAAGTAATACGCGATATGATTTGTATAGTAAGGAAATTGCAAAATAAATATGGAGTAGGCACATATTGATGGGATATGATATTTAAATTAAAAAATGTATAATGTTATGAATCATAAATATTGGTGGTTATATAATTGTAATGAATAATAATGGTCAAAATGTTTAGATTGCTAAAGGTAATTAAGAATATTATATTAAAAAAAAATACATGCATGCAATAAATTTTTTTAACATTTATTATTGGTCTAGATTTTAAAGATTAAGACATAACTTCTAGCAGTACTTACCAAAGAATTAGGACTAATAAGTATTATAGAATTATTGTATTGTATTTAATAATAGTCTGTAAGATCCAATCACAACATGTCATATAAGGTTCTTAGTTACGGGTTCTAAAAAAATGTTTACTAATAATTAAAAAAGCATGCCACATAAATGTGTAATAATTGGTCACTCACTTACAATTTTAGGTCCAACTTCTTTAGAAGTAAATCAAATCATATTTTGATTTTTTCTTCAATTAAACATGTTAAATGCAAATGGTTGTATGAATATGCTACATAATTAAGTAGGTTATATGTGCCAATGAAGCACTTCCATGGTTCTATGCCTCTGTGAAACTAGGCTACACAATTATTATTCTTTCTCCCCTATCATCTCTTTTACATAATTAGTTGACTTTGAAATACATCTGATCTATTTCATTTTATAACTATACAAGAACTTAATGTTTAAGAGAATGGGACCTTCATGTTTACACATGTAATGGGGCTTTTCATTCTGGCATAGTGGAACCTAATTTATTTTACACCTAACCTCGTCCCTTTCACATATACTGTGAGACTTACGATTACCAAATAAAACTTCATTTAAGAGGTAAAATTGTTTTACGAAATTTACTTTTTTAGAAGATAACTCCTTGCTAAAATAAATCTCTCTTAATTAAAAGAGAGATTATTAATGTGGAAGGAAAATTCATTTTATGGATAAACTATTACATTATGGAGATTTTAAATTATTGAACATTATATAAATAAAATCCACATGATAAAGAGAACCCAAAAGGCATGGCACTAAAATCATCGTTATTGGTAGTTAGAGAGCGAGATCAACTCATGGACCTTTAAACCAAATATTGCTTCATGATATTTGTACTCATCTTGATTCCTTTTGCATATTATGGGGCTCAACATTATCATCCAATCAACTTTTTATAGAAGGGATATTTTCACTAAAATATGCCTGCCATAGACTTACATTCAGCTTGGCCAATTTTTCACATGTTGCATGGCTTGATATTATCCAATACACTTCACATGAAATGTAACTATTCATCAAAATCAGCCTGAAAAAAACAAAATCCTTTTACACATGGTGGGAGGCAAAATCCTTTTACACATATGGTGGGAGATTTTTCTTGATTATTATACATAACCTCATTCTTTTCACCATATGTTTAAAATTTTGCTTGAGGTTTACACTTGATCTCATCTCTTTTACATCTCTCATGGGGATTTTATCTTAGACTTGTTACCGATATTAACTCCTTTATACATGATGTAAGGCTTTAGCATTAATCAAATCAATTTCATCTGAAAATTAACTCAACCAAAATCTTAGTGGTGTGGTCTCATCCCTTTTACATATTTTTGAAGTTTTTTTTTTAGTCTTTTACCTAGTCTTTGAGTGAACAATATTCTTGAGATGTACACTCCACCTTATTCTTTTTAACCCAAAAAAAATTGATTTTGGTTTCATTTTATTTACATGTAATAATATTTTTGAGACTTACACCCCACCTTATTCTTTTTGCATATTTTATAAATCTTATTATTAACAATTTCAACTTCAATGGGGTAGTTCTCCTAAATCTCACATAACAAATTCATTGCTTTTACATATTATTGAGGTCTATTTGAGATTTGAACTTAACCTCATCCATTTTACACATGCAACTTAACATTGTCCAACCCAACATTATCTAAAGGATAATTATTTGAGATTTTCACCAAACCTCATCCATTTTACACATGGTATATGACTTATTATAAGTCAAACCAAAATCATGTGAGGGATAACTCTTTCAAAAAATGTTATGGTTGACCTCATACCTTTTACACATGGAAAACCAAGTGAGACTTTCACCTAACATAATTAACTAAATTAAAATTGATTCATCCATTTAAACATGTGTTAGTCTAATATTGACTTCTATTCAACTCATAATTTTTATAAATATTTTAGGCCTTAACATTGGCTAGGTCAACTTTATGTGAGGCGTAACTCTTCCATCCTTAGTCTTTATGTGATAGGAATTTCAGTAAATAATTACACCCACTATGTGATATGTATTTCATAAAATACATGCACTCAATCTCAACTATTCTAAACATATTGTAAAACTCCTATTGATAAAATCATTAAAAATATAATTTAAGGGATCATTTATCATTAGTGATTTTATTGAATACAACTAAAACAAGTCATTTTTTTCCCCCGCGCATGTGTTAGGAGTTATGAGACAAATACAGCATGGCATGTGCCAACCAATCCATCATGCACATGCACCCCAACAAAATTTTCCAACAAGCCCAGTGCAAGCCTGATCAAACAATCATAAAGTCAACAAAAGTGACACCTTGATCATGAAAACCTTGTCAAAGTTAGCATGAGTAATATGAATAAAATGATGAAATTCATGAGCCTAATAGATGGCTAGGAAGTAGTGATGGAAGATGGTTAGGTGGTTAACATCGAGAAGAATGTCACATTAACTACCAAGTGAGAAACATAGGTATTAACTTGTTATTATTAAATAGGGATACAAAATCATAAAATGTAATTGATAGACATGTGTAGGACTCACACTATTTTGTCTATTTTATCTCTTTTTGTATGTATTTATCACTTGAAAGCATGTTTGTAGTGAAAGGCTAGAATATGAATTGACAATGCATTGTAAAAAATCTATATATAATACTCAGTTGTATTGTAAAGGAGTTTCAATGTAATAGAGATTAATGTAGAATTATGAAATGGTTTTCCCAAAAGTCTTTTATCATTATTTTGAACACAGTGAATACTCTATTTATCTAAATCTATTTAATTGTGTAGATTAATATTGAATGTTATGTATCTAACAGATTACATTCTCATGCATAAATACGTCATCTTTAACTAAAGACTAGTTTGGTCTAGTCTGAAACTATGTTTGTGTGATCATTTTGATCCCACTTTGTGTAACTACCCCTGTATTATCTTGTTTTAATGGGATTTCTAGGAACCTTTGCTAAAAATGGTGCAATGAGCATGTAATCTTAAGACATGTTATGATGGCTACAAGGACCAAAAGACTTGGAGAGATGGATCGATGAATAAATTCATAATTTTGTTGAGGAAGAAGTAAGGAGAATAGGGAGTTTACATAAGAATTTGTTCATGATCACATTTACAATGAAATATATTATAATTTTTGGTTTGAACTACTTGTACTATTAGTTGCATGATTATAAAAATTAGAATACTATTATTTTCGGCCAAGGAGGACAGAAGAAAAACTAGAAAACATGTGAAGATTAGACACTGATTGGACTCAGGTGGTAGATCACTAGATTAAAATGATAGATATATTATATAATTTTTTGTATAATCATATCTAGATTTTGAGGCCATGCATGATCTATTTATGAGAGGCATATGAGGAAAGTTTCTCCAGGGACTACCTATTCTGAATCAAGATGTTGGTTATTTAAAAAGCCATGGTCCTACCCCTACCAACATTGAGTAGTCATTTAAATCATTATGGAGGTATCTAAAATGTAAGAGTGAATTATGATGAGCTGAGAAAAGGAATTTAAATATGAACCCAAAATATGGAGGACATAGAGAAACATAGTGAGAAAGGAATTATGGGATTGCAAAGAGAGTTGTGACAACAAAGAAGGTAGATTAAAAAGGATAACTAAAATGTAACTATGAATAGGAGTGGGAGTAAAATAATAGATGAATAAGAGAGGGGAGTCTAGAGAGAGGTTACACAATTTATAGAAATTAGAGAATTTGGAGAGTATGCAGAGAAAGGAATGAAAGGGCTTGAGAAGGAAGAAAATAGATATGGGGATATAGAAGATATGGAATAGAGAGAGGATAAAAATGAAATTAGAGTATCATTAAAGAGTTAGAGGATAGTGTTAGATCATAATTACAATTAATGATATTTTTTGGACCACAGAAATAATATTTTCTAGAGGAAGTTATGTAAAATCATAGGATTATCATAGGTTCAAATTCGTAGATATAAGAAATCAAAGACATAGATCAGTCATGTCACGAGTACACATCTCATGAGCTTATTTTATCATTATAAAGGATGAAGGAAAGTATAGAGGCTTGGATAGATGTAAATTGGTTTGAATAGTTTACAAATAAATTTGGTAAACTTAGCATAGAAACTAAGAAAATAATAGACAAGAAAAAGTTAGAAGAGGCTAGGTTTTATTCGACAATGAGTTTTAAGACACCAATAAAGGCTAGTAGCCAATAGTAGTAAATAAAAGTGCACAAATCATGTATTTAAACACAAGAATTTTCATTTATTTGACACCATATGATGGGTCTTCTGATCCTGAGCAATATTTACTAACCGTGACATGAAATGACAGGTTGAGGGAGTGATCACTAATGATGTGAAAAAGTGCAAGCTCATCAAAGACTTAATAGTTTGAGCTCTAGAATTCATATATAAAATGGATGTTTAGTCCTTAAGTCTTCAATAGGTTAAGGAAAAATTAATCACATAATTCAAGATGAAAAAGTGCCCAAGTTAGACTATTCAAGATCTTAAAGATATTCAACATTAAAGTGGAGAATAAGTATGGGAGGATGATCGCAGATTCTCAGATGTAATAAAAAAAAAAGTATTTCATTTTAGAAGATAAGGATAAGGCTACCTATTTTTTAGAGGGACTCTGATCAAGGATTAGGTTTTCCATTATGTAGTCATAGTTCCTTACTAAGGCTAATACACAAATAACTACACTTTGGATAGAATAGATTGAGTATTATGGAGATATTCCATCTATGGCTCTAAAATTGAGATGAAAATTAATGTTTTTAATATGAAAATGGATGAGCTTCATGAAATCAACAAAACCAAATTGTGTTTATGGTGTATGGAGTATATTAAATAAGGGAATCATAGAAAGGATTGCCCTAAAATAAAAATAGAATTCTATGACATATGTAGGGTAGTAGGATATGTGACATCAAAATGTCATCTACTACAATAGTACATATAAAAACCATAGAGTCTATGTTGTAATTGTAAGTCACCAAATTATGACAAGAATAAATTTTAGGATTTATGAGAACTAAAAGAGGACATCACTAATAATGTGTTCATAGTCACAACACAATAGATACCTACTACATATTAGGGAATTTTAGGCCCAAAGAGAGAAATGTCTAGCATGACACAAGGTGTTCTTAGGTGGATGGCTTCATCACCACAATATCAATCCTAGGGTTTGGCCAAATGGATGCCATCATCTCCATAATGTTATTACGAATCATCATGGAAGGCTACAATTTTCCATCCATAGCAATGAAATTGGGCTCCATCATCTCCTTAGTGATAGTATGGCATATATGATGTTCACCAATAGTAGCAAGGGGGATTTGATGAGCAATAATCACAATGTTGGGGATAATAAAAAAGATAGAGGAGGATGTAAAGGGGGATACCTATAAGGTTGTAATAATGATAATTAATAAGCTCATCAGTCAATTTAGTGTTTTTTATGTTGTAAATATAATCACTTCCCATGAAACTATCCTACAAATCCTCAAAGATAGATGTAATGCATTTATTTCAGAGTTCCAAAATAACACCATAATGAAGATTGTATAGTTTTCAAGAAATAGAGGAAACATAAACCTGTGTGAAATGTAAATATGATAAATTTACACACCAAGGAGAATGTGTTCATGCAAACAGTTAAAAGGAAATAACACATAAAGCAAGGATTGACTCCTTTATAAATACCACAAGATAAAATAATTAGAAAGGTTCACTAAGATAAGTATCCTAACCCTACAACAAAAAAGGGATTGATGTACCAATCTTCCCATGTTATTCACAACATATAATAGCAGGCTACATTAGAGGGTGATGACACAATCATAGATGTGTAAGTGTTTGGGTAGATTATCTACATAATGAGGCAAGAGATAGTAGTGACTACCTTGATTGAATTTTTAAAACTTCTAATCACTATAAGAAATGAAGATATCTCACATAATATTACAAACCTTTTACATAAGTTATTAAAGTGCACACAATGATGTCAGGAACATAATGACAAGGTAGTTTGGTATGTAAATATTAACAAGACTTATGATGGATTCCAACATGGATATTGAGTTGGTAGGATATGAAGTTCTCAATGTTGTGTTTGATTTTGGAAGCATAGTTAATATGATTATTTAGTCTACCTAGGAAGCTATTAGATGACCAACACTTGGTTACAGTCTAGTCATACTAAGCCTCAAAGACTATGGTAGGGTAGAGCCTAATGGTTGATTAGAAGATGTGGAAATCTAAGTAGCTAAACTAAGTCTGTAAGGATATTTTGAAGTGATTTACATGAATACTAATGAAATACACTACCTTTTATTAATTGTTAAGAAGTGGACCTATGATGGTCAAATGACCATTAAAAAATTATGCAATTAGTTGAAAGTGAACTAAGGGGATGAAATCATCATTATACCCTTGAATAAAGTAGACCACAAACCATACATCATACCTAAGGATCCATTTTCATTATATGTGTATGGGGATACTAGTTTGTTTAAGGTGAAGAAAAAATATAAACCTAATGCTTTGTGAGCTTAAAAATATAAAAAAATTACATCCAAAAGTATAACATCAACTACAATCAATATCAAAATTTGCTTCAAGACCCATGATCATAAAGGCATAATTTTGCAATTTACAATGGATGAATGTAGGTCTCCTTCTATGTGATCACCAACTAGGTTAGAAATGGATTTTGTGTATAAAGTAGGTGTGATAGATATGGGCTACATCAATCTTACAAAGGAAGGTATTTTACCTTGGGAGACTACAACTTTAGTCAGTGGTGACTTAAATACTTACATGTTGAATCGGTTAAGGGGATATCATGAGGTATGCCCATTGCATATGGTTTTTTCCATAGAATGATAATTACCTCAATACTCTAAAATTGATGACTTGAATCAATTTATTCTAATATTAGAACATCATGTCTTGAATATACATCAAACGGTGAGTGTACTAAATTATACACTCAAATGAGCTTTTATGACTTGGTGGGTAGTCCACAAGACAAACCATTTACACTAGGATGAGCTATGTGAAATATTGCATGCTCAATTCCAAATACTAGCTATTGTCAAGGAAAAATGACCCTTTTTCTAGGAATGATAATGCCCATAAATGCATGTTCATAAGTGTATGGATGTGTGGTCTTCACAGGGTGTAAAAAGTAAATACTAGGTGCACATATTCATCTATACTTTGGCAACACTCTCAATAGCTTGTTACATTCACTAAGAACACAAATGGAAGAAAAAGCATTGGATGCAAGCACAACATGATTTCATTCAAACTTTTATTTTTTAGGATTAGAATCCTCTATTGTAGAATGTTATACATAATTTGAAAAGTTTTCTATGCTATGGGTGAGCAGAAGACTTAAGCACTATGATAGACTCATCTTTGAAACAAGAAGTAGTTAGAGATTTGAATATAGCTATCCAAAATTATAAAGCAAGCAAATAGAAGGATCAATTTTTAATCAAACCATGCAATAAGATCACATATAATGAAGAGTTGATAGATTCTACTGATAGTGATGAAGACTTATATTTGAATGGATTTTTTTAACTAGAACGAGAAGTGGAAGAGCCTAAATACAAATTCATAGATTAAAATGAAGACCATGAACTATGAAATCTTAATATCCAAGAGAAATAAGGACATAAAATAATGCAATATTCCATTCCAATTAACTCCAACAAAATATATTAGGAACCATTAAATAAGCTAGTAGGAAATTTTGGGATAGAACCAACACCAAAGTTTATAAATTTAGGTGACTAATGGACACATAAAGATACATAAATAGCATAACAATTACTATGATATTACTAGCATGTTTTTTCAATGAAATTAACAGAAGTAAAATGGGTAGACCCTTCTTTAGGAAAAATACACATAAAGCTAAAGGAGTGTGCATGACCTAAGAAAAATGACCTTACATGTTAAACCCTAATATGAAGCTGAAAATAAGGGTTGAACTAGGTCATATGCAAGACATAGACATTATATATCTAATGGAAAAGGTAGAATGGGTCATCCCAATGGTGGTATGGCCTAAGAAGTCTAGGTAAATTAGAGTGTGTGGGGACTATCATGAATCAAATTATGCATGTATAAATGATCCATTTTCAATTCCTTTCATAGATAAAGTCTTTGATTATGTCATAGGACATGAAGTTTACTCTTTCAATGATGGGTTTAATGGGTACCACCAGATTCTAATTACAATAGAGGATCAAGCCAAAACAACATTTAAAACAAAATGGGGGTCTTTTGTATATAAGGTAATGTCATTGGGTTTCAAGAATGCTCTAGTAGCATTCTTTAGGATAATGTTCATTGCCTTAAAATATTTCATCAATGATTTTATTGAAGTCTACCTAGATGATTGGGTTGTCTTTCCCTTATTCAAGTAACACTTATCTAAGTTACAACTTATGTTAGAAATATTTCAATCTTTGCACATTACACTAAACCTAAAGAAGTGATTATTCTTCATATCTTTTAGATTGGGGCAAGTAGTATGCAGAGATGGGATTTTGGTATACCAGTCCAAAATCATATTAATTATGGCCATGCCACCTCCAACAAGATCTACAAAGGTTTTATCATATTTTGGGTATACAATATATTATATGAAATTCATAAAAGGCTATGCAACTATATATGCCTTGATAGAGAATTTATTATCCAAAGATACAAGGTTCAAATGGACAAATGAGTGCCAAATAAAATTTTTGGATTTAAAGTAGAGATTGGTCATAGTGCCTAGATTTGGTCTTTCCCGATCAGACAACAAATATGTACCATAAATCTCTATAGAGTGTGATCTTGTAGTAGAGTTAGGCATCGATGAACATGAAGTTTTAAATTCAATGCTCATAAATATAGGTAAGGAGGTTTATGATCAATAAAAAGAGGACTTTTTATTTTATAAGTTAGTACACATCTTAAAAGTGTATAACCAGGTGCATCAATACTTATGGATTAATATCACCCAACCTCCTCATTCAATAATAGTAGATATTATTGGGCAAGAAGAAGCACACAAATAGATTCAAGCTGAGTTATTTCATGGAGATCCAACTATAGGATATTTTGGTGTGTAGCAAGAGGACATAACACTGTAATAAATCCCACCATAAGATTTGGTGCATAAGAAAAGGAACCATTTTGTGTCTAGAGTATCCCCAATAATCAAAGAGTGAATGGTTACTTTTATAGATCCATTGGTGGAGGTTGAAACACAATAGGCATAAGGACTCAATCAAAAGCCTTAGGAGATAGTCTCAGCCTACAAGAGATTAATGAAGAATATCACTCCTCCATTGTCATCCAAACATAAGGCAATAAAATGAAAAGGTGTTATGATTGAATTGACCTTGTTATATGATTCATAGTTATCACTTGATTCTCCAACTCCTATGCCAAAGATAAAAGAGATAAATCTAGAATAGATCGAGTAGAGCGCCAAAAAAATAGATATCAAAACACAAAAGAAAGCTACCATAATGCAACAAGAAGAATAAAAGGTGCATTAGGTGGCTGTAAAAAAGGCTAAGAACACAGAGAAGAAGAAGAATAAGGAAGTGGCAAAAAATAAGGATTTTGAGGATGAGGAAAAATGGAAGAAGAAAGATGAGGAACATAGAGAAAAGAATGAAGAAGTTGAGGTAGAAAATAAAAGGGCCAAAGAATTAGAGGCTAATAATAAAGAGGAAGAAGAAGCTGCAAGGAAACAATAAGAGAAAGCAAATAAGGAAATGAAAGCAACAAATAATAATAATAATAATAATAATAATAATAATAATAATAATAATAATAATAATAATAATAATAATAATAATAATGAATTTGAGGTCGTATCAAAGGCACAAGAAGAAGAGAAGGTAAAAGAAGTGTTGTGTACTCAAGCAGAGTAAGCAAAGAAGTAGGTTAAGGAAAAGGAGGCTAATAATAAGGTTGATGTAGATGATAAATCTAAGGGTGATATAGATTCAAAATCCAAGGAAGAGTCAAAGGCCAAAGTCAAGGTTATATCAGATCGTAAGGTTGAACAAGTAAGCATAACTAAACATGCATTAGAGGCCATAAAGACATTCCTATTAATATTTTCTTAATAATTGGTAATTATTGAGTAAAAACTATGAATACATTCTTTGTAATATCTTCTTTTAGATCTTACAGAGCTCTATAGCTCATCTCATCATGACATGTTAATTTGTAAAATTTGTAGTACATGTTCTATGATTTCTAAATATATTGTTTTAAAATATGACACTTTGAAGTAGCATGTCTAACTACTCAACAAATTTCACAAAACTCTATTTTGAGTTTTAGCAATCATACATGTGGTGACCTTCTTGACCACATTCTATACACCATAATACTAACTTAGGATTATCATTCTCATGCATCTCATCCATTTTTATCATAAAAGAATCTAGTTTTGATTCTACTTTATAACCTGCTACTAGAAGGTCATCATATTCCTCAATTTACTACACTCATAGAGCAATAGATTAGGCATCAGCCTTAGTAAAAAATTAATATCATGTAATAGTAATTCTAATTCCTGATTGAAACCATTATATGAAAGAAGTAGCCTTATCTTTATCTTTTAGGATGAAATTGATCTTATTCATAACATAAAAAAACCTATGATCGTAGTCTTTAACCAATTGTCTAGATTTTTGTCTAATCTCCTTTAGGTTTTGAATAGTTTTGGTTGTGCATTTATTCATGTTAAACTCTTATAATAATAGATCTTTAATTTTCATAATATTGAGAGTACTTACATTTATCTTATAAATGAAATATAAAGCTCACCCTGATAAATCCCTTACAATTTCACACTTCTTAACATCATTAAATATTACCCCCTTAATGTTCCATTTCATATCAAAAGATACCAAGTATTGCTTAGGATCCATAGATCCATCATATTGTATTAATGAAATAAACATGCACACATTGAGAGACATAATTATCAAACTTGAAGTTACTAACATTGGTTTTTGCACCTGGGTGATTGTGACTATAAATATATGCATAGTGATGACCATGACTATATGTGTTTGCACACTAATGACTCCAACTATGGATTTTTGTGCACTGGTATTTACAGGTTTCCTAAAAATGAATCTTAAATCTTATGTACTCTTATTATCTATTACCTATTTTTTCTTCACACTTAACTTACCAAATTTATCTAGAAAAGAATCAAACCAATTTGTATCTGCCTCTTCTCTTGCACTTCTTCTTCTCTTAAATAATATATTAGGCTAAGGGGATGTGTAATATTGAAGTGAATGATATTTGATTTGAACTTATTCTCACGTTAAACTTGAACCTATGATATTTATACACTTAAACCTAATTTCTTTATAGGAATGTTCTTTCCCATGTCTAGATAAAATCCCTTTAATTAACTATGATCTATTGATATCTCCTAGTTATCTTGTTGCTAACCTACCTTCGAATTCTTGATCCATAAGATCCATATCTATACTATTTATATTTCCTTATTCTTCATCAAGATATTATACATACTCTATGGATTCTTTTCTTTTAACATCTTTCACAACCTCTCTCTACAACTTTTTATCTCTAGCATATTCTACTCTACCCCTACTCTTATTTACAATCAATTCTAGAATAATTGCTTTATTCCATCTTCTTTATTATATATATTCCCTTTCTAATCCCATAATTTTATTCACAATCTATCTCTTCTCATCCTCCATATTTTAGGGTCAAGTTCAAGTTTCTCTACTGAGCTCCACATCATTCACTTTTATCTTGTACATACCCCCATGGTACCCTAAGTGACTATTCCATGTTGGTAGGAGTAGGCACCATGTCCTTTTCCACAACCAACATTTTGATTAACGTATGTATTCAATGATATAAATTACTTTGTATTCCTATAATAAATAGGTATTATAAAAAATTTGATAGCCAAATAAACTTGCACAACAAATTCTATTATATAGCCATCAATTATAGTTTGGGTTTAGTAGTCCACAACACAGGTCTAATTAGTATCTAAACTTTGCAGTCTATCTAACTTCTCTTTCATCTAAACTATACACTCTATCCGTCTTGGTTGGAAAAAATAATACTTTAGTCTTGACAACCATGCAACTAATAATTTAGGTAATTTACACCAAATGATTTCATAAATTTCTCTATATGTGTGTGTGTGTGTGTGTGTGTGTTCTTAAATTATCTCCTTTATAGTCACTTCATCTTTTCTCACTTCTTCATCTACAAAGTTTTGGATTATCTCATCTAACCACCTTTATAAATCTATTTTTCCTAGCAACCATCTCAACATATATAAAAAATATTCACACTCACTACACCATTATTAGTAGAGGTTCCTAGAAAACTCTAGAATATGCTAATTACATGGATGGCTTGTGCAGTCAATAACAAAACATGACAATTTATAATAATACAAACTGAATGATGCCATTAATTATTAGGTCAATATCATTATATGTAATAAATGTAAGGTTAATTTATATATAATAGTCAGCATAAACTATATGAATAACAGATCAAGACATCCACAATACTCACTATACACAGATCATAAGTAAAAGATAGATAGGAAAATCATTCAAAACATTATATTAATCTCTATCACACATCAAAACCATATTCTATTACAAATGAGCCATATAAATAGAGTATTAAAAAGTGTTATCTCTTCATATTCCATCCTTTTGATAAGCCAAAAAGAAATACTCTTTGAATTCTTCAATCTATTGCTTATGCTTACAATGTCAAACACATACAATGGATTATACAAAAGAAAAAAACATATAATTTGCACATGTGTCCATCCAATATACTTTGTAAATTTAGAAAGCCCTATCCTTCACCTAAAAATAGGCTATTCAAATAATATACCAAATATATCAAAGTTCAAATATCTCATACCATTACCAAAATGTCCTAAACTTAGTGATCATGAATTTGTACTTATTGTACTTGAGGATGATGATACTCATATGCCTAGATTCATAAAGGTGGTAGGTTAGAACCAACGATAACACCCATGATAAAAACCACTATGTTAGGGAGTGAAGCCACTATTCATGGGCACTATTCATGGTGACATGGCATGCAAGTGATGTGGTATGCAAGGTGTACAGATGAGTTAGCATGTAGGTGACATGGCATGTAGGTGATGTGGTAGGAAGGTGATATGGTAGGATGGCCCATGAAGGGTCCTAAGATGTAATCCAGATGAGGTGACATAGTGTGGGGCATAGCACTCCACTAGAGGACATGGGTTTATCCTTAGTTGTCGCATGTGGGTTGTCACATGGTGCAAAAGACAAGGGTCATGTTATGGGGTAAAATGTATAAGATGATACATGATTCACATATCTAGGAGAGGTTAAAAGGTGATTGTAACACCTTTGGACTCTTGTGTTCACATGCAAAGATGAATACAACAATGCACAATTGCATGTTAACCTCACATGTATGAGTGGGGTATAATTCTTGGAGTCACATTGGGTGGCTTGGATCTTGTCTAAAGTGTAGCATCCACTTTGTTGACCTTTGAGAGATGAAGACAAGAAAAAACTATTGAGTGTTTGGACTCACTTTTGGAAGTGGGGAGAAAGTTTTAGGGCCATATGGAGGTGGCACTTGTTCTTGTCTAAAGTGAAGATGTATTGTAGAATTTTTCACATGGTGAAAAACATTATGGGGATCACATGATACCCTACTCATGTGTGGGTTAAATTTCTAAGGGGCCACTATGCATTCTCCTTTGTATTTATGAGAAGCCCATTGAGGGATATTCACTTTTGGATCATTTTTGCAAGTTAAATCTTGAAAGGCATGGAATATTAGCTCACCTAGATGCTTGGATTGTAATCATTATTCATGCTTAGGTGGTTAGAGCCTCTAAGTCTTAGATGATAGCATGGCTCACCTAGTTTGTTGAAGCATAGAAATCCCTGAGGTTAGAGGTTAGAGCTTGCAAGGCTATGTTGTCTTGGCTCACCTAGTTGGAGCTTGGAAACTTGTTAGCTCAACTCATGGAGATAGAGGTTGATGTTTTAGATCTCACCTTGGATGCTATGAAGTTAGCATCATGATGGAGTTGTATGTTTCAGCTTAGAGGTTAGAGCCTATAAGGCTAGGTTATGAGCTTGGTTCACCTGAGTGCTTATAAGCATTAGAAAGTAGTTTTTGAGAGGAGTTATTATTGTAGAGAGAGTTTCTAATGAATATGAAGTTTGGATGCTATCTTTGCCTCATGGTTTTTCTGTAGTTGGTTTAGAAGGGTTTCCATGTATATCTTATGTAATGTGTTTTCTCTCATGTTTTATGTTTTACTGTAGCTTGTTTTATTTTTCCATTTTATTTACTTGCACATGTAGGATGTTTGTTTCCCAATAAGTGGTATTAGATCCATGCTTTTTGGCTAGTTTATGCAACTAGGAGCTACAAGTGGAGAGACCAAGATATTAAACAAAAAAAAAGTTTGGATGATAGGTATTTCTCTCTTGGTGGAAGATAGAGAATGGAAGAGAAGTTGAAAAAGCTTTATCAAATAGATCAACACCAACACAATGTTAACTCCTAATGAAGAATAAACTATATATTTTGAGGAGCAAGCTTGTCTCTATTGGTGAATATGGAGGGTGATGACAAGGCATGTACCTTGTCATGTTGTCAACTAGTGAAGGCATATAAGTTATGGTATACTACTACCATAATGTGTGGGCCAAGATGTTGTGAAATTCCATGTAGAGGAGGTAAAATAAACCTAATATTGTACCTAGTGAAAGGAAAATAACAAGAGACCCAAGGTTTTGTGGAAGGATAAGGTTGTATGTGTAACATGCAGTAGAGCAAGATGCAATTTGATTGTATCTTTGGGGCTCAAAAATGTAGTAGGTGTAGTGATGCATTAAGTAGCATGATGAATTCCTAATAACTATGGATGGGTATTGTAGACACACAAAACTGGCCACCAATAACCTCCAATTAGGCTTTTGGCTAATTTACACCCAAAATACACAATTTGGCCTAAAAACACTAAAACATGATAAATAATGTGAAACTAACATATTTAAGTGATAATTTTGGCTAGGGTATCACTAAATAGGGTAATGTAATTTATGGCCTAGCTAACTTTGATCAAATCATTTTGAGTCAAAATGTCAAATTTGCACCTAGGTGATCCAGATTGCTCTTTCCTATCAAATATTTTGCACAACATGTGTGCCTTAGTTATTTTTTGTTGTTAACATCCTAAATGGGAATATGGTTCCAATGCATCTGACATCACCTTCCAATTCTAATCCAATCAAATTTTGGACCAATAACAAGGCATTCTGATCAATTTGAGTAATTTGTGCACAAAGTGCTTAATCATGCTTAAGAGCCAATTATAACCCAAATTAGAGCCTAATCAAGAATTCCATGGAAACTTGTTGAAAAATTATTTTTTGAAATGAATATTGAATATCTGCATTATCAGGGGACCTCATTTCTTGGGAAGACATCCTTAGGCCATAAATGCCAAAAATATCAAGATTCATGCCCTCCATGCCCCATTAATGCCTTCCATGATGCCCTCTATGCCTCTTAATTGCCCCTTCTTCTAATGTCATGATGAGGATAATTACAAACTTAATTCCAAAAATTAAATTAATCCTCAACCACACATCTCAATCTTGAGATGGATGGTTGAGGTTGATTCTGATCAAATCCAAAAATCTATAAATAAGAGGCCTCACAACATCATTTCTAAGTTATTTTGGTGAAAATTTATAATGCATAAATGACTCCAAAATCCATTAAAACTAGTGTTACCATGCCAAATTGATTTCAATCCAAGCCAAGCCACAAACTAAAGGTGCCAAGGAGATATGGAGGTAGCCAAGCCTCAAACTAAAGGTGCCAAGGAGATATGGAGGTAGTAAGAACTGATATTTATGGAATTCTCTATGTGAAGACATCAATTTAAGTGTTCTTTATCAAAGTTGAGGTGTTTCATAAATAAATAAGGCTAAATTTTTTTGGGTTTCATATTAAATGAAGCTCCTCAATGATCCATGTGAATCTTTAAAAATATAATGGTATCTTCCACATAATTCATACTAGATAAGGCACTTGAATATAAAATACTCTTTACTTTCAATTCCTAAAAAAACATAATTGACATTTACATTCACCATGTTGGAGGTTATGATCAGATTCTATTTAAAGTTGATGAGATCAAACATGAAACTGAGCTAAAGGGATCTTTAAACATGATGACAACATATTATGCATGTGCCTAAGAATTTGATTTTGATCCTCATGAAAGTAAGAATAAAATTAAAAATAATGAATAAGTTTTAGTTTCAAAGGATTTTTGAGATTAAACCATATAACTTCAAGTAAGATTTATTGATCTCTTCATGAATACCATTTTTGACTTCATGTTTAGTGCGTTGATGAGCATGAATAGAAAATCCAAGAGGAGGTAGTCTTTCTATATCAATATCTAGTTCTTGGAGGAGAGCCATAACCCTTGTATATCAACAATATTTGCATCCTTGTTTGGAAAGTTGCATAGAAGTTTGAAGTGCTAAGAATGGATACCTGTTCTGACTAGAGAAAGAATCTTTCATGCATTGAAGCCTATGCAACATAGTGATGACATGAAAAATTAAGGAGATAAAGAGTGGACATACCCTAACTTCTACAAGAATAATTTATTGAGGAACCATTATTTTGGTTTGTATTTTCTTTAATAACATGGAGATGAAAAATCTTCCCAGATGTTTGAAATCATTTTGTCTCAAGTATGGCCCTAAACCTCACACTTTACAATAGTGTGGGAGTAAATAATGTATGAAAAATTTGAATCCTTGTCAGGGATATATTGAAATTAGAGCTAAAAATATTGTCTTTCCAATGTTGTATATCCTTTGCTAACTCTAGCTTCTATTGCAAGTACAAGGCTAAAAGGCAGTCCATAAAAAACCACATCCAAGTAAGTGTAAGAGTGTACCACCTTCACCTATTTTGATTTTTATGTCAAATTGGTTTTAGATGCTATTTTCTTGGTTATATTTAATGTCATGATTTTTATCTTTGAAATATTTACTTCAAGGCCATTCTCATCACAAAAATTACTCAATATATCAAGCTAATTTTGAAGACCTATAATTGAGTGTAAAAGCAAGCAATGTCATATGCAAATAATAAAATAGTAATATAAATCCCAAAAAGACT
The DNA here is from genome assembly GCA_037957365.1 of Torreya grandis. Classification (NCBI taxonomy): domain Eukaryota; kingdom Viridiplantae; phylum Streptophyta; class Pinopsida; order Cupressales; family Taxaceae; genus Torreya; species Torreya grandis. The sequence continues at coordinate 430,526 of JARHVA010007075.1, forward strand.
AAAACAACTCATACCACCCAAATTTATGGAGATAAGGTCTTCAAATTCATCAATATAGAGCCCAAAAATAGTAGGTGAGAGTGAACAACCTTGTTTCACACCTATGGTACTGTGGATGTTATTTATCGTGCTTATTTTGGTATGAATATTGTAAACACTAGAAATGTGTCTGCACCTTGGTCATCTTTCGTTCTCCCCCCTTGTCTGCCTCAACCCATGTCCTAACCCCTTATCCTAGTCCCCTCCATTCATTAAATTAAAATAACTTAAGTATTTTAATTTAGTGGCCCCTCTTCCACCCCACCCTTGCCACCTTGGATCCCCTCCTTGGATCCCCCCACCTCTCTCCTAGCTTTTATGGCCCAAATCTCCCCTTTATCCTTCCTCCCGCATCCATTTATGTCCTCCTCGACCATTTTCCCATGCCCCCTTGACCCGGCAATGTGCAAGAATGGACAGATGCTAATTTTAGCCTCTGTGCCCATTCTGACCTCGCCGGCATCGGTCATTATTCAGCCGACGTCGGCAGTTTTGCCGCCATCGGCAACCTTCAAAATGGTTTTTTGCAACCATTCTGCGAGGCCCGGTGAACAGAATCCTCTTGGCACTTTGGCATCTACATTCTCCTTTCTCTCGACCTCGTACAGTAGTAGCATTAGGTACAGGCACTCTACATCAGTCATTTCTTCTTGCAACAGGTCTTCCACAGCTCCAACAACAGGCTACTCCATTCTTCAATCAACAAGTAGGAGGTAAGCAATTTCATTATTTTATTTCATTATTTCATTTGATTTCATTTATCCATCCCATCCACTGTCTACCATTAGCCCTGTCCTTTCCTTGAGAGGCTGAAAAGCCTTCTCAGACCCCTGTCTCCCATCCATCTTCCCTTTGCCCTGTCACCCTTTCAGTCCAGTCCCAGATAATACTCTCAGTCCCTCAAACCCAAGACAAATCCCTCAGACCTCTAAACAGACCTCCCTGACCCTTAGACAAAACCACAGTCCAACCTGCGCATCCATAGACTCTGTCCATAGTCCTGAAACCTAGCCCGACCCGTCTCTGACTACTGCCCCGACCGACCTCGGCCAGTACCCCTACCGATGTCGGCAGTATAACCGACGTCGGTGACCTTCTTGACCGATGCCTGCAACACCCCTGACCTCAGCGACTGTGTAAAGGTAGACAACTTCTAAATAGGTACGCATTTTGTCTTAAGTTCTTTCTTTCTATTTTCCATCATTTATCATTTTCTGTTTCTAATCAACATTCTGTTTTAACAGTGGACTGACTCCCTCCAAGAAGCCTTTGTGCTTCTAGGACCAAGCTCTTGCTTGGCAGTCCACCCTTTTATCTCCTAACATTCTTCATGTTTAGTGTCTTTCTCTTTCAGGTGTCATTCCTCCACAGCCAAAGAGGAGTACCTTCTATCATCTGAATTCTGGTGTGCAACGTCTACAATCCGGGTATGTAAAAACCCTCGTCCTTCTTCTTAGTTTCTCATTTCTCTATCTTTTGAATGTAGAAAGCAATTTATCGTAGAAACATTCTGGCATGCCCGGTGGGACCCTAGGGTCTCCCTTGGGTTTCTTTCCTTCTTTTCATATAGGGTGCATTAGGATCCTCCCTTTTCACCTCTTCCTTCTTTTCTAAATGACATTATAAGCAGGAATAAAAAGAACTTTTCTTTTCTTTTCTTGCATTTCTAGACTAGTCAAAAATCATATTCCTCAAACCCTTTCTCAACTTGTCTTTCATCTGAACTTAACATTTTGACTTGGGGCTTAAAACACTTTGCATTCCATTTCTTATTGTGCTTGCATTAGTCCACACTTAGTAATTAACAAAACGCATATTGAATTAATCGTAGATCACTTGATGTTACACAACCTAAACCACTTGCACTAAATCTAAACATCAAACTTACTTGAGACAAGGCCCGACTGGGATTTCATCCCCCAGCGGATACCTTACCTGTCCCGGTGATCCTACTTGGATTTCATCACCAAGGGGAAAGCCCACTCTGTTCTCTGATAGAGTCTAAACTATAGGGAAAGTATATTTTGGCTAAGCGAGACCAGCTTACCACTGGACTCATGAAGTGAGGGGAGCTGGCTCCTTAGCACCAGGCCATGTACGAAACCTAACCCAGACTTCTTGAGTGCCTAAACAAAACCTGAAACCATCCATAGATTACCTCTTCTAGGATCCGACTCAAAAGCCAAGTCTTCCTACACACATTTTTAAGGCATAAGCCACCATGATCCTAATAAATTTCTAGGGATTTAACGCTTAGGATTTGCTTGTGCTCTTCATCTTTTTTCTTCTCATCTGCTTGTTTGAGCTTGTGAGGACATCCTTTTTTGCCTTGAATGGTTCTGACTCATAGTCAAGCCAAGGCTCTAGTCAACCACGTGAGGCATCAACCACTTCCGTCTACCCCATCCATAACCAATCCTATAATAGAGTTCAACTCAGAGACTGAAAGAACTCCTACTCGTCCAACCCCACCCCAGAATCCTATTGTCCCAAAAGGGGACCAAGATTTTGCACGATTCTTGGACCTCAACGTCAAAGCCTTACAACACTATCTCGCACATAGCAGAATGCGAGACTCCTTGGGCAATCCAATTTATGGAATGCTGACCTCTCTTGTCACGACTATGGTTGTATCGACAGCGTCCATAGTTCAACCTTTAGACACCCAAGCTATCACCTCGACCAATGACCAGACCTTAACCAACCTTCCAAGTGTGGCCTCTCCCTCCATCTTTGGGCCCACTTCCACTGGGGTTTCGGCCCCCTATCAACCTCAGCCCATTCAACCACTATCCACTCCTTTCTAGAATCTAGTCGTCTCTATTCCGCCTACCCTTGCTCCTATCAACACCAGGGTGGCTACCTATCCATTGGCCCCTGTTACCACAATCCAACCTCTCATGGCAACATCGAGCCCAGCTATGCCTTCTACCCAACCACCCTTAGCCTTCTCTTCTATCCCTACGACTAGTTATCCCTACGTTGCACCCTTACAGGGACAACCAACTACGTCGTATGCCTCCTCTAGCCTCTTCCAAGCGCCCTACAACCTAGGGGGTGCTCCATCCACCAATCCGTCAGCAGATATCATCAAAATGCTGATGGACAAGATGTCTAGCCTAGAGACCTCTGTTTCTGGCTCACGCAATGCTCTCCCATACGAGTAAATTTGCAATGAGCCCATTCATCCTTCTGTCCCGATCAGACCATATCCTAGCCAGTGGGAACTTCCGAAGTTTTCTCATTTTCAAAGCAAGGAAGACCCACAACAACACTTACGGGCATTCAGACATGCTTGTTACCTTATTGCCCATGACGATGCATTGCTTTTATGCACGTTTCCTATGTCCCTCTCTGGTGTTGCACATGACTGGTACAGCTCCCTTGCCAGCCATTCCCTCTTCACATTCACACAGCTGGCCTAGCTCTTTCTTGATCATTTCTCCATCAACATCACCAAGAAGGTCTCGATCATAGACCTCTATTCTATCTGCCAATTCGAGGATGAATCCATAGCTGACTTCGTTGCTCAATGGAGGGGCCTCATCAATTAACTCTCCTTTTCCTTACCCCAACCCGAACTTATTGAACTTTTCTCCCAAGCCTGCGCTAGACATATTTCTTCCACCTTGAGGGTTCAGACCTTCTGCACCTTCGACGAAGCCTTCATGATGGCTCGTAAGCTTGAATTACTTGCCATCGAGGAGAATAAAGTCAAGTTGCAGAGCAAGAATCCCAACTCTAAGACCAATGACTCCTCTTCTTCTAAACCTTCATCATCCAATCCTAAGTCTAAAGCTTCAACTAACGCTGTGGTTGTTAGACCTTCATCCTCTTCACCTTCAAACAATCAGCCTGAACCATCCACATCTCAGAGCACCACCCGCCAATTCCAGTAGAGATACGTACAATGATGGTATACTCCTCTCAGAGAATCATACACGTCTGTGCTAGAAAAACTTGTTAAATAGGGGGTTCTCAATCTCCCCCAGATCTGACCACCTCCACAATTTGATCCCTCACACGCCATCCCTGTGTGGTATAGGGAACATGACTTCTGCAACTTCCATCGTGTTAAAGGACATGACACGAAAAACTACAAAACTTTTAAAAACATAATCCAAGACATGCTTGAAAAGGGTGACCTCGCCCTAGACAATCCCAATGCACCTCCTAATCAGGGCATTGACATCTTCAAGCAACCATTCCCCAATCATCCACCAACCCAAAATAATGTTCAAACCTTAATTGATGACACTCATGAATGCAACATTCAAATGGTCAATACAGTCTTGCCCTTCATCTCCAACCAACCTCAAGAGGTTAGTCCATCTATTAGTCCATCACGTGTGGACGAACCTCTTTCCTCGATTAGTTCTCCATCAACCTCTCTCATCTTGGAGGATGCCTCAACCTTACCAGCACCACCAGTCTCACCATCCTCCTTCTTATTGCCTATGGAGGACCCGACTCTTCCTACTCCTTGACCGCAAGTGGAGGGCACCATCATCCCTGCCCTTTACCCGCTCGAGGAGCCTCATTCTCCGATTTCTTCTCCACCCAAGGAAGAATCTGCCTCTCCTTCATCTCCAATCAAGGACAAACCTGTCACGACTTCACCATGCCTTGGGACCGAGACTGCTACCCCCATCTTGTCTTCGGCCCCACCACCATCAACATCTTCTCAAGAACTCAAATCTCATCCAACATCTTCTCAGCCATTTTCTCGATTAGTGGAGAAAATCGGACTTCTCCCTTCAAGGAATGTGACGCATCAGGTATTGTGGGAGCGTCTTAAAGCCCTTTAACATGCCCATGCCCCCTTGTCTCATACTGCCAATCCTCCCAAGGCAGAATCTCCCAAGACTCTCAATAAAGACCAAACTCCCAAACCTCAACCAACCCCATCAAAACTGAAACCTGCATCTACCCTATCTAAACCTATCAAGTCACTTGGCATTCGCCCTATCTCTACCCTCACTCACCCACAAGTGAAGGTGGACTTAGACCAGACCTCGACCAGTAGTAGTCTTCCAACCAAGTCAAAGAAGGTTGCCAGACCACAGAAGCGAATGCCTCCTCCCGCATCACCATTGCCTTCCATCTTGGGCCCCCATCCTTCAACCCTGACTAGAGTCCTTTCCACTTTGACCTCTAATCAAAACCAGTTGTCTCCTTTGCTTCCTTTACCTACCTCTAGCCTACCCTCTCCCAAAAAGGCAACACCTCTCACGAAGAAAGTGCCATCTCTGCCTGTCACCGCACCATTAACCCACAAGGTGGTACGAAAACCTCCTCCAACTTCGCCTAAGCAAAAGTCACCTGCATTGCATACATCAACCAGCACGGACCCTTTAGTGGGCTCATACTCATTGATATTACATCAAATTTTGTAGACTTCCAGCATAACCCTTCCACCCATCAGGCCTTTCCAACCTCTCGGGTCCAACCCCTCCTGGTTTGACGACATGAAAATTTGCTTATACCATCGTGCGCCAGGACACAATATCGAGACTTGTTGTGCCCTCAAGGCCATCATTCACCGTTATATGGAGAAGGACACTCTTCTCCTTGAGGAGACTCTTGACCAAACCTCGACACCTTCCCATCCAACCTCTTCAACCACATCAACATCTCACCAGCAGGCCATGACCCCTTCTTCACCTCCTATCTTTGAAATCAATGCTATCCATATAACCACTAGGTCACAAAAGGACAAGGCAAAAGAAAAATCTGCCATTCCTTAGACCTACCCTTTCATCAAGCCACCTCTTGCGCCCAAGCCTAAAATTTCTATCCTTGGCGCATCTCAGCCTTCTTCTTCTTCCTCTTTCGGGTCGATTCATGACTCCATGTTGAAGCAGCTTCACCAGACGCCCGTGAAGATGTCCCTCTATGACCTCATCCAAACCTTGCCTCAACATCATCAAGCCCTCATCAGAGCCCTGCAGACAATAGAGGTCCAACCCGAGGACCCTCAACCACTCGCTGCCCTCGTCCACTCTTTAGCCCCTGTTGCCTCCATCACATTCAGCGATTCTGAGATTCCTACATCCAACATGGAAGATCAGGATGCCACCCTCTTCATCACTACCTATGTTGACCGGACACACATTAAATGCATTATGATCGACGGAGGCGCTAGCATCAATATTATCTCTACCCATGCCTTTGATCAGTTGGCTCTTCCCAAGAATTGTGTCTCCAAAACTGATGCGATCTTGCACTCTTTCAATGACACCACCGCCACGACCATTGGCACAGTCATCCTTCACATTCACGTTGGCCCATGCACAATCCTAGAGCTCTTCTATATTATCTAAGGAGAGTTTCAATACAACATGTTGTTGAGCCGACCCTGGATCCGTGCCATGGCCTGTGTCCCCTCCACCCTGCACCATTGTGTGAAATTTGAGCATGACAGGCAAGTCCACACCATTCTCGCTGACCCTTCACCCTTCAAAACTTGTAACACAACCTACCATCCAAATGACATTCTCATTCCTATCAAGTCATCAACCTCGATGCTGCCTCCATCCACAGAAGCTTCGACCAGTTTGCAATCAGCGGTCGCCCTTACCCCTCCTCTATAAGCAACAACCAAAGACCCCATGGAAGACATCTTCCAACAACTTTCACTGGGGGAATATCGCTTGTTGGACTTAGACATGTTCCAAACTCCACAAGAGTATGGACGCCTTCATCTTAGCCCTAGTTATGACCATCGGATCGGGATGGTCGTGCCTTATGGTCCTCCTCACCTCCGAACCAATCTTGTCTATGGGGGGCTCAATCAAGCTCCTACTAATGGCAACCCTCTCTCTTCACCCCAACCATTCACATCAGACTTCTCATTTCTTGGCAACCCTGCCTTTGCACACACTTACCTTTATAGGTGTGCATGGAAGGGTTTTGGTTGCAGACGCTATGAGCAGGGCTCCCATCAGCCTATTGAGCCTCTCAACGATGATGATGCCAAGAAATGGTATGGCCTAGGATATCACGACCCCACTCAGGCTCCTTTCGACCTTTGTCCTGAGCCAACCATTGACCAATCTCCTCCAAACTCACCCATTTCTCCTTCTTCACCTATGGAGTCGGTGGTTTCCATCCCTCCTAGTTTTTTTTTTTCATAAACACCATCTGCCTGGAACCCCTGACATATCAGCTCAATGGGGTGTCCAGTTCCATCCCTCTCATTTATCCCAGCATGATAGAGGATGAGTCAGCGACCATTCACATTGTCTATTACGTTGACGATGACGCCATCCTTTCCTACATGGGCGCCGATGACTCTTTCATCCAGCACTCCCTCCCTTCTGAGACCTAGGTTATGTTAAATGAATAAACCATTGACATCAACCTCCCTTCTTCTGATGTTCCTCACGTCTTAAAGATTGGCCAATCTTTAGACGCTCAGGAGCAGCTAGACTACACCAAGTTCCTCTCCGACCATAGCAAGGCCTTTGCCTGGACTTAAAGTGACATGCTCGGCATCGACCCCACCATTGCTACCCATAACATTGTCACCAAACCAGAGGCTAAGCCTGTTAGGCAAAAGCTTCGAAAGATGTATCCTCACATTGCACTCCTTGTCAAAGAGGAGCTTCAGTGCCTTCTTTCTATCTCCTTCACCCAGCCCATCGATTATTCGCAGTGGGTCTCTAACATCGTCCCAGTCACCAAAGCAACTAGGGGGATTCAGATCTGCACGGACTATCATGACCTTAACCTAGCCTGTCCCAAAGATGACTTTCCTCTTCCTAACATTGACTAGCTTGTTGATCTCACGGTCGGCCATGAGATGCTATCTCTCATGGATGGGTTTTCAAGATATAATCAAATCCTGATTGCATCGAAAGATCAACACAAGACCACCTTTATCACCCCATGGGGGACTTTCTACTATCGGGTCATGCCTTTTGGCTTGAAGAACACTGGTGCCACATATCAGTGCGCCATGACCTACGTTTTCCATGATCTCCTCCACAAAATCATGGAGGACTATGTGGATGACCTACTCGGCAAGTCCAAGTTTCGCTGTGACCATCTAACCATTCTCAAGATCATCTTCTCTCGCCTTCTTCAATACAATGTCTGCCTTAACCCCAAGAAATGTGTCTTTGGGGTCCTCTCCGGCAAGCTCATAGGCTTCATCATTTCTTTTCATGGCATCGAGATAGATCCCACCAAGATCTACGCTATCCTCGAGATGCCGCCCTTGACCAATCCTAAGCAGCTTTGCAGTCTACAAGGGAAGCTCCAGTCCATTCGCCGTTTCATCTCACAGCTTTTTGACCGCTGCCAACCTTTTCATCACCTCCTTAAGAAGGGCGTCACCTTTAAATGGGATAAGGACTGTCAAGAGGCTTTTGAAGCCCTTAAAGGCTATCTGGTCTCTCCACCAGTCCTCATTCCACCTAAAGATGACCAGCGCTTCTACCTTTACATCTCTACCACCAACCATTCGTTAGGTGCCATGATCACGCACCGAGACGACCATCACCGTGAGCAAGCGGTTTACTATATCAGCCAAACACTGGTCAACTATGAAATTCGGTATACTCATACCGAGAAACTCTATTTGGCATTAGTCTTTTCCACTACCAAGCTCCACCACTATCTTCTCAACCACAAGACCTTTGTCATCACTCACACCGACCCTCTCAAGTATATGCACTCCAAGCCATATTAGAATCAACGTATGGCTCGGTGGCTCATGTTGCTTGCTGAGTTTGACCTCGAATTCATCCAGTAGAAATCTATCAAGGGGCAAACCATCACTAACCAATTGGTAGATGCCCCTCTTCCCGACAATCAACCTTCGCAGTGCGAGTTTCCTGATGAATCTATCACCGCACTTTCCACCGATGACACCGTCTACCAAATGACCATGTTCTTTGACGGCTCCAAATGTCAACTCAGTGGGGGTGTGGGTGTCATTCTCATCCCACTCAAAGGTGAGCCCATGCCTCTATCTTTCAAGCTCGACTTTGATTGTACCAATAATATGGCTGAATACGAGGCCTTAATTTTGGGACTTCAAACCACCCTTTCTCTCAGTATCAAGTCTATAAACATCTTTGGTGACTCATAGCTCGTCATCAATCAAGTCAATGGTTCATACCCCTATAAAAATGAAGTTTTACAAAGGTATAAAAATTGTGCTGACATTCTTCTGGCATCTTTCAACCATTACCTCTTGCAGACTATTCCTCGATCCACGAACAAGTTTGCTGACACCATGGCTTCTCTTACTTCACATATCCCATCTTCATCATCGTCATCTCGACTTTTTATCATGGTGCATCATGTACCATTGCCTTCATACATCTCTCCTCACATCAATTATACCAACACCATCAATTCTAGTCCAAGAGATGATTGGTATAAGCAACTTGTGGACTACTTGTCTCTTTCTGTCATTCTTCCCAACCTCTCTAGCAATGCACGGTGAGCTTTCATCAAGCACATAGCTCGCTACACCATGCTAGGGGGTCTTCTCTATAAGTGAGGCTTCAATGGCCTCCTTCTTCGTTGTCTAACCTCCACTGAAGCCTCTCATGCCACAAAACAAGTCCATGATGGGATTTGTGGTGGACACTTCAGTGGGAACTCGGTTGCCAAGTGCATTCTTTGTCTGGGCTATTATTGGCCCACCCTTCATCAAGACTGTAGTGACTATGTCCAGTGTTACATCAAGTTTCAACAGCACTCTAACCCGCTTCATCTCCCCAGCCATGCCTTACAAGTCGCTCAAGATTTCTAGCATTTTTCTTAGTGGGGCTTAGATCTCATCGGTGAGATTAACCCTCACTCGTCTCTTCGTCATCAGTCCATCATCACCGCCACTGAATATTTCACCAAGTGGGTGGAAGCCATTCCTCTTGTCTCCACAAAAGCTGATAAAATTATTGACTTCATCAATAGCCACATCATCTGTTGTTTCGATGTCCCTCACAAAATCATCATCGACAATGGCAAGTCCTTCAAAAACAAGACTGTCCAAAAGCTATGCGACTCATTCGGCATCAAACTCAGCTTTTCTTCACCTTACTACCCATAAGCAAATGGGCAAGCCGAGGCTTCCAACAAAATTATGACTAAAATTCTCATGAAGGTGGTCAATGACATAGGAAGGGATTGGCACATTCACATTCCCTTCATGTTGTGGGCCTACCGCACTAGCATCCAAACCTCTACGGGTGCTACTCCTTTCTCTCTCATGTATAGAACAGAGGTTGTCCTACCTCTTGAAGTATAGATCCCATCTCTCCGCATCTCCCTACATGACATTCTCTCCAATGATGACTTTCATCAAGATCGCTTAGCTCAACTTGAGTTACTTGATGAGTATCATCTTGCTGCCCTCAATCACCTCCATGCCTATCAAAATCGCAATAAACGAGCCTATGACAAAAATCTGTGAGAATGAGATTTCAACATCAGAGACCTCATCCTCAAAGAGAATCAACATGTGACCAATATGGAGCGAAGTAAAAGAGGCAAATTCACCCCTAATTGGCTCAAACCTTTCATCATCACGCACAAGTATGGGTCAGGGACTTATCGTCTATCCTCTCTCGACGGATGGCTAGAACCTGAGCCTCTCAATGCGTTGCATCTGTGACCATTCTTCTATTAGTCAAGTACTTGTCCACTTGACATTTAACTTGAGCTCATCCCTTGAGCAATCCCTGTCCTTCTAATCCTCATTCCTTCCAACCCTATTCCCCTTAACAAGTCCTCTATAACCCTTTTATGATGCATGGATGCTTTGTCCTAATAAAATGGAGCCCTTGAACTTCTATAGTCTTGTCCATGACTCCACCTTCTGTCAAAAAAAAGAAAAAAAAAGAAAACAAGATGTCAAAATATCTAAGGTCACAAAATCAAAAGGCAGACTGCTCCCTCGAAGGACAGCTATACTATCATTGTTGTAGCTAATAGACTGCTCCCTCGAAGGACAGCTATTCAAACATTATATAAAGCAAAAATATAGACCACTCCCTTGAAGGATGGCTATGGCTAAATCTTGCTACAAACAACACCTTTCTTAGAAGCTTCCTGCATCGATCAGCTTCGCAAATGACCATAAAGCAAAATGACATCTCTATGTAGACTTCCCGCATCAATCAGTCTGCACACAAAAAAAAACAAAGAGTCATGGACTTGGCTTGTAGTTGTCTCAGGGTCTCCTATAAAAAGGGGCAAGGTTATCCCTGCTCTTAAAATAGGTTACCCCATCCTCCTCTTAACACCTTCTCAAGGGACTTCGAGCTCACTTTAATGTCAAAGTGATTCGATTACCGTTCTAACACAATTCATGGTCAACGACACAATGCATGAATGGGGCTCTTGGTTCTAACAACCCCTATCTATGCTATCATTCTGGTCCTTGTCAATGAAAGAGAAATATGCCTTTCACTTCTTCTACACTTTGGTCACATTCAACTTCATCACTTGTCAAACCTAATCAACTCAACTCTTTTTTTTTAGACCACTCATCATAACCCATTGACATAGTTTCTATGGACACCAATACACATGGAAACTATCGACCAGACACAATTTATGTTAAGCATAAACCAATACTTGCTGAGGCATAAATAGACCTCAATTCATTTTTAGCATACATCCATCATGACTATGGACAATTGCTAGGGATGAAGGACCCTCGACCAATGTTACAGAATACACCATTTGTAGCATCATCTTATCCTCATCATTTCAACACATGACCAAACCAATCATCGACCAATCTTCTCAACTAGTTCGAACTACATTGGTCTAAGGCCCTAAGACTGGGGCTATGTAGGCAACACTCAGATGACACAATGTCTTCTGAGGTTAGCTCGACCACCCTCCTTTGTTCATCTCTCTGATGGATAAACTGTTCCTCCTCTTGACCATGACCTTGACCTCGTCCAAAACCAATCCTCGACCTTGACCTTAACCAAGACCAGTCTGTCAACCACTTTGACCAAGACCAATCAATCTCTTTGACCCTTCCTCCCTTTTAGGGAGAACTACATCGGCCTGAGCCCCTTCACACAAGGGCTATGTAGGCAGCACTCAGATCACATGACGTCTTCTAAGGTTAGCTTGGCCACATCCTTTCATCCATCCATCCACCTTGACCAAAGACCATTGGAGATCATGCCTATCTCCTCCGACCATGACCACTTCCAAGACAATGTTGCCTTGGTTGTTTTTGCATGTATGCTACCCCACGACTGGTTAGCAAATTGTTCACAGACCCTATTTTTGACCCTCACAAGTATAGGATTGCAAGCCGGTTGATCCCTACTACTTGTGGCATTTTTGTGTTTCTAGGAGCACTTCTTGAGCTCGAGATACCTGAAACATGACGACCATTTAGAGCTTCAGCTTAGATTGAATAACTCGATCAACAGATGACTAAATGCTGGGGCCCAGTTATTTCAATTTTGGCACTCCTCGACCCTCGACATGTTACAATTTGACCCGACCATCCCGTGAAGTGGTATACGCGCAATCACGACTATTACAACATTCACACTCACCCTCTCTCTATCCATCTCTCTGTCAAATCGACACTCGATCTCCGATTCCCTTCTCCTGACTCTCGCTTTGAGGGGGGGACACCTCATCCCATTCCTGGGGCAACCAACTCATGTTTTTGTCTTGCAATTTGTCAAGAACAACCAATAAGACAAAAAGGGGCAAATGTAGACACCAAAAATGTGTCTACACCTTGGTCATCTTTCGTTCTCCCCCCTTGTCCACCTCAACCCATGTCCTAACCCCTTGTCCTAGTCCCCTCCATTCATTAAATTAAAATAACTTAAGTATTTTAATTTAGTGGCCCCTCTTCTACCCCACCCTTGCCACCTTGGATCCCCTCCTTGGATCCCCCCACCTCTCTCCTAGCTTTTAGGGCCCAAATCTCCCCTTTATCCTTCCTCCTGCGTCCATTTATGTCCTCCTCGACCATTTTCCCATGCCCCCTTGACCCAGCAGCGTGTAAGAATGGACAGATGCTAATTTTAGCCTCTGTGTCTATTCTGACCTCGCCAACGTCGGTCATTATTCGGTCGACATCGGCGGTTCTACCACCGTCAGCAACCTTCAAAATGGTTTTTTACAACCATTCTACGGGGCCCGGTGAACAGAATCCTCTTGGCACTTTGGCATCCGCATTCTCCTTTCTCTCAACCTCGTACAGTAGTAGTAGCAGGTACAGGCACTCTACATCAGTCATTTCTTCTTGCAACAGGTCTTCCACAGCTCCAACAATAGGCTACTCCATTCTTCAATCAACAAGCAGGAGGTAAGCAATTTCATTATTTTATTTCATTTGATTTCATTTATCCATCCCATCCACTGTCTACCATTAGCCCTGTCCTTTCCCTGAGAGGCTAAAAAGCCTTCTCAGACACCTATCTCCCATCCATCTTCCCTTTGCCCTGTCACCCTTTTAGTCCAGTCCCAGACAATACTCTCAGTCCCTCAGACCCAAGACAAATCCCTCAAACCTCTGAATAGACCTCCCTGACCCTCAAACAAAACCACAGTCCAACTTGCATGTCCATAGACTCTATCCACAGTCCTAAAACCTGGCCTGACCCGTCTCTGACTACTGCCCTGACTAACCTCGGCCAGTACCCCTACCGACGTCGGTAGTATAACCGACGTCGGTGACCTTCTTGACCGACGCCGGTAACACCCCCGACCTCGGTGACTGTGTAAAGGTAGACAACTTCTAAATAGGTACGCATTTTGTCTTAAGTTATTTCTTTCTATTTTCCATCATTTATCATTTTCTATTTCTAATCAGCATTCTATTTTAACAGTGGACTGACTCCCTCCAAGAAGCCTTTGCACTTCTAGGACCAAGCTCTTGCTTGGCAGTCCACCCTTTTATCTTCTAACATTATTCGTGTTTAGTGTCTTTCTCTTTTAGGTGTCATTCCTCCACAGCCAAAGAGGAGTACCTTCTATCGTCTGAATTCTGGTGTGCAACGTCTACAATCCGGGTACGTACAAACCCTCGTCCTTCTTCTTAGTTTCTCATTTCTCTATCTTTTGAATGTAGAAAGCGATTTAGCGTAGAAACAAATATGTCCAAAAAATGCCTCATATAAAGTCATTAATAGGTAAATTATTAAATAAAAAAGACCCAAGTATTTAAGCCTTTGAACTAAAAGATGCCTAGGTACTGTATCAAATTCCTTACAAAAGTATACAAAACAATAATATACCTTCCATTTGTTAGCTTTTGATTTCTCATTGATGGAATCAAGACTGAATATGTGACCATTTGTTCAATGATTCCTCATAAATCTTTCCTAACCTTTTGCCTGAAGTCATTTTGTCCCTGCCCACTTGGAGATATATTCATCTAGTTGTAAATGATATTTATGAATTATATAGCACCTTCATCTTGTACACTTAGTAAACTCAGGCCTTCGATATTCCTCTCAGTTATAGACCTTTCTCATTTCTACAAGTCTTGCATCTACTCTCTCTTTTGCCCTTTTCCCTATCTCTTAGTTTGACTGATCTTATGTCTATGACCCAGGGCTTATATATTACCTAGAATTATTAAAACTTGCTTATCTACTACTTCTACAAGTTTTTAGCATGCACATGTTTTCCTTATCTCTAGATAAGTGCATCTTGGACAAACACCTATGTCAACATAGGTGTCCTGTTCCAACACAAGTGTATAGTTCTCTAAAGTCATCTAATTTTCAAATGAAACGTATCTTAATGGTTGGCCTAAGTGATATTATGTGATATATTATCTTAATAGGAATGATATATATGCATGATCACTCCTCACTCTAAACTCACCTAGAAAATGCCTAGATTCATACCAAAGAGCATTCAATCAAGCATTCAAGTGAGAAAAACTTCCATATTTTCTCTTATTTCCATATCAATCATAAAGACATCACATATATATGTTTGAAGTACTAAATTAGCAACCCAAGATCTATATTTTCCAAGTTAGAAGCTAGGTCACTATTGTACTTATTTTTCATATATTGCATGATTCACACACAAGCCAACACATAGTAGATAACTACATAAGTCTAAGTCCTTTTCAGAGTATTGGCTATGTAGGTAGTGCTCATTGATAGAGGGGTCTTTAGGGCAACTCGATACCATGTGCCAACTAACCCATTTTTATCATAGCCAATATGAAGATGAAGAGATAGGGTTCTAATCATTTGACAAGGAATGACAATCCATGACCTAGTGTAAATGCACAAGAGTGAAGATGATGATGAATCAAAAAGCATCTAGGTAGTCACATCTAATTTCAATAAGTATTTGTATTAGACACCTGTGTTCAATCCATATACTAGCATCGATGCAACCATCCCAAGATGACACAAGTGTCCATAGCTACAAAGGCACTTAATCCATAATTTGGTGACTATTCTAAAATATTATTATAGTCTACTTCTTATCTATTCTAGATCTAGATTTGTATTAGCATCAGAAGAAACTAAGTATTTTAGTTCTTTGTCATTGCAATATATAACATTACTATGTTTCATATTTTTAACATATCTTAGTATAATAAATTCAGTATATGTTCTATCTAAGTTTTGTAATTAATTGACCTACTATAGATCTATTTATCACCCTTGTGCTTATTCATTTCTATATTCTTAACCCTATCTATCCCAATAGGATCCACATTTAATTTAGGGTTAAATATCTGGTGAACCCAATCTTTGAGCTCTAAATCCTAAGTCAATTAAGGTTTTTTGATCTTTTATTTTTCTAATCCCTGATTTCTATAAAATATGTGAATTATGGATGCATCAATTACCCATTTTGGGTTCTAATTTGTAATAGTTATTATACTTTACTATATCATCTACTTTGTCAAATCTATTAAGCAAATTCATAAACATAATGAGAGGGATTTTAAGTAATCACAACACTTGATCTCTCTTCACAATTCTTTTTTTAATAATATAGAGCTGGTATCTATATGCCACCATGCCACAAAGTCTTCCAATGATATTACTACTAAAACTTCACTCTCATAATTGCTACACCATTCACCCCATTACAAAGATGTCCTTTTGGATGCATTATTCATGACTTTTTTACCAAGTAATGTGCTGCCTCCATATGTGGCTTCTATGTTAAATTCTATAAAATGAACTAAACATAATATATCCTTTAAAAAGGAATATCACTATAAGACCTTAGAAATTATTGCTTAAAATTATACATTCAATTGTGTATTTATAATAAAGTGGTAAAACAAGTTCTTGTGGATAATGGTTCAAGACTCAACATTTTCAACATATCCTTTCATTAATTGGCATTTGACCTTTAGATCTGAAACCCTCTAATATGAGTGTCAAGGGGTTTGATAATATTTCATGATAAGTATTGGGATAAATAACATTAAATATCACCTAATTTGTGCTAAGTTATTCCAAATGATTCAAATTCTAAAATATTGTTGGGACAGCCTTAGATACATGAAATGTATGTGATTCCATCTACTTTACACACATGATTAAAATATATTCACCATGGATTCATTTACACATGTCCAATGGATACTAATCCCTTCAAACATCTTTCAATGGTCCAATAAAAAAACGATCCTATGCCAAATTACTATAAATGTGATTTTAGCCTTCAATATTTAATAAAATATGGATAAAAAGGACAAGGGTTGGGAAAACATGAGTATGGTATATCTCATCCCATCTATCATTTAAATAACACAACATCAATTGATACACTATTACAAAAACCTAAGCAGGTTATCTTATCTAATGTACCACAGAGATAGTTTATACATTTACTTGAGTATCCCACTTTATTACTCCCATGGCTTGTAGAATGTCATTTTATATCTCTCCCTCATCATATAGAGGTTGGTATGATTATACCTCTACCCAATGGATATGATGTGAATGCTTATTGTGATTATCACTAAGGCCTCAGGCATTCTATAAATAAATGTTTGACCTTAAATAATAAGATCCAAGTCCTTATCAATGACCAAAAGATTAAATTTGATGATACTCCAAAAGAATTAGGTTCACAACCTCATGATCACCAAAAGAAAAAAATATCTAACAATCATTTGCATGATCATTCAAAGAAGGATCCAAAAGTGTAAATGGCATACAATGCACAACAAAAACTTCAAAGTAAATAAATAAAACAACATCCATGCCAATAAGAGTTAACAATTAATTTATTCATGGGTGGTGATTATTTTTGTCATAACCATATTGATCTTACACAAACAAAAACTACTTTCAATATAAGACATTTTCAACAAGTTGGCTTTGATCTAAAGTACTTGAAAAAGAAAGTCGGTTTGTAAAGACTCCTCAGGAAACATAGAAATACCAATTGCTTGTGGTCCTAAAGTGATTAAAACAAGGGTTTGGATTATACCTAACACATATCCATATGCATATACATTGGGCACTCTTTGATTATATCAAATGGAAGCACAAATTGACCAAAATCAGCAAGGTATTTTTTCTTCTCATAAAGTCAAATTGATCCATATTCCAAATGATAGCATCAATTCTTATAATACACATGTAAAATTCTAGGAATAACATGTTATGTATATTATTCACCTATCCAAATATAATCCAATTGATGTAAAATATTCAATGTAAGGTTGAAAGCTCTCGCATATTCTAAAAATACCCAAAAAAATCAAAAATTCAAAAATATTTTTGACATCTACATATTTTATTGGTTCATTGGCATCTATATTATTAATTCCATGTTGATGTATGGAATATAAGTTATTTATACATATACATGTGTTTCATGCTTCTATTTAAGTGTGATACAGGCATACATAGATACATGATCTATGTACTTATGGATGTTGGGCCTTCCCTCTTCTCATGTCACCAAGATGTTGGGGGCATCCACCTTCTTTGATCATGATAATTTTAGGGTATATAATTATATGGTCACTTTACATTATCATGTTTGACCTAATATGTACTTACACATGCCTTTATCCATGATTATATCTCCTATAGTGTATTTAATATGTTATGTACTTGACATTTTTTTTACTAAACATTAGATCCATGGGATACTATGATATGTTTATGATGGTTGTTTATGCTTTCATTTATGAAATTAATTGAGTGTCTTGCATTTATATTTTCTTGTTTATTGAAAATTTGAATATGCTTCATGGTTTATGACCCCCATGCCTTTGTTTGCCTTTTTTACTATTAGAAAAGGTTCTTGGAAAACCCTTCATAAAATGCTAATATAGGGATAACTTACACAAGAAGTGACTAAAGTAAATAATAGATGAAAATTCAGACTAAATTTATTCATTAACAATCAAAATAGAGATGTTTATGCTAAGAAACATATACTTATTAGAATCAGAATAATCGATATAAACTATATGATTAATAGATATAAGTAAATAGAGTATTCATTGCATACATAATAATGATAAAAAACACATAAGAAAACTATTTCAGAATGATATTTATTAATCTCTATCACATTAAAATCATATCCAAATACAATTTAGTGCTATATATAGAGTTTTACAAAATGTTGTCACTTCATATTCCAACCTTTCACTATGTCCAAAAGGAAGGACTCTTTGTATTCTGAAGCCTATTGCCATGCTCACAAAGGTTGAGTACACATAAAAATATATGCAAAAGACAAAATAGTGCAAGTCATAAATGTGTCTATCAATTATACTCTATAATTTTGGTATCACTATTCTACTCTCAACAATTTTTGGGACTTAAATAGTTATCTCATCCTGAGATAAATTTTCAACAAGGTATCCTAATCTTAAGCTGAGGAACTGAATAAAAAATAAGAGTTACAGTTATCACTTCAGGTGTCATTTACCAATTTTCACCCTTTGTATACTACTTAACCAATCTTTTAATTTTTCAACTAAGTCACATATGAGCCTACTACCCTTATAGGTTTTCAATAGACTAGCTTAACTAGGTGTTCGCCCTTTACAAGTTTTTAACCAACCTGATTCCACTCTTAATGCTTAAGGTCATCTTATAAAATTGTGAAAAACTTATGAAAAATTGAAAATTTAAAGTGCATAGTACCTACTAATTAGGTGGTGGCATGATCTAAGTTCGATGCACAAAAGGTTGTTATGATGATGGTTCTATTTAAGCTATGTATGAAGCACTTAGTTCTATAGAATTCAGTAGTGGAGGTTGTATTGGTTGTTAGATGGCTAATTACAAATTGGTGGTAGTCTTCCTCTACTAGAGCATTTATTATAGCTATTATGGAGGGATGAATTTAGGTTTGACAACTAGTTATGCAATGGAGGAATTAAGCTGATATAAATCCTACTTACACATTTTCTAATTGGTAAGCACTTCATGTACCATAGTGAGTAATGTGCAAAATGAGACTTGAATCATTGTTAGATTTTGAATATTCTTATCTTATATAATGGTGATAAGTGACCTAGAATTTGAAACTTTGACCTAGATGTCCTAGGAGATCTCCTCTAACTAATTTGCATGCCTCTACATTTGAATGCTAGAAATGAACTACACATAATCTCATTTTTATAGTATGTAGGTTTTGTATGACATTATCCCTTGAATTAATCAAATATTTGAGTGCATTGTTCATTAATTCATAGGTGGCCAAATGATCTTCCATCATAGTTTTAGCTTTGTCCACCCTATCAAACTATGGCTTAGCTTCAGACAATGAGTTGGTAAGTTGTTGCTTCCAAGTCAACATACCATGTGTGATCTATTTGGCTTAGAGTGTAGTTTTATCTATAACTTGTTCATATTATTCCAAGAGTTCACAAATTTCCTCCATTTCTACTTTGATGTTCTACCCTTGAGTTTGTAGTTATTGCATCTTGTGCACAACCAATCAATATTTTGTGAGCTATGATAATAGGGCTGGGATCTATTTTTATTCAGACATGACTTGGTCACTTAGGACTTGGTTGACCAGTGTAGAGTAGTTGTTGTCATTGAGCTTGCATACACTAGTGAACCAAAGTTTAGATCTAAATTATCCTCTTGTAGCTTTAAGACTTCCTACTCTAAGGATAAAGCCTTCTACACTATTGATTATTTAAAAGTAGTTGTATCTTCAATATGTTTATTAACTATTAGCTAGGAAACATCCTAAGATGTTTCATGTGTTATCATAGTGAGAGCCATAAATGATGCCACAGTCATTATAGGGGGACTTTATCATCTATGTCAAAGGAAGAGAAAAGGTTGTGCATCAAGTGGATGATGTGGGAACATCCCATAACCATTAGCTAGTTATTTGAGGTCTTAGTTGAGAGACCTCTTCATGTGCACCTCCCAAATCAGCTTTTAATCCTGA
Source organism: Torreya grandis (assembly GCA_037957365.1). NCBI lineage: Eukaryota > Viridiplantae > Streptophyta > Pinopsida > Cupressales > Taxaceae > Torreya > Torreya grandis. The sequence continues at coordinate 450,944 of JARHVA010007075.1, forward strand.
AGGTGTGGTAGATGTTTCTTAAGCTATCAATTGTTGTGTTTGTAGTTCTTCTTACACTATGCACTCTAATTTTTCTTTATATTTTACTTCTTCCTCAAATATAGCTTTGGCTTCCACTTTAACCTTATCCTTAATTTTCACTTCAACCTTAGTCTTAGCTTTTGCCTCAGTTCTAGCTATGGCTTTTGCATCAATCTTGGACTTAACTTGTTCATCTACCTTTGCTTTAGATTTAGCTATAACCTTGGCTTTATCTTTATCTTCCTTCTCATTGGCCTCTCACTTAGCTTGCTCCTCTTGGGTACATGGAGATTCTTTGGCCTTTTTCTCCTCCTGAGCCCTTATAAGTGTTGTTGCCTCCTTTTCCTTTTGTTGCCCAGCCTATACTTCTTGGCTTTGCCTTACTGCTTCTTCTTTCTTCTTCATGTCCACTTATTCGACACTTTTATTTTGAGCCTCTACTTTCTTAGATTTTTTAGCTACATTCCTCCTCTATGGCCTATTGTTTTCACTACTCCTCTTCCTCAATAACCTTACACTTTACCTCTTATTTATTTTTATTTGTATCTTCCTTCTCCTTCCTCTCAGCGTCCTTTTACACCTTTTTTAGATTTTATTATTCTTGTGCAACTTCCTAGTGTGGTTCAGGATATACAAAAATGATCTCTTTAGGTTCATCTATGGGAGTTGGTAAGTCTATCACTATGACTAATTACAAATCTTATAAAGAGGATGATTCCATAATATTACCTCTTTGCATATCCATCTGCTTTCTTGAAGTTAGTGGGGGAGTGAGGTGCTTCTATGGCTTATTCATATTTTATACCTAAGTGTTGTTGATGTGATTCTTGTGCTTGTTATGCTCCACTCTCCTTTGTTGGGTCTATAAAATAAATTGTCTTGTATTTTATTATTGGCTATAGTCTAGTTTTAGCACAGGTCCTTGGTCTATGTAGAAGGGTTGGAGGTGGAATTTATTTTACCAATAGTTATACTTCTTATGTAGTGGAGTATATTACGATTGGATCTATATAAAAAATTTCTACTTAAAATCATTGTTGAGCTTTTTCCTATCCTACAATATTGAATATAATGTAAGAGGTTGGGTGATATCAACCCACAAATATTATCTCACCTAAATTTTCACCTAGTAGGTGCACTTTTCCTTCCAAAAAAATAACTCTTTTTCCTCTTCTTACTCATAAACATCATTGCAAATGTCTATGATTATGGACTATAGAACTTCCTATTCCTAAACTCCTAAGTCTACCAGGTCTCACTCAGCTACTATCTTTGAAACATGTTTATTATCTAACCAAGATTTTGTATGGCATGTATTCTTGTTATGTGGTGGTGGTGAATCTCATTACACTAGTGCATTCCTCTTACCTTTGTTGACCTAAAATGGATCCACTAATATTTTTGGTGGTGCTTGTGGTTGAGCTTATGCATGTTTTGGCATAGGTTGTTGTGCACCTAGAGGTATGGAGAATAGAGGTTGTACTGACATAATAGTTAGGGATTTAATCATAGGACTTCCACTTGAGTATGTAAAATAATGATGAAAAATATCAATGGATTTATGGTTTCTTTGGGTAGCTCATGCACTTTGATTTGAATGTCATTGTGTAATTTTATGGCCAACACATGATGTCCAAGATACTGCATAACATCCTGAGGTACATTAGGGTGTGAAATTATCATGGCTTGGATATCAATCCACCATGCATTTAATCTCCACTAATATTCATAATATTTCCCTGTCTTAGTCCAAGTAATATTGGTAAACACAACAACAGGTCAAAAATCTCCAACTAGGTTGATTGGTCCCTCTAGTGACTTCCATTGTGTAAAACAAAGGAGTCAAACTATAAATAGATATTGAAATGCCTTAGATGTGTTAATGAGAACCTGATCAATGTTTGTTATGAGTTTTGAGGCCAAGAATTTGAGCCAATTTAAATTCTTATGTAATTGTATCATGTAATACACGATGTCCAAAAATCCTTTGGTTGTATGCTTTGCATGTTTAGTTGTCTATCAAAACCACTTGGTGATGCATTCATGAAGAATGTGCACCAAACCATCTTCCATAGAATCAATAGGGATTCCCTTGCCTTCCCTTCTATATTTTTCTCTTGTGTCTAAGTGGATAGGTGGAGTTGTGGATTTGTAATTCAAAATGGATTTAAATCGAGATGGAAGCCCTGTTACTCTTGCCATGGTTAAAGGGTTGATAAATATTGTGACATCTTGATGAATATGAATGACACCCTCATTATATCAACTTTAAAAATTAAGAATTACATTTTATAATTTCTTGAAAGTAGGAAGCTTTATAAGTCACTCAACATCAAATCCTCATAGAGAATGTTTAAGTGTTAATGCTCCTATTTGTGCTACTTCTTGTTGGTCAAGGGTAAACAAAGTAGCTTCTACCACATCAATAAAATCAAAATAATCTGATCATGATATATGTTTGTGTGAAGGTAATATATAAATTCAAACTAAGCTAAGATTATAATTACCAAGTGAAATCTAATTTAAACTCAATCAACTTAAGGATAGAGCTACAAATACAAGAAAATTAAAACATAAACTTACACAATCAAATTACTATGAGTCTTCTCCATTAAGATTCAAATTGATTTTGCTCTCTAAACATGTTACTCAATATTCTCCAATGAAAGGGGAATTGGGAAATGTTTTGGTATGTAAATGGTATTTGGATGCATTGGATTCACTTGAGATTTGCTTGATAATTCAATAACACTTCTTTAGCATAATTAAGGATGGATGAGAATGATGTCTTGCACGTCTATTTATAGGCTTTTGGGAGGTTGATCAAATGGTGGAGGATTATTTGAATATTTTTAATTATTCAAATAATAAATGGTGGAGAATTAGTCCTAATCCATGAGAATGATGACCAATTACATAGGTTGAGAGAAAAGGGGAGTTGGTTAAGTGAGTCATCAAGAAAGGGTCAAATTGGTTTAAAATGTCCAAGTGACTCACTAGGTGGTTGAGAAGGTTGAGGAGGGTGGTAGGATGAGTCAAAAAATTATTGAGATAATTGTGGAGGATGTTTAGGTGAGGTGGAAAATATATATTTGTTAAATAAATTTGGATAAAAGGTGTGCATAATTAATTAATTAAGAATTATTTAAATTTTGAGGTAAATGATGTTAGTTTTAATTCAAATTTGCGGAAGAATAAGAGTTAACACGTCAAAGTGAATTTCAACACTAAATAGTAAAATTTAGGTTTATACATTTTCCCCTCTTTGAAAGGGTATTGTAAAGTAATACCATTTTGAAGAATATTAAAGTAGAGCATTGATGATTGAGAATAAAAAGTTTGCCCAAGTGAATGAAAATAAGTGATGATGCCCCATAGAGTGTTCATGGAGGAGAAATGGATGTGAACAAATGCTCAAAATAATTAACAGGGAAATGGTGTAGTGGTGATAATGATTACCATCAATAAATTGAAGTACTATAAACTGATATTATACTTACACAATTAAAGTATTTAAAAGGATTTTATTTACCCTAGTGAAAAACTAGAGAATAGATTTAAAAAGGATATTTTGCATTCTTAAATGGCATGCTTGGATGGTGCTTAGGACTTAAGGGTCACAAGAACGGATGTGGGAATGATATATCCTGATAATACTAAATTATGGGTTTGTAAATGAAAAATATTAATTCTCCAATGTGAGTAAAATTTTACTAGATTGATAGTAGAAACTATTGAAAAGGAGATATAACACTTTGATTAATTATGGGTTTGAATTTTGGAGGGAAAAAATGGTTGTGAATGTGAAAACTATATAATAGAGAGGGAAATATTTGAATAGGAGGATAAGTTATATATAGAGGGAAGGATGATTTTGAAAATAATTCATACAAAAAATATTTTTAGAGTGATTTATGAGTAGAGCTTGATTGAGGGAAGAGATAATTTTCAGTTTTAGAGGAAAATGGATCGTATTCTAGTTCATCAACACCACAATGAGCGAGTGAGGAAATATTAGAGACCAGAGAGGAGTGGGCAACTAATAAGTGAAATTTTAAACTTTAATTTTTTTAATTTTTGGGTCATTTTTGTAGTTCTAATTTGATTAAAATTATTTTGTAAATGGCCCATCAGCAAATTTGGTAGCAAAAGCAATGAATTCATCGAGGGGAAATGTGAAATCATGATAGATGTAGCAAAATCATAAAACTATGTAATGAAATTGTTAGGAGAGAAATAGGTTAAGGGAGTAGCTAATTTACATTTTGTAGTGGTGAAATCATTAAAACTTATGATAGAATAATTAATAGCAGTATTGAAATCGTTAGGGTAAATTGAAGAATAAGGTAATCATGAAATCAAAGACCTTAATAGCGAAATTGGACATGGGTGCAAAGAAATCATTAATACCAACAATGAATTCATCAATGTTAGCAGTAAAATCATTTAAAATAGTGGAAAAATCACTAGGGTAGACTTTGATGCATGTTAGTAAGGAAATAAACATGTTTTTATGATAGATGGAAAAATGATAGAGGTAATAGATGAAATTAGAGTGTTTTATGATGGTTTAGATAAATTTGGCTGATTTTAGGATTAACATTGTACTATTATGCATGTTTTTGTAGGAGGTATTACTAGTTATAATAACACGAGAGTGTAGATCACATGTGCTTACATGCATTATAATGTTTAAGGAGTATGAGTTTAGAGTTTTAGAGGCTACAAGACTGTAATACATTATTGAGATGCTAGAGATTAGAGTGTATAGGGAAATACTAACTGCATTAGCTAAGAGATGGCATAGTGAGATGAGTATAATTCACCTACCAACATGTGAGATCATAGTTACACTTGAAGATGTATGGTAGATCCTGAGGATCTTGATATAGGGTGGATAGGTATACTAGGGACAGGGATCAAAAGTGATGACACTATACAATATTTTTGGTGAAGATTTGATTATGATGGTCATAGGTGGTGTTTATATTGACACATTATAGACTTAGAGATGAATTCATTAATAGTTATTCTCATGGCTATTATCAGTGGCATTATGTTACCTAATAAGAGTGGTAGGTTATGCCACATTAGACTGCTAGATGTGATAGGTAATATGATGGAGATGGGGGAGCTATTTGTATGGGGTTCTTGCATTGTAGTTCACTTATACAGATACTTTCACCATGTACTTTATTTAGATGGGAATGAGATAGGTCCTTTAACTCTATTAGATGTATGGTTTTGGGAGCACATTGTAGTGGAGAAATCCATAGGAAACATGAGCATGAGATCAATGGATGAGCCCATTGCATATGGATGGCATGTGGCCATCGATACACATAGACCTCACTTAGGATATTTAGAGTGGTATAAGAGATCATTGGATGATCTTGCTGAGGACCAAATTATATGGAGACCATATAGGGAGATAAAGTTCCAATGGGCACATGTTGTATTATATATGGATTATATGATGACACAAATTTATATTATGGGTATACATGATTAAATTATAGAGATATATAATCCATATAGAGTGTTGTGGTAGTTTGGCTTGAGACAATACATACCAATAGATCCACATGTGTTTACATGATCTGTTAGGGAGAGATCACAGTGGGGACCAAGTATGGGTCCTAAGAATGCTAATCATAACTAGACTCATGTGTAGATAATGACTTGGGTGGATAGGAGAGATGTTATTGATGTGGGTACAATACTTTTATATGTTGAGTGGTGATCTAGACAATGACTAATGAGACTAACTATGATATACATTTCTCCATAGACGTAGAGATAGATATTGGTAGCTAGCTTGGATATGCATATATGAGGGTTAGGGAAATGTGTGAGGATTACAAGAGTAATTATAGGATAGAGAGGAGGGAGATAGGGATGAGATGGAGTCTAGTTAGGTGATGGTTAGAGATTAGGTAAAGCACAAACACAACTTGAGGATGTTGAGGTCAACTATGATACATGTGAGGATTCAATCATGAGAGCTATTATAGATGAGCTAGGTAGAGGTGGAGAGACACATCTAGTAGTTATTGATAGTTATGAGGAGAGGGGTAGAGGGGATACAAAAATACATCCTATGATAGACACACATGTAGAGGAGGAAGATATAATAGGGCCATCTAGATCATTAGAGGATCAATGACTGTTGGATAGGTTTCACGAGGATATTATTGCATGGGATGTAGATATTACATGTTTATATAGATATGCTTCTAGATTGTAGGGGGAGGTAGATGAAAGTGATGCATAGCTAGGCTTGAGAATGGTAGATATTAGACCACTATAGAGAGAGTTTGATGGTTTAAAGTGTGGGGTGGATAGACTATAGGGTTAGGGTATTTTTAGATTAATTGAGCTATACATATAGGATGTAGTGACTTAGATTATAAATCATACAGGGTTGACTTAGAGGTATATGAGGGAGAGGGATACACTATGAGTGGAGTTGGTTGAGGTAAGGGAGATTCTTATAGTGCCTAGATAGTTAGTGTCTCTAGATAATGTCATATGAGCGATGGAATAGGTGACATACTACATGAATTTATATGATGAGGCCATTCCATGAGCTCAATGAGCACCATATTTCAAAGATTAATCTTCTAGGAGATGTGTCAGGGAGATAGATACAGCTAGTGGAGTTAGATAAATTTATAAGGTAGGCCTCACAACATGTTATGGGTCCTCTGAGGAGCACACCATGATGACACAATCTTTGTCCTACTACATATGCCCCATATGAGGTCCAAGGAGAGATTCGAGATGGTTTTGACTATGATGTATTGATGTGTGTGTGTGTGTGTGTGTGTGTGTGTGTGTGTGTGTGTGTGTGTGTGTGTGTGTGTGTAGTTTAGATGTATCATTATTTGGATCTATTTGATTGTTGCATATGTATATATGATTCTTTTTGGGTATTGGACTTGTGTTATGGATATGTGATGGACATTATTGACTGTTAATATTTTCTTCTTGTATGGTATATGACTTAGATGGATATTATATGGTAATTACTTTCCTATTTTTTGGTTTATAATAGCACATGGTAATCCCTTTCAACTTTTATTTAGTTATAAAATGTAATTTGTTAAAAATGTATGGATGGATGGTTAGTTAGCTAGCTACCTTGTATTTATTTATGTCTTGCATTGGAATTCTAACATGAATAACTGAGGAAGATTTGAGCAACTTAAACTTTAATTTAGCATAAAATAATAATCACTAAAGATATGAAATAATAATGAGTAGTTATGTTGTGCATGTAAGGACTTAAATATTTATTTTTGAAAAATATAGTGCATCATGATATAGAAAATCATACTCACACTATAATGTAATACACAAAATAATCTTGACTGAAAAAATACACAAACAATTAAAAATAGGGCACAATATTAATTTGTGCCATACAAAGTGCATTATGATATGTGAAATAATATTAACACTATATTGCAATATATAAAAATAATTTTGACCAAAAACAAACACATAAATAATGAAAAGAGACAAATTGAAAAAAATACAAACACAAACTAAAATAAAAATCCCACAAACAAATAAGTAAAATATAAGAGAAAACAAGTAAATGACAAGACACACAAGAGTTAATAAAATGATGGTAAACCCAAGCAAAAACTAAAACTTAAAGGAAACAAAACCTAAAAGGAAACAAATGACGATACAAGCATCCTAGGCTAGGGTTAAGACCTTTGGTAGCTAGTAACCATGACAACATTTGACTAATCAATGAGGAATCCCTAAAAGAACCAAATGGTTTGGATGGGGGATGTGAAAAAGTGAATTCACATGCTGGATTTGAAAAAAATGAAACTATCCTTGGGGGAATGGGATGATGGGGATGATGGTGGTTGAGTTAATCCTAAATACCCCATTTATCTAAGTGTTGCCTACATAATCCACCTTAGATAAAGTATGTGTGGGAATATCAGGCCAGATGTAGTTTTCCTAATAGATAAGTGATGATAAAATGGGTTGATTGATTTAGTTTTGTGTAGATGAATAGAGGCATGATTTCCCTCCTAATAAAGAGAAAGTGAACTATGACACTCGGTTTAAAAGCTAGCTAGGATGGTAGACATGGATAGGTTAAGTGTTTGGAATTTTGTTTAACAATATTTGTGGAAACATATGTGATAGAATTGGTTATATATAATATGTTCCTCTAACATGAGCAAGGATATAATTATGCAAATACAAGGAAACAACCTTTAGATAGTATGCTATGAAATGGATGGTGCGACAAGTGACAATGTGGGAATATACAAGTGATAATTGTAATGGGATGCCCCAAGTAAGTAAGGTGAATATAGAAAATGGATTACTCATGGTGCTAGAAACCTAGTTTTCACTATGGCACTTACCCAAAGTGCTAGTAAATTGGTTTTCACTTGTGTACATACTATTTTTCTCTTTTCCTTATTTTTTTATTTTTTGACATTTTTTTGGTTTTTTTGTTGAATTTTATTGACACTTAAGACATAAAAAATAACATTAAAATAAATAATTGGTTTTCACTTGTGGACACACTATTTTTATTTTTTCTCTTTTTATTAGGAGATGGGAACATTGATCTGATGATCTGAGGATGTCTGATAGGATAAATAATTGGTTTGATGTAAATTTTGGGAATTGTTTTAGGTCATTGATAACAACTTTGGAAGATTGGACCCATAGATGACATATTAGAATGCCAAATGAGAGTAATGTATGTATGCACAAGTCATGTAAGGTGAAGGTAAATGAAAAAAAACATTTCCAAGTATCAATTACCATATTTTAGTATTAAAAAATGTCTCTCTTTTCTTTAGTATTGAATTGAAATACAAATACTAGTGTCAAAAGATAAAGAGATGTACATATGTGTGTAAAACATATTGTGTCTTTGGCAGATTCTCCAAAGATAAACATGCTCTAAGAAAACCTAAATTTAATAGTTAATGTCTATGGAAAAAAAATGAAAATGCATAAATTGAACTTGGAATTGAAGATTAAGAAAAGAGTACACTTGTAGGTGGATGAACCATGTTACCTTGTAGCTTGTTAGAGATGATACTTCCTTGGTGAATCATTGGAGAATGATTCCTCTCATTAAACTATTTAGATAATTATGGGTGATCAATCCTTAATTTTTTGTAACTAAAGATTAGGAAGACAAATGTAATAACTCTCAATGGAAAAGAAAGGAAATTATACTAAGGTTGTTGAGTGTCATAAAAACCTCAAATGCACTAACCCATGTAACTAATATTGTAACCCAAAGATGAAAGGTGAGAACCACTTATTAGGCTTATATAGTAATTCCAAGGCCATTGAGGTTATTGAATTTCAAATGCATTACTCATTTAAACATGAATTAACCATCATAGATAGATTTATAACTTTAAGGGTGCTCACTACTAGGTACCATGGATTGTATTTGGAAAATAGAGATTACAATAATGTGTATGTGTATGAATAAACTTATTGCCTCATAATTTATGCTAAAATTATAAATTATGATGATGTGTATGTATGAACCAACTTCATGCCCCATAATATGAGCTACTCAGTGCTAACATGATATAGAATGACATACATCTATATGTTATTTGTGTTCTATATCTGGAAAAAAAGAAGAAAACATGCATCTCATGTCATGTAAAATGAGTTCATATGCCCTTAAATGTATTTGAATATATTCATACTTGAAAACTTATAAATCATGGCCTATAAATTGAATGCATGTGCCTTGCATATGTAGTTAGAATTTGTTTGAAATATGTTAATATTTATCCCACTCTCATATTTGAGCCATTTGAAGTCTCTATAATCTATATAATTTATGCCAAAATTTGTATTTTATGATCATGGAGGCCTAAATCTCTATGATAATCCCACTAATATTCCCGCCTTTTGAGGTGAGGGTTGTAGCCTATGTGTCACTCATCTCATGAGAAAGATTTAATTGTATCATGTTATGTATAAATATGCAAGCATGTATAATCATTTAAACATGTGGAGAATATGTCACCATAGTAATTAAAATGACATCAAAGCATGTATGAAATATATGTATTGAAAGGCATATAAGAGTCATGTCAATATGTACATAACAAATAAGTACACAATAAGAATCATCATTGATAAATGTACTTGATAAGACTACACAATAAAGGTGCATGATATTGGTCATGGAACCACACACAAAGGGGAGGTACATGAAATGGATCGTGGCTCCCGAAAACTCAAAAATCACAACAAACTCAAAAATAAATGTCATGGATATAACACTTAATAAATTACATATAATAGCAAACAATGTCATACATAAGGCAAAGGGTCTACATACAAGGGAAAAATAATGTCACACACACAAGGCTAAGCAGATGTAAACAATAGAAAATCAATGACTATCCAATTTTAAAAGGAAACAACATCAAAGGAACAAAGAACACATATGATATTCTACACCATCCAAGTAAATGTCACATCATATTAAGATAACATATCCATGTAACACTATATAAAGTATGAGCAAAATCAAGGTATGTGTAAGCAATCAATGTAGTTCAACAAAGTAAATAGAAAGGTCATAGAAATATATGACTTGTAATAGTGTAATATATGGAATAATATGCCCCCAATATTAGCATGGCCTCTAGGTATAGGAATGGTCCAAGATCTATGTATCCATGTATATTTGTATGCCCTTCACATCACTCATGTATACTATGAAATGCATGTGTATACATAAATCAAATGTAGTTTACGAAACATGTGAAAAACAACATATATGAAAAATGTAACTAGTTATCATGTCATGATTAGGGCCTAATTTTTTGATTTTTGATATATTTGAATGTTTTTGTATTTTTGAAAAATAAATAAATATATTTTTAGAATATGTGCTCAATATAGATACTAACTAATTAATCAATCTAGGTTATATTCATGGGAAGGTCCTATATCAAACATGGGAATGGTCACCTTATAGGAACACATAGCATGGCATGCAATTAGATGTGAATTTGAATAAAAATTTGAAACATGATATCAATTTATACCATTACCCTCATCATCATCAATCATCGTGTCTTGTGTATGATACATAACTTTAAGATGTAACATATCCTATGAAATATATTGTATCATAAGAGAACCATGTACCTATTTTTGTTGTGGAACATGCTAAACTATCACTGAATGCAATCTAGGACATGTAATTAATATTTGTTGCCATGAGTCCTAGTTGACCCTTTGATGTAATGGACCCTATAATACTGATTGTTTAGTAATGTCCATTATTCTCCTCTACATAGATTATAGATAAATAACTTGAGTACGTTGTATAACTAAATTGTAAATAATGAGTTGGGATGGGTGGGGAGATGACCTCTTCAACATAATCTTAAATAGGTGTAATAATTGACTCTATACAATTATCCTAAATAGGAATTAAAACTATAGTTGGAGAATAAAATTGAATGTGTAACAACCAATTGTGATGGTGTTGAGGGTAGAGAAGGAAATTCATGTGGTGGAATGGGTCCTTATATGAAATACATGAAACTATACCAATTGGTTACCATGTATATAGTTGGCACACTAATATATTGAGGATGGTACAAAATGGATTTTAAGGAGTAATAATTACTTTAGGGCCTACCTTAAGAGGTATCACACTGTCTCCCAAGAGATTTTGTCTTTGTCCATCAAATCCTTTTTAATCTTGGTTATTTCCATTAAATCCATGTGTGTATTTAACAAAATGTAAAAAGTGACATTTTAAAAGTATGACATTATGAATGGGTTACAAATCCAAATAAGTTCATACAAATATGGAATTTAAATTTGGATCATCATCCACAATATCACTGTCATCAAATTTTATTGTGGGTCTCCATATAGTGATTATTGTCAATATACCAATAATGCTTTTAAAGGGGTCATATGTAGAAGGATGCAGATGTGCATTATATGTATAATGAGCGTCAAAAATATGTTTGGTTCTTTTCATCTTGGTATTGACTCCTTTGGATGTGTGTTAATCTCAATAATATTTTCATCAATGAGATATTGTATGTTATGCCTTAGCTCATAGCATCAATCTGTAGAATGTCCAACATAATAGTGGTAGTCACAATATGCATTATTTTCAAAATTATTTAGTAATTGTTATCTTATGGTAGAGGAATATTCCCCATCTCTACCATATTCCCCTTTATGTTGGAGTTTTGCAACTCCAAGCAGTTCACCTTCCACCAAGCACCCATAGACCATTCCCAGTCACCTGACCAGCCAACTCCTAAGTTTGATACTTTTGAGAGTCTATCTCACCTTCAAGACCATTTCTCAACCTAGAAATAGTCTGTACAGACCTTCTTACAACTCACCCAACACCCATTTTTACCCAAACCAAAACTTACAAAGACTGACACTGGTCATCTTTGACCAACATTAGTTATCCCTTAACCAACAATGGTTTCCTTAACTAGCACCAGTTGCACAATGACTAGCATTAGTCACTATGGGTTTTATTTTCCCAAAAATAGTAAGCAATTCCTGCCTATTTGCCTTCATCCAATTTCTAGTTTATGAGTTTTTGTCTCACCATAGAGGCCTAAACTATTTTTTGAAATAGGTTTGAATATTTTATAATTATTTTTTAATAATTTATTTCTATTTTGATTAAAATCACTTATTTCCCTTCAAGCATCTCTTACATTAAGTTTTAGTTCTTTCTATTGTTTCATGCAAGCACCTATTTCCCTTTATCAGAACTTAATTATCTTAAAGAGTGGATTAATAGCCTCCAAGGAAGCCTAGTGCTTCTTGGATCTAGCTTTTTCTAGGTAAACCACCCATATATATTAATAATCCACCCTTTTCTAATTGCTTTCTTATTTACAGGTCATCCTCCCAAGTCAAATAAGAGTGTCTACAATTGACTGGATTGCAGTGCATAACAAAATCAAGTTCTTCTAAACCACACCCCTCTTTAAGTCCCTTCTTATTTTTTAGAAAAAGAAAAATAAACACAAAAAAATAGTGAAACATTTTATCACACCTGATGGGACCCTAGAGATTTTTCTTGGGTTCTTAGTTGTTTAGGACATTTAGTTACATTAGTGAAATTTTCATCCTTTGCAAATTTCATTTATGAAAATTAAACAATCTTTATTTTTTCCCTCATTGAAAGTCTTAGGTTCATCTTTTCTTTTCAAAATCAAGTTTTAGTCTTAGTTACATTCTTAGAAAAGGTTAAATTTTTCATTTTTCCTTCATTTTTAAAAATAAAAGAACACTCATCCTAGGATTAGGACTTGCATCTTCATACTGCATTTAGTTGCATCATAGTTATTCTTGTACTCATTCAAAATAAATCAAAAATTTTATTTGGGTTTAAAAATAACTTGCATCCATTGATTGCTTGCTTGTTTAGTTCACATAGTTTAATTTAAATGGTGAAACTAATCGTAGCAAGTCACTTCTTGTCACACACACAATACCAAATCATGCATTCAAATTAAACATCAAACACTAACATAAGGACCGACTAGGATTTCATCACCTAGGGTAAACCTTTCCCTTGGCTATCCCACTTGGACTTCACTACCAAGGGGAGAAACCAAAACTTAGTTCACTAGCTGAGTATAATCTCTATCAAATTAGTATATTTTGGTTAAGCGTCTGACACCCTTATCATTAAGGTGTGTGAAGTGAGGGGGTAGGCCCCAATATCAAGCCACGTACCTAATTTTAATACAAATTTTTGAGATCCTTGAATAACCTAAAACCATATTTAGACTTCCTTTTCTAGTTCATGTTCTACAAGCCCAAGTTAAGTCTCATAACTTCTTAAATTGAGGCATAAGCCCAAAGAGATATAAAAATTATTCTAGGACTTAAATGTACTCTTAGTGTATGCTTGTTTTCCTTGAATCTTTTATTTTCTTTTCTTTTCTTTTGAGTGTGTGAGATCACTTTAACCCTTCTTTCATCTTTATTTACATGGTTTTGACAAGATAACAACTTAGAAACCAAGCAAATCAAGATCCACATCCCAACCACCCATCTTCTTCCTCATCCATGAATCACACTTTGGATGCAAAGAGTTCCCCCTATCACTTTAGAAGTCCTAGAATACCTCTATCTATTTCTCAAGGAAATATGAATTTCACCACCCTTCTTGATAAAAATCCTATGGCTCTCCAACACTACCTTTCTACCATGACTAACCATACCCATGCTTCAGTTCCTTCCATTGAACCTCCCTATGGCATGCCAACTTACTTTATGGGTGAGACCTTGATAGCCACTATCTCAACCCAACCTATGGTAACCCAAGCCTTTTCCTCCACCAAAAACCCTTCCAACACCACCACCCAAAACCAATCCCTTCTACCAACCAATACCCAAACACCTTCTACCCTAACCAATAACCCTTCCATCATAAGAACAACTCAAATTTTTACAACCCATATACCACTTACCATAAGGATTCCTTCAACTAGTGTTGTTTCCCTACCACTTCCATTCACAACCCACCATCTTCCACCCCTTTCCAAATTTTGGTAGTTTACATATATTCTACACTCCCACTTATTATCACTAAACCTTCAACCCAACAATCCAACCATGTCTCTTACCCAACCAATGTCTATTCCACTAAACCTGAGGTATGTCCCAAACCCACAAGGGTACATGCCTCCACTTTCTTCCCAACCTTCCATGCCCACCTACCAATATAAAGCTTCTTCCCAACCTTCCATGACAACTTACCAGTATATGTCATCTTCCCAACCTTCTATGTCCACTTACCAATATGTGGCATCTTCCCAACCCTCTAGTAGTTAACCATATGTGGTACCTTCACAACCCCAATAGAATATACCTTACAGTTATGAGGGTACATAACCAAAAACTGATCTTATCAAGATGTTAATAGATAAGATGACCAATCTAGATTCATTTATTTTTGATGCCCATAACCTCTTTTTATATGACCAAATTTATAATGATCCAATCCACCCATTTGTCCCAATCTAACTATACCACACAAGTGTGAGCTTCCAAAAATTACTAAGTTTCAAAGAAAATAAGACCCCCAACAACATCTTATAGCATTTAGACATTAATTTTATTTTATTGCTTACGATGATGCTCTTTTTCTTCATATTTTACCCATGTCCCTATCTAGACCTACATTAGATTGGTATAGTGCTATTACCAAACACTCCTCTTTTTCCCAACTAGCCCAAACTTTCTTAGACATTTCTCTATAAATATTTCCAAGAAATTTTATATCACTGACCTATATTCCATCATGCAATTTGAGGATGAGTCAATTACTAACTTTGTGGCTCATTAGAGAGGGTTGATTAACCAACTCTCTTTCTCTTTTTCCCAACTTGAGTCGATTTAGCTTTTATCTTGGGCTTTTGCCAAACATATCTCATCAACTTTATATGTTCAAGATTTTTGAACCTTTGATGAGGCATTTACCATGGCTTGAAATTTGGATATTAGAGCTATAGATGAGGGAAAGCTTAACTCAAGGAACAAAAATTCTAGTTTCAAATTAAATGAAACTTCTTCCTCTAAAACTAGTAACCACACCAAAACTAAAGGAACCACAAACATAGTTGTGCTTAAAATGACTCCTCCTCTAGTTGTCTACCAACCCAATTCTTCCAACAATAATTCCAATATCCAAAACCACTATGTCTAAAAATAGTAAACTCCGCTAGGAGAATCACATGCTTCAGTTTTGGAAAAGTTTTTGAAGCCATCTATCATACGACTTCCTTCAATTAAAACACTTCAATAATTTGATTCCTCCCACCCTATACCAAGTTGGTATAAGAAAAATTAATTTTTTTGCTTACATCATGTCATTAGACATTATGTTAGTAGATGTAAGATGTTTAAAAACATTGTCCAAGATCTGATTGACAAGGGTGAACTTGTGATGGACAACCCAAATGCACCCCCCAATCAATTACTTGACATTTTTAGATAACCTTTCCCTAACCATTCACCTTTCTCTAATAGTGAGCTTACTAATGCAGAGTCCTCATAGAAGCATGAGGTTCACATAATTAATGTTATTCTCAAAGAACTAATAATTAATTAACCCATGTCCCAAATTTCCACCTCTTCTCCACTTATTGAGGTAGTGGATTCACCTTCCCTTTCTTTGGAAAATGAAACAAAGGAAGAAACTATCATCCCTTCTCCACTTATTGAGGTAGTGGAGTTAACTTCCATTTCTTTATAAATGAAACAAAGGAAGAAACTATCATTCCATTTCCACTTATTCAGGTAGTGGAATCACCAACCTTTCCTTTTGAAATCATATCAAAGGAGGAAACCATTAATTTCATCCCTTTTTCTTCCATGATAGATTATCCACCCTTCCTTTGGAAAACATTCCTAAGGAAAATATTGCTTCACCTACCCATTTAATAAAATAATCATCCACCGAGGCCTTAGAACATTTGATGGAGGAAAAGGAGAACATGGTTGTCCCTCTTTCTCAACCATTTGGTTTATCCTTTGAGTCCAACACTGAAGGAACTAAGCCCTTTCATAGGTTAGTCTAAAACTTAGAGTTTATATCCCAACTGAACCTTGATTGGGACACATTTTAGAATCACCTTGGGCTCCCATATCCAACTAATAAGGAGTAATCAACCTCACCCTTGTCTACTCAACCTCTACCCTCTACTTGTGAAACTATCATCACCCCAACCAAACCAACAAAAGCCTCTACCTCTAAAACCTTAGATAAACCATCCAACCCAACTCCCTCAAAATCAACCAAAATATCTTCCACCATCCCCATAAATCCCATCAAGAACTTATGTATCCTCCCCATTTAGAATCTTACCCATCCTCCACTAAATTTGGATTTGACACTGCCATACCCACCTAAGAAACCATCCCAAATCCAAAACCTTACCTCCCATTTTCACTTTGACTTCCATCTTGGGAGCTCACTCTTCCACTTTTATTGGTCTCCATAATAAACAAAAAAAACCCACATCCATTTATATCTACACCTCCACTTCTAGCCACACTTCCACTTCTAGCTACACCTCCACCTATGCCTACCAATCCTTCTACTTCCAAACCATCTACTTCCAAGCCTTCAACCTCCAAACCATCTACCTCTAAACCACCAACCAAGAAAATTTCATCACCCAAAGCTCTAATTTTCATCATCCATCCCAATTGCCAAAACTAAAACCTTCACTCCCTTACTACCCTTGATAGAATCCTACTCAACCATCTCAAAAATGTTGTTGTAAGATTCCTACTTAGTCTTGCCTCATATCAAACCATTTTATCCCCTTAGTCCTAAGCCATCTTGGTTTAATGAAAATTTTATTTGATCATACCATAGGATGTCTAGACATGATATGGAGAACTACAAATCCCTCCAAGTCATGATCCACAAACTATGTGATGAGGATGACTTTTTGATAGAGGAACCTCCCATGAGCCCACCACCAAGACAAAAGCCAAAAGAAACTACCCCATACCTACCTACCCCCAAACACTCATCTGAGAGTGTGGAGGAATTGAAGCAACCCACTAGCCCAACTCCTTTCCAAATCCATACCATTCATGTGGTCACCTGATCACAAGCCCAACAAAAGGATAAAGGGAAATCAAAGGTGTCCATCCCATGGCCATAGTCTTCTTCCACCACAAAATCATCCAACTAAATCCAAACACCTTCACCCAAGCCTAAGATTTCCATTGTGGGTGTACCCCAATCTAACCCTTTCAAATGAATATAAAAGATAGTTTTAAAACAATTTTAATAGACACCAATGAAGATGACATTATATGAGCTAATAAATACTTCACCCCACGACATCAAGCCATAATATAAGCCTTATAATCTATAAAAGATCAACTTAAATATACTTAAACTCTAGCATCCTTCATTCAAGCCCTTCATCTTTCCACCCTTATTGCCTTCTAGGATTTAGAGATACCCCCTTATTCATCCAGATGATCTGGATCCTCCCCTTTTCATTACTGCTCACATCAACCAAACCCATATTAAGAGGGTTATGATTGATGGGAGAGTCAGCATTAATATTATTTATTCCAATGCATATGACCAATTGAAACTACCATATAACATCATGTTAGAAACTATAGCAGTGCTTCAATCTTTCAATGATACCATGGTAACAACCTTAGGGACAATCATCTTTCATATTTGTTTGGAACCTCACACTCTTCCTAAGATATTCTACATGGTAAAAGGTGAGTTCCAATATAAAAAAATTCTTAGACACCCTTGGATCTATTTCATGGGTTGTGTGCCATCTACATTACATTAGTGCATCAATTTTGAGCATGAGGGTCAAGTCCATGTCATACCTACTGACCCTAGTCCTTTTAAGTCATACAATATGAATTATAGATCTAATGATGTTCTCATACTTGTCAAGGACATATCCCCTCATTCTTCCATCAACCAAGCTTCCACTAGCTCATCCATACCTTCATCCAAAATACCCATAAAAGACCCCTTGGAATCAGAATTTTAACATCTCTCGCTTAGGAAGTGTCACCTTTTGACCTTAGATGCCTTCCCTACTCCCCAAGAGTATGGGAATCTTAACCAATAGCCTATCTATGATTACAATACTAGAACCATTATTCCTTTTAGGCCTCCCAATTTCCAAACTAATATTTTCTATGGGGGACTTGATCGATCAATTTCTACCTCCACTGCCTCCTCTTCTCCTAAACCATTCACCTCCGATTTCTTCTACTTGGATAAATCAGAGTTTGCCAAGACATACCTCCATAAGTGTGCTTAGAAAGGATTTGATCTAGGTCACTATGAACATGGACCACAAATTTAATACCATGAAAAACCTAAAAACCTCAAGAATGATTTAGTCTCAGATTCATTCCACTAGAAGAACCAACCAACCCACCCCCCCTGTCACCATCATTGAGGAAAAAATCCCATCCTCACCAACCCCATCTCCTTCAAAATTTGAGGATCGTGATATCATTCCCTATAACTTTTTTATCAATATGATCATTTTGGGACCTCTAACTTATCAAAAGGATGGTGAAACCATAACTATTCCTTTAACTCATCTTGAGATGGTAGAAGATGATTTTATGACCATTAATATTGTTCAGTAACAGCATGAAGATTCCCTTCTCACCTATCTTAGTGTTGAATATTCTTCCATTCATAAATCCATTCCTCTTGATACTTCAACCATGTTAAATGAATCCATTTTTGACATCAACTTAGGCACCTAAGATAGCCCCCACATAGTCAAATTCAACCAATCCTTAGATTCCTTGAAGTGTTAAGATTTCTCTTCCTTTTTCTGAGATCGTAGCATAACATTTAACTAGTATTACAATGATATGCTAGGAATAAAACCTATCATATTCATCCATAACATCATTACCACCCTCAATGCCAAGCTTGTTAGGTAAAATCTTTGAAGGATGCACCCTTGTATAGCCCTTCTTATCAAAGAAGAGTTTTAATGCCTCTTATCTATCAACTTCATCCAACCCATTGACTATCCCCAATGGGTCTTTAATGTCATTCCTATCACCAAATAAATAGGGGGAATTCATATTTTCATTGATTTTCATGATCTTAACCTTGATTGTCTAAAATATGATTTCCCTTTACCAAGCATTTACTAGCTTGTTGATCTTACAACTAGCCATGAGATGCTATCTCTTATGGATGGATTCATGGGTTATAATCATATCTTGATTGCCCCTAAATATCAGCATAAAACTACCTTTATCACCTTATAAGGAACATTCTACTATAGGGTCATGCCTTTTGGTCTAAAGAATGTTGGTGTAACCTAACAACATGCTATGACCTATATCTTTACTGGCATTATTCATAAAACCATAGAGGACTACATATATGACCTCCTTGGAAATTCTAATTGTTGTAAGGATAATTTGGCAATCTTGAAGGTTATCTTTGAGCACCTTATCCACTTTCATGTTCACCTTAACCCTAGGAAGTACATCTTTAGGGTCTTGTTAGGAAATCTTCTTGGATTTATTGTCTCTCTCTATGGGATACAATTTGATCCCACTAATATCAAGGCAATCCTTGACATGCCTTGTTTGACTAACCTCAAAAAAATTCATAATTTACAAGGGAAGCTCTAATCCATTTGCCACTTCATCTCTTAATTAGCTGATAGAAGTCAACCTTTTCATCATCTTCTTAAGAAGGATATCTCCTTTAAGTGGAACAAAGACTATCAAAAGGCCTTTTACTCACTTAAATAATACCTTATTTCCTTACCTATTCTTAATCCTCCAAAATAGGATCAACCTTTCTACCTTTACATTTCCACCACAAACCATTCTTTAGGAGCCATGCTTAGACATCATGATGACCACTATAAAGAGTAAGGTGTCTACTATATAATTCAAAAACCTATAGAGTATGAAAATTGATATATCCATATTGAGAAATTATGCCTTGCCTTGGCCTTTGTGGCTTCCAAACTCTATCATTATCTTCTTAACCACAAAACCTTTATCATAACTAACACTAACCCTCTCAAATATATGCATTCTAAGCCATATCAAAATTAGTGTATGGATGGATGGCTCATAATTTTATTTGAATTTGATCATGATTTCATCCAATAAAATTCAATCAAAGGGAATATTATTTCTGACCAATTGGCTAAAGCACCTTTAGCATACAACCAACCTCCTCCTCTTGAGTTTACCAATGAGTCCATCACAACTCTCTCTCAAGAGGATTTTTCTTATCAGATGACCATGTTCTTTGATGGATCAAAGTGTCAACATGGTTGGGGAGATAGTATTATCATTATTCCCCTTGATGGTGAGCCCCTTACTTTATCCTTTAAACTTGATTTTGATTACACCAATAATATGGCTGAGTATGAAGCCCTAGTGATAGGTCTCCAAAAAGATTTATCCTTGGGAGTCAAATCAATCAACATTTTTTATGACTCCTAACTCATGGTCAACCAAATAAATGGTTCTTACTAGTTTAAAAATTACATCTTAAAATAGTACAAATAGCTAATAGATATACTCTTGATGTCAATCAGACACAACCTTATCCAAGCCACTTTGTGTTATACTAACAAGTTCATCAACAACATTGATTCTCTTGCTTTAAAATTTTTGTATGTGCCTTTTGATTCTAAACTCTTTTTCACTATCCATCACATTAATGATCCATCCTACACCAAATTGGACCCCCCTTCCATTTTTCATCTGGAATAGGCCCAATATAACATTTGGTATAAATAAATCTTTGACTATCTAAACCTAGCCATCATTCCTTTTGATCTCTCTAGAAATGGTCAGAGAGAATCTATACAAATTACCATACTAGGAGGAATTATTTATAAGTGAGGCTTTGATGGTCTCCTCTTTATATGCCTACATAGTCATCAAATCTCTCACGCTATCAAGGAAACACACGATGGGTTTTATGGAGGACACTTTAATAGTCTAGTTATCATTAAAAATATCCTTCACCTTGGCTATTATTGGCCTACCCTTAACCAAGAATGTTGTGATTACATAAATAAGTGTGTCAAGTGTCAACAACACACTAATTTGCATCACATACCTAGTCATGGTCTTCAAGTCTCTACAAATTTATGGCCCTTCTCACAATGTGGATTAGATCTCATTGGTGAAATTAACCCTCATTCTTCATAGCAACATCATTCAATTATCACTATGATAAAATATTTCACCAAGTGGGTGGAGGCTATTCCTCTCATCTCAACTAAAGTTGATAATATTTTTGACTCCATTAACCATCACATTATTTCTTGCTTTAGTGTTCCTCATAAAATTATCATTAACAATGGAAAATATTTTTAAAACAAAAAAGTACAAGGTCTTTGTGATACATTTGGTAGCAAGTTAAGCTTATCATCGCCATACATCCACAGACTAATGGATAGGTTGAAGCCTCTAACAAAACCCTTAACAAAATGCTAACTAAAATGGTCAATGCATCTGGTCAAGATTGGCACTTACACATTCCCTTCACCTTATGGGCATATCGAACTAGCATTTGAACCCCTATAGGTGCTACCCCTTTCTATCTTATCTTTGGAGTAGAGGTTGTCTTGCCTCTTGAAGTCCAAATTCCCTCACTTCATATATCCCTAAAAGATATCATTTTTTAGGGTGATTATCATCAAGAACGTTTAGCCCAATTTGAGTTACTTGATGAGCATCGTTTGGCCGTGCTTAACCATCTTTGTGTCTATCAAGAATGAATCAAGAGAGCTTATAACAAGCACCTAAAATAATGATAATTCAATATCGAAGATCTCATCTTAAAGTAAAATTAACATGTAACCAATATGGAAAGAATCAAGTGATGTAAGTTTTCTTTTAATTGGATTGGACCGTATATCATAACATATAATTATGGGTCAGAAGCTTGCCAGTTATCAGCTCTTGAAGGGAAACTAGAACTTGAGCCCCTTAATGCTTCACATCTACATCCATTCTTTTGTTAAAATAGTTCAAACTCACCTTCTGTCTAACTTAAGCTCATCCCTTATTTTATGAGATTACTACATTCATCACCTCACTTTGAGGAAAACTGATCAAAGCATAGAATCATGTGATTATCCATCATAGTTTTGGACTCAATCCTAAATATGGGTACCACATCTCTACCCATGACATGAAATAATTTTTGTCTCTAATTGGATGGAATCCCATGGTTGTTATCTCTTAAAGAATCCTCTCACCCACTATTCAACCTTCTTATGCTATAGTTTTGCATTCATAAAGGTAAACCTTAAGCCTATATAATCAAGTCTATGTCTAGTAAAAAAATAAGAAAATACAAAAATATTCCATCTTATGGGTCATATCTAGCATTGTAGACTACTCCCTTGAAGGAAAATTGCCAAAATAATTCAAAACAATACTTAAAAGAAGGTAGAATTCTCCCTTAAGGACAATTATCAAATCTTAAAACAAGTCAAAAGCTTAGACCACTCACTTGAAGGATGGTTAAGTCCAACATTTGTCAAAGCAAGCATATTCATGGAAGCTTATCACATTGGTTAGCTTCTCCAACCTCTCAAAAACATCCAAAAACCCATCATCAAAATTCACAAAAAGCAAACATTTTGGAAGCTATAATTAGCATTCACAAAAATAAAGAAAGTAGACTTCCTGCATCGATCAGTCTACACCAAGTAAGACATAGACTTGTTTATGTTGGCTCTTTAGCAACCTACAAAAGGGGTAAGCTAGCGCCACAAGAAGGTTCTATTTTTATCCATCTCCCATTTCACCCTCCATAAAATAATGGATTTTGAGCTTACTTGACACTATGTGATTAAGAAAATTCTTAACAAACTAATGAATGCTAATGTGAATCATGCAATGGGATTATGTTCACAAGCCAATATAACTTCCTATTTTTATATTTTGATTGTTTTAACTTTATTCTCTCTTGTTACATATAGCTTTGTTGTCCAAAACTTAGTTTCTATGTTAAGAGAGTTTTAAAACAATCAACTCTCACCAAATAAATGAAATCATAATATTAAAATGCATTATGTGTTTTATTAAGTGATTATCATTATCCTTTCACATCATTTATTTAAGTGTTTTTAATATAAAAACATTCTAATGATTTCCATCTCATCTATCTAAGCAATCATCACATCAATCAAATTAATTCTATCACATCAAAATAAATTATAACTTTATCATAAATTTAATAATAACCATTTTATCATTTTTCTAAAAAATTGAATAAATGAGTCATCCAGTATGTTATCCATCACATATCTATCTAAATATGGGATCACATAGGTTCATTAATCTAAATGTCACACATCTAATTAATCATACACCTACTAACATGAATAATGTTAAATCAATCACCACATATAACCATGTCATAAACATCATAAAATGAAATCATCACATGAGCATAAATTAACCATAACTATAAAAAACATACATCATGATCATAACTCAAACCAAATAATACATATATATGATGTTCATGTCTCTCGAAATGATATGTACATCTTGTTGCATCGACTCACAGGCCAGAATAAAAATCATAATAATAGTAAAAATAAGTCTAATTAGGTCTATGGTGTAGGGGTACTACTACCCCCTAGAGCCTATCCATCTCTAGGACCCATCTAAGCACCTACAAATGTTGCACACTAAATAGGAGTCATGCTGCTAACTCTCCCTCCCATAACCCACTCTACTACATACTTGACATATCAAGGTGCATTTGGAAGCTAGGTAAAGACAAAAGCCTTGTAATATCTTAGGTCCTCTACGGTGGAAACATATCTAGATATTGGGATTATCTAAGCTGGTCTTGTAAGTGCCCTCCCCCTACTTATCTAAGAGCATCTCTCTCTATTGATATCAAGGTCACCTATGCCTATAACCCATCCCTATCTTGTGTGATGGTAGCCACCTATCCATGTGTTGTATCCCTTTCTTGGGTAATAATATCAAGTTGTGCTTATGTCTGATCCCTCTCTTATGTGAGGGTCACTACCTATTATCTCACCTAGTCTCTCTCCTGAGTGAGGATAGTCACCTATTCATGGAGAGTATCCCTCCCTTGCATCCTCAATGTTAGTTATCCTTGTGTTGTATCCCTCTCAAAATTCATGGAGACCAATGCTACCTATGTTATGGATAATTGTGCTCTTGCTTGGTCCCTCTCAGATATAACTACCTATCTATTTAGGGCATCCACATCCATCTGATCACCCTCTACCTCCATCTCCACACTGATAACATGTTATCCACCTGTACCTCCATCCTATTCTTGTTTCCCAAATCCTCCAAAAGCCACAACATACTGACCCTATCACCACATGATATGATCCTATGTAGCTTTGATGTCATCTAGATCCATAGCCACTAGTAGATCCTCATACAAAAACTCCTCCTCAAGTGGTGGTGGTGGAGGCAATGGTGCATCTGCATCCTCATGCCTATACTAGGGAATGCACTTGGGATACCTTGAATCAATCCAAAGTATCTCCTAACTCAATTGAATGGGATTAGCTCTACCTTTTGTTTTTGCCTACCATAAATCCATCTAAAGCTCTGGAATGAAAAATTATATGCACCAAGCCCAAAACATGATGGGAATCTAGTGTATGGCCTCCAGATAACCTCACCATCCACCAATACATCCAATCAATCTTTAAACCAATCCAAATCCTATCCTTCTACCCCTGATCATGATAGTGAATGGTCTACCCTCCATCTCATTAAGCCAATTCTAAACTTGGCCTGATCCTATGTGTGCCATGGCAACCTAATTGGTCACATAATAATGATATGCTCATATGCCCACTAGTGAAATACAAAGCACATGCTTATACCATAGCATCTATGCACTCGATACCCCTAGATCTCATGATATATCTAAACTAATAGTGTTGGGGCCCATGTAAAAATTGTCTGTCCTCAATCATATCCACCAAAACACCTAACAACACTGAGGGAAATCTACCTCTACTTGAATTTGGAAGTGTATAACACACAAAAGCTATCATCATCATGTTCATAAGCCATCTCCCATCCCTATCCATGTGATACAGATCCTCAAAATAAAAACCACCAGCATACCATCTCACCTCTACAAAATCCTCTCTAAATAGTTGGTCCATATAGGCATCCTACTCATCACTCCAGATTGGTTCTACCATTTGACCGTGTACAGGTAATCTTAAAATCCTATGGATGTCCTCTAATAAGATGGTGATCTCTCTAGTCATCAACATGAATATGTTGGTATCTAGGTCCCATCTCTTGATGAGGGATATCATTATCATGGTTTCTCAAGGCACGTACCAGTAATATTGCATGCCACCTAATCTAAATACTACCATATGCTCCCAATCCTATTGAGTCATATCCCTATGAATGTTGTCCAAGAGTGGAAACACTTGGTCTCATATCTCCAACATCACCCTCACCTACAAGGTTACACACATGCTTTATTTTACCCCATTCTTTCCAACCTTACACAACCCTTTTACCTACCCAACTTCTATGACTAAATCTAACAATTACCCCTTAGCCTAGGTCTTAGACTACTACATTAAACCTATTCAACCTATAAGATACCTAAAATATTTACTCTACCTACTTAAAACACCTTCCCCCTTAGCATTTCCTTTAAATACCAATGATGGTCAAGTCTCAACTATCATTGGTTCTTTGTGGAATCACTATCGATCAAATCTTGATCGAAACTAGTTGAGCTTTAGGGATCAATGTTGGTCCTTATCTTGATTGACACCAAATCCCTATCGACTGACATCAATTGTCATCAATCAGTATTGGTCACTATGTGCACACTAGATGGCCCCTAAACCCTAAATTTCTCCTAAAATCCACTAAATAACCTACATTAACCTACTTTATTCCCTCCCCTACCATGTTTCCCTCACCAATCAACCTTAAAACTATCATTTTTTACATCCTCCCACCCAAATTACCCCCATACTACCCACAAATTTTACATAATGCCCTACCACATTTAAAAAACACCAACAAGTATTCACCAAACAAAATAAAGACAAATTCCATACCTCATTTTGAGTGTGCCTCTAAGGTGGAGCCCACTGCATAGCCATCGTTCACCCTCCCCTAGCTCATCCTCTCACCCTCTACATCCTTGCCTCTCCTCTATCCACCTAGTGCCTTTTCAACCACTCTTGACTCCTTATATCCCCACATTCTAATTCTCAGTCAATTCAACCACTCAACTCATGAGATAAATCTGCCTTTTACATCATTTTCACATAGGACAAATGGGAGTCAACAATGCAATATTGCCATAAAAGGAAATTTATTGGAGCTTTTAGGTCATTAACTTCTCTTTTAGGGTTTTTAACCCCTATCTCCCTTCTCACCCAATAGACCCCTTTACAACCACATTCCCCACCCTTTGGAGTTCCCCTTTGATCCCTCAGCCCATTTTTTATATTCATTTCCTACCATCCCACCCTTAACATTTCCCTTTGGTCACATTGACCTCCCTAGACAACCTTACTATGATCCACGACTGTTTCTATGCTAAATCACTTTCTACATTCAAAGAAGAAAATGAGAAACTAAAAGAAATGGTCAAGGTTAGAAGATACCTGGATATGGTCATGCGCACCGAAATCAGACGTTGGAAGGTACTCCTCTTTGGCTATGGAGGAATGACACCTGCAAAGAAAAAGAGACTGAAACACAAAAAACGTTAGACGAGGAGATGGTGGGTTGACAAGCAAAAGCTTGATCCCTGAAGTACGAAGACTTCCTTAAGGGATATCAACCCACTGATTAAAAATAGAATATTTGACTGAAGTAGAAATAATGAAGGACAAAATGAAAGCAAATAAAAGACAAAAACAAAATGCGTACCTGTTATGCAGCAAAATGCTCTGCACAGTTGTTGATGTCAGTCTCTGTGCCGGCATCGGTCAAGGAAGGGTGCTGACATTGGTTAAAGTGCCGGCGTCGGTCAGGGTAATGATCGGCATTGGTCGAGGCAGTAGTTTTGGACGGGGTCTGGTCAGGTCTGGACAGGGTCTGGTCGGGTCTGGACAGGGTCTTAGGATTTGCAGAAAGGTCAGATGTTTTTGTCTGAGGGTTTGAGAAGCCGGTTTAGGAGTCTGAGGGATTTGTTTGAGGGTTTTGGATAGGGATCTGGCAGATTTATAGACTGTAGATAGGGTGGATAGAGGTGATACGGGTGGAAATAAGGTCAGGGTTATGGTCTAACTAAGTCAGGGTGGTAATGTCAATTAAAAAATAGTGACCAAGAACAAAATGAAAGCATAGAGAAAATACTTACCTGTTACACGCTAGTGGGAGACATGATTGTTGTTGTCACTGTGTTGAAGAAGTTTGATGTAGCAGATCGATGCAGAGTCCTTATATCAGAGAGAGAGAACACGAGAGATGATTGCAGATGACTGGATGCCAGAAAAATGGTTGATCGTTTGGTCTGTGATTTGATCCAAGAATGTGTTTTGATGCCACAGGTCCGATAACCGGTTGCCAAACTGATTGGCAATCGAATAATGAATAACGGATTGAGAAACGAATTAATGAACACAGTTTAAGGTTGATCGACGCCTGTAGAACTGCCGATGTCGGCTGAAAAGGTGATCGACATTGGCGACGTCGATCGAGTAGTGACTGGTGTTGACAGATGCAGAATGGGGACAGAGTCTAATTTTAGCCTTTGTTCATTTTGACATGCTGCCAAGGGCAAGGCTTGTGGGAAAATGGTCGACAGGGGTTAAGGGGAGGAAGACAAGGGTTAGACACAATTCTGGTGTCTACAACGACATTTCACTCGACCACGAGACTTAGTATGTAAACCTTTTAGCTACCTCAAAACATGTTAACTTATGGTTCTATCATCTGTGACTATTTTTGCCTTCTCAAGATCACCCTACTTTTAGCCCCCTATGAACCCAGATTCCTTAGCATAGAGACTTGTGTTTATAAGTGAACCCACATCCACTACACCTAATGCAGTGGCTAGGTTCACTTATCACTTATCCTCCTCACTATAGCCTTATTTGACACTTCATCCCATCCTACCCACTTTTGCCACACATGCACACTTATCGAACCCACACCCAACTTTGTTTTCACCTCATCACCTCCCAATTTGAGGGGGAACACTTCTTCCTATACTTGGGGCATCCAACTTGATACTGCACTTTTTATTTTTATTTTATAGGTTGTGAATGTAGCCTACACAATAAAAAGGGGGAAAATGTAGACACTACAAAACCACACAGTTCTAGTAGTCATAAAATACCCTTTAGTTCCCTTGGCCCCCTTGGGTTAAGATTAATTGTTAAAATCCTCAAACACACCCATTTACCCCCTTTTGGATAATTTAATTAAGTTAATTAATTTTAAAAAGGCCTATTTACACCTCCTCACCCAAACCCGTGGCTAATTAATCGACACCTAGCCTTAGGACTATTTCCCACCTAGGCATTTAATGCTCTAACCACCTAGACTTATTTCCCACCTAGGAATTTAATTCTCTAACCCCCTATACTTATTCCCCATGCATACCAAATAGGTCTTAAGTAGCCTCAAACTATTTCTATCAGTCTTAACAACTAGTCTTAAGTATAAATATCCAAAATTAGCAAGTTTTGAATATTTCTCCTTGATCGACGTCAATCACCCCTTGATCGATGTCGATTGACTAAGAATGATGATGGTTACTTAATGTCACCACAAAGACCCCACTTTAGGAGGTTAAAACTATATTTTACATGAGAATCTTAACTCTTAGGTGAATCAAATCATCTAAGTGAACTAGCAACCAAACCAAAGACATCAAAGTGCTTTAGCAATCCACCACAAAGAGCTCAAGTACTATTACTCTACCCATATTACTCTAGGATCCCATGCAGCTTGCACCCAACCTCAATATTCTTCTAAGACATCAAAATTTAGAGCTAAGTATTTTCACTTAAATCAAGTTATTTTTTAAGTTTCAATTATTTTACTATTGTCACCCATTCCCCATCTCTCCCATATTCCCTTTTATGTTGGAGTTCTACAACTCTAAGCACTCCACCTTCCACCAAGCACCAACAAACCATTCTCGGTCACCTGACCACCCAACTCCTGAGTTTGATACTTCTAATAATCTATCTCACCTTCACGACCATTCTTCAACCCAAAAACAATCCATACAGACCTTCTTGCAACTCACCCAACACCCATTTTTTCCCAGACTAGAACTTATAGAAACCAACACCATTCGTCCCTTGACCAATAGCAATTGCCTTAACCGACATTGGTTGCATAGTGATCGACACTAGTCACTGTGTGTTTTATTTTGCCAAAAATAACAAGCAATTCCCGCCTATCTACCTTCATCCAAATTTTGGTTTCTAAGTTTCTATCACACCACAAAGACCTAAACTATTTTTTGAAACAAGTTTGAACATTTTAGCATTAGTTTTTAATAAGTTATTATTATTTTCATTAAAAGAACTTGTTTCCCTTCAATCACCTCTTGCATTCAATTTTAGTTCTTTCTATTATTCCATGCAAGCACCTATTTCCATTTATCAGAACTTAATTGTCTTAAAGAGTGGATTGATAGCCTCTAAGGAAGCCTAGTGCTTCTTGGATCTAGATTTTTCTAGGCAATCCACCCATCTATCTTACTAATCCACCCTTTTCTAGATATTTTCTTATTTGCAGGTCATCATCCCAAGCCAAAGAGGAGTGTCTACAATCAACTGGATCACACACACATAACAAAATCAGGTTCTTCTAAACCACACTCCTTTTTAAGTTTCTTCTTGTTTTCTAGAAAAATAAAAATAAACATGAAAAAAATAGTGAAACAAGCAGTTGTACTAATATAGATTTCAATAATTTCTTCATCAAGCAATGAATAACTATTATGCTCAGCCATTAGCACCTCCTAGAGGTTTTCACCAATAAAATTGTCTTAATTATCCCATAACACCTCCAATAAGGTTTCACTAAAGAACATTAACTTTTGAATTTGATTGTCTTCTAATGCCTCTAACAAGGATTCACTAGAAGATGTTGACTTTGGACTTTGGTTTTCTCTTAGTGCCTCAAACAAAGCTTCACTAGGAGATTGTTCTTCTTCTACCTAAATGTGGTCTTGGTCCCCCCAATTTTCTATAACTGGTATGTCACCATGGAAATATTTCAATAATGTGTGATTGTGTCGGACCCAATCAAAGTTGGTGGGAGGTGGTACGTCAATAGAATGGCTAGATTAGTTTATGGTAAAGGCATGTGTAATGACAATGGAAGGGTAAAAGGTAACATAACCCTCATAAAGGCTACTAGGAGATCTTGAATGTTGAATGAAACATCCTTGAAAACCATGGAAGTATCACAAATGTTTTCAATCGATTATGTCATAACTATGCAATCAATGTCACAACTTTCATTAATATTGTATGATTCTAAAGCTAATTCTGAATAGAGATGATATGAATCCAATGTTTACATTGAAGTATACACAAATTGGGCCTATTTAAAAATGTTGTCTACAATTACCTTATTCACCTTTTGCTTAGAAGTGAAGGCTTTAAGACAAAGAATGTTTGAAATGGGGGACTTTTTGCATTGAATGAATAATGGTCTCTTGCTCAATAATAATAGGCTCTTCAAAGATGGGTATTTCATCAAATATAGGTGGATCATCAATGGTTTTGATTTGGGTCAAAGTTGGATGTTTTGATAAAATTGTTGAGAATGGTTTGACTATCTAGATCTTGATTTAGAAGTGGACATATTTGATCATGGTTAAGAAGGGGATCATGGCATATCCCAATCGAGTAGTTACTAGACTTATGCACACTTAGATATTCAATAGGTAATGGACCTTGGATAGGTAATGACATAATAGGTCTAAACTTTTGGCCTTGTTGATGTGTCTCTTTAGGAGCTCAAATCAAATTGTGTAAGTCTTCTACTAGGAATCCACTTGAAAGATTAGCACCCATTTATCACACTCTGAGAAGGTTTTCATCTTCGTTATCAAATAGTTATTGATCAAATTGTTCTTATTCATAGTTTATAATTGAGGACATATTTGGTAGGCATTGTTGATGGAAAAAGGTTGGTTATATTCAATGCAACTTGGATTTAGAAATAATGGTTGAAGTGTCCAAAATAGATGTAAAGTAGCCTATTTGTTGACTAAGCTAAGTGATTTATTCTATTGATTTTTGATGCAGGACTGACCATGCTAGAATAGGTTTAGGATTATGATATGCCATGACTCGGATTAAACTTAGACAAATGCCCCCAAGTAAAGATAAATGTGAGGGGAATTAGATGGAAGAAATTGGCCCCAAAAAGGGCAGTCTTGGCACAGATTGCAATGATTTAGCCCCAAAAAGGATAGTCTTGGCACAAAAATGAAATGTTTTGGCCTAAAAAGGGCAATATTGGTCTAGAATAGAATAGGCTTGGCCCCAAAAAAGGAAAAATGGCACATATGAGAATAGACTTGGCCTTAAAAAGGGCAATCTTAACACAAAATTGAAATGGTTTGGCCCCCAAAAGGGTGGTCTTAGCACATAATCAAAATGGTTTGGCACCAAAAAGGGAAGTTTTGGCATAGAAATGAAATGGTTTAGCCCCAAAAAGGACAGTCTTGGCACAAAAATAAAATGGTTTGGCCCCAAAAAAGGTGGTCTTTACACAAAATTAAAATTCAAACAAAAGAAAGGATGGATGTTATGAATTTGTCCTTCCCAACTAACAGATGTTGGAGATTGAATGGAAAAATAAGGAATAATTTTAAGTGTCATGCACTTGATTCAAAATTGGTTTGGAATGGTACATAATTGCATTAGCATGGTATAAAATTGTATTATCATGGTACAGGATTGTATCAACATGGTACAAAATTTCATTGGCATGGTACAAAATTACATTCACACGATACAAAATTGTATTGGCACAGTAAAAAAATGTATTAGCATGATACATAATTGCATTGACATGGTACGTAATGGTTTGGTAGTGATTTGAAGTTGAATTTTGACTTTGGTAGACATTGAATGTTCAAGTTGGGTTTGTCAATGCAAATGTCAAAGTGAAATAGTTCTATCAATATTAACTTTGGCATAGTTTGGCACAGGAATTAGAATTTTGTAAGTAGACTTGTCATTTGAAATTAATTTTTGGTTCAAATTGGATGGCATAATTTAGACAATACCTTAAACTTTGGTCTTTGAATTTGGTTTGAAATTTGACCCTGGATTGGAACTAAAACTAGGTTTGGAATCAAATAGATGGCACATCAACATGATTTAATCAAGGATTCAGATTTTTGGTTTTGATTTAAAATGTTTGATCTTGGAAACTTGACCTTATGAATAAATAAATGATAATTGATTAATATGAGGCATTTAGGACCTTGGAATGTGTAAAGTATTGGCATAAGAATTAAAAACTTGGTCTTGAAATGTTTAATCAAGATCCAAACTTGGTTGAGATCTTAATCCTCTAAAAGGGGTTGATCTCGGCACAAATTAAACTAGAATTAGAACTCAGATTTGAACTTAGAACTAGAAGACAAATTGGGATTGACACACAATGTAAAAGAAAGTTAAACGGTCCAAGAACTTAGGGTGTAGGCTAACATAATAAAATCATAATTCTAAAATCAAAATGAATTGAGAAATGTAATGGTACCAAGTGAGACAAAAGCTATTTGTTTCAAATGATAGATGCAACATTGTAAGAAATGGCTAAGTATCAAATAGTAATGTGAAAAACATAACACCTTAGTGTGAAAATAGATGACAATGTATAAAGTATGGGCACATTAACTTGCACTTAGTTAAAAGCTCTTGAATCAAATTGAATGCCCAATCCAAACAACACAACCTAAACACAAAGAATAAACCACTCAATCCCAAGTGATAGGCAAGATTCAAGTGTAAACCAACTATATTTAGATCAAATACTTGAAGGTGGGATTATAACTTTGTTTGAGACGTAATTGGATATGTTTGTATAACATATTTTTGGACACAAAGAAACACACATAGTACATGTTCTTATCTTAATGCCTAACACAAGGTTTGCAAAGTATCCACCAAAATTTTATCAATACACCAGTTCTTGAAAGGAAGTAATTGTTAATCCAATTAAGAAAATAAAATGTAGGTAGAGATTTTATCCCCACTATATCTATCAAGAACTTATACATGGCATAGAACCTAGAACGCAAAAGCAACTTAGAATTGGTAGGATAATCTGTGACAAGTGAGGTCAATTAATCTAAAGTTTTAGGTGGCTTTCTAAATGGTCCATAAGCACCTAGAAATTCTTGGGCATAATAAAAATATTTGTCACTTGGAAGATAAAATGTCTAGCTTATTATGAAAGGGTCTTGTCCCTTTCACAACTACTCCATCCATCAATTACTTAGTAGAGTGTGATGTTTAGATTATTGCATGTTCTGAGACCCTATTATGTTAGTCAGGTTAACCGTTCAACCACTATCATAATGAATAGTAGGATAAATTTGTATATCCCATTAAATAAGTGGGGTTGGTATGATGTTATGAGATGAAACCCCAGGTCAATGCACCCCTAAAGGACTTGAAAGGAGGCTATGAACTCCTACTTACTAAGTCAAAATGAAAAAGAAAGATTTCTAAATCTTTGCATAAAAACACATGGAATTTATCATGTTTTTGAGTCACCCTAATGAAGGGGAGAGCATATGTGCAACATTTGTCTTAATAACACACACTTAAGCAAACAAAATAAACATGCATGAAGTGTAAAAAAATGATCAAACTTTTTTAAAGTACTAAATTTAAATGCTCGCTAAGTAAATAAAAGAAACCAAGTGTTGATTTAAACCCCCAAAGAAATGTTCACTTCATTTTAAAACCCAAATATAAATATTTGTGGATTAAAATGTTTTTCTTTAATGCTTCTTTTGCCTAAGAAGCTGCAAGAAATAAATCATGAAGAGAAAAACTTGAAGTCAGTATTTTAACTATAAATCCTAAAATATAAATAAATTTTGCCTAAAATTTTGAGAGGATTTTGATAATAACCATATACACATTCTTGAAAAAAATAAAAAATAAATAAATACATCAAAAGTTATGATCATTTTATAGACCATTTTTTAGCAGAACATTAGAAAACAAAAGTGGTAGTCACTAATTTGATAATAATTGA
The DNA here is from genome assembly GCA_037957365.1 of Torreya grandis. NCBI lineage: Eukaryota > Viridiplantae > Streptophyta > Pinopsida > Cupressales > Taxaceae > Torreya > Torreya grandis. The sequence goes on from JARHVA010007075.1 coordinate 485,789, forward strand.
TAAAATATAAATATTTATTTCTTGAAATTTTGATATGTTTTGATAATAAATATACACATATCCCTGTAAAAAAATATAAAAAATAGTTAATACATCAAAATTTATGGTCACTTTATGGACCATTTTTTAGTAAAAATCAAGATAAAAATAAAAATAAGAAGAATTTGTGGGGCACGCTCATGAAGAGTTGTCCCATTAGACATGCCATTATTTAGATTAGAAGTCCAAGGAGTTATTAAAATTGTTAGTGCATAAAATAAGAATAATTTAAAGACATAACCAACTCAAGTCCAATCCCTTGGGTGAAATATTAGCGTAAAAAATAAAGAATGCAATTGGAAGGACAAATATAACCTTTTACCTCCCTTGAAAGACTTGCTTGAAGATCGGTACATAGATGTTGAGCCCAGCGTGTGAACTAGGAGTCCTTGACAATACTAACGCTTCATGGATAACATCTCTTATCTTAATTATTAAAATTATCAAACACACTCATTTACCCCTTTTGGATAATTTAATTAAGTTAATTAATTTTAAAAAGTCCTATTTACACCTCCTCACTCAAACCCATGGCTAATTAATTGACACCTAGCCTTAGGACTATTTCCCACCTAGGCATTTAATGCTCTAACCCCCTAGACTTATTCCTCATCTATACCAATGTAGCCTTAAGTAGCTCAAATATTGTTACTCTACTCATATTGCTCTAGGATCCCATGCAACTTGCACCCAACCTCAATATTCTTCTAATCCAAAAAAAATTTAGAGCTAAGTATTTTCACTTAAATCAAGTTATTTGTTAATTTTTAGTTATTTTACTATTTTCACCCATTCCCCATCTCTCCCACATTCCCTTTTGTGTTGGAGTTCTGAAACTCCAAGCACTCCACCTTCTACCAAGCACCCACAGACCATTCCCAGTCTCCTAACCACCCAACTCCTGAGTTTGATAATTATAAGAATCTATCTCACCTTCACAACCATTCTTTAACCCAAAAACAATCCATACAGACCTTCCTACAACTCACCCCATACCCATTTTTACCTAGTAGTTGCCTTAACTGACATCGGTTGCACAGTGACCGGCAATGGTCACTATGTGTTTCATTTTGCCAAAAATAGCAAGTAATTCCTACCTATCTACCTTCATCCAAATTTTGGTTTCTAAGTTTCTGTCACACCTTAGAGGCCTAAACTATTTTTTGAAATAATTTTGAACATTTTAGGATTAGTTTTTAATAAGTTATTATTATTTTCACTAAAATCACTTATTTCCCTTCAAGCATATCTTGCATTAAGTTTTAGCTCTTTCTATTATTTCATGTAAGCACCTATTTCCATTTATCAAAACTTAATTGTCTTAAAGAGTGGATTGATAGCCTGCAAGGAAGCCTAATGCTTCTTAGATCAAGCTTTTGCTAGGCAATCCACCCATCTATCTTACTAATCCACCCTTTTCTAGTTATTTTCTTATTTGCAGGTCATCCTCCTAAGCCAAAGAGGATTGCCTACAATCAACTGGATCACACACACATGACAAAATCAGGTTCTTCTAAACCACACCCCTTTTTAGGTTTCTTCTTGTTTTCTAGAAAAAGAAAAATAAACATTAAAAAAATAATGAAACAAGGAGTTGTACTAATATAGATTTCAATAATTTATTAATCAAGCAATGAATAAATATTATGCTCAGTTATTGGCACCTTTTAGAGGTTTTCACCAATAAAATTGTCCTTATTGTCCCATAACACCTCCAATAAGGTTTCACTAAGGAATGTTAACTTTTGAATTCAATTGTCTTTTAATGCCTCTAACAAGGTTTCACTAGAAGATGTTGAGTTTGGACTTTGATTGTCTCTTAGTGCCTCAAGCAAAGCTTCACTAGGAGATTGTTCTTCTTCTTCCTAAATGTGGTCTTGGTCCCCTCAATTTTATATAACTAGTATGTCGCCATGGAAATATTTCAACAATGTGTGATTATGTCGGTCCCAATCAAAGTTTGTGGGAGCTGGTACGTCAATAGAATGGCTAGATTACTTTATGGTAAAGGCATGTGTAATGGAAATGGAAGGGTAAAAGGCAACATAACCCTCATAAAGGCTACTAGGAGAGCTTGTGTTAATGTTTAATGAAACATCCTTGAAAACCATGGAAGTATCACAAATGTTTTCGATCGAATATTTTAGAACTATGCAGTCGATGTCACAACATACATTAATAATGTATGATTTTGAAGATGATTCTGAATCAAGAGGATATGAATCCAATGTTGAGATTGAAGTATACACAAAAGAGGCCTATTGAAAAATGTTCTCTACAATTACCTTGTTCACCTTTTACTTAGAAATGAAGGCTTTAAGACAAAGAATGTTTGAAAATGGGGGACTTTTGGCATTGAATGAGTAATGGTCTCTAGCTCAATAATAATAGGCTCGTCAAAGATGGGTCCATCCAAGATGGGTATTTCATCAAATAGATGTCCTTCATCAAATATAGGTGGATCATCAATGGTTTTGATTTGGTCAAAGTTGGGTGATTTGACAAAAATATCGAGAATGGTTTGACTATCTAGATCTTGATTTAGAAGTGGACATATTTGATCATGGTTAAGAAGGGGATCATGATGTATCATGATCGAGTAGTTATTATATTTGGGCACACTTAGATCTTCAATAGGTAATGGACCTTGGATAGATAATGACATAATAGGTCTAAACTTTTGGCCTTGTTGAGGTGTCTCTTTAGGAGCTCAAATCAAATAGTGTAAGTCTTCTACTAGAAATCCACTTGAAAGATTAGTACCCATTTATCACACTCTATGAAGGTTTTCATCTTTGTTATCAAATAGTTATTGATCAAATTTTTCTTGTTCATAGTTTGTACTTGAGGACATATTTGGTAGGCATTGTTGATGGAAAAAGGTTGGTTATATTCATTACAACTTGGATTTATAAATAATGGTTGAAGTGTCCAAAATAGATGTAAAGTAGTCTATTTGTTGTCTAAGCTAAGTGATTTGTCCTATTGATTTTTGATGCAGGACTGACCATGCTAGAATAGGTTTAGGATCATGATATGCCATGACTCGGATTAACCCTAGATAAATGCCCCCAAGCAAAGATAAATGTGAGGGGAATTAGATGGAAGAAATTGGCCCCAAAAAGGGTAGTCTTGGCACATATTGAAATGATTTGGCCCCAAAAAGGATAGTCTTGGCATAAAAATGAAATGGTTTGACCTAAAAAAGGGCAATATTGGTCTAGAATAGAATAGGATTGGCCCCAAAAAAGACAAAATGGCACATATGAGAATAGACTTGGCCTTAAAAAGTGCAATCTTGACACAAAATTGAAATGGTTTGGCCCCCAAAAGGGTGGTCTTAACACATAATTGAAATGGTTTGACCCCAAAAAGGGAAGTTTTGGCATAGAAATGAAATGGTTTAGCCCCAAAAAGGATAGTCTTGGCACAAAAATAAAATGGTTTAGCCCCAAAAAGGGCGGTCTTTGCACAAAATTGAAATTCAAATGAAATAAAGGATGAATGTTATGACTTTGTCATTCCTAACTGACAAGTGCTAGAGATTGAATGGAAAAATAAGGAATAATTTGAAGTGTCATGCACTTGATTCAAAATTGGTTTGGAATGGTAAATAATTACATTAGCATGGTATAAAATTATATTGGCATGGTACAAGATTGTATCAACATGGTACAAAATTTCATTGGCATGGTACAAAATTGCATTGGCACAATATAAAATTGTATTGGTAAAATAAAAAATGCATTAGCATGATACATAATTGCATCGATATGGTACATAATGGTTTGGTACAGTATAGAATGGTTTGGTACATGATTTGTAGTTGAATTTTGACTTTGGTAGACATTAAATGTTCAATTTGGGGTTTGTTAATATAAATTTCAAAGTGAAATAGTTCTATCAATATTAACTGTGACACGGTTTCGCATAGGAATTGGAATTTTGTAAGTAGACTTGTCATTTGAAATTAATTTTTGGTTCAAATTGGATGGCATAATTTAGACAAGACCTTGAACTTTGGTCTTTGAATTTGGTTTGAAATTTGACCTTGGATTGGAACTAGAACTAGGTTTGGAATCAAATAGATGGCACATCAACATGATTTAAACAAGGATTTAGATTTTTGGTTTTGATTTAAAAATGTTTGATCTTGAAAACTTGACCTTGTGAATAAAGTAATGATACCTGATTAATATGAGGCATTTAGGACCTTGGAATGTGTAAAGTAGTGGCACAAGAATTAAAAACTTGGTCTTTAAATGTTTAATTAAGATCCAAACTTGGTTGAGATCTTAATCCTATAAAAGGGGTTGATCTCAGCACAAATTGAACTAGAATTAGAACTCGAATTTAAATTTGGAACTAGAAGGCAAATTGGGATCGACACACAATGTAAAAGAAAGTCAAACGGTCCAATAACTTAGGGTGTAGGCTAACATAAGAAAACCATAATTTTGAAATCAAAATGAATTGAGAAACGCAATGGTACCTAGTGAGACAAAAGCTATTTGTTTCAAATGATAGATGCAACATTGTAAGAAATGAAGTATCAAATAGTAATGTGAACAACATAACACCTTAGTGTGAAAATAGATGACAATGTATAAATTATGGGCAAAATAAATTGCACTTAGTTAAAAGCTCTTGAATCAAATTGAATGCCCAATCCAAACAACACAACCTAAACACAAAGAGTAAACCACTCAATCCCAAGTGATAGGCAAGATTCAAGTGTAAACCAATTATCTTTAGATCATATACTTGAAGGTGGGTTTCTAACTTTTTTTGAGAGGCAATTGGATATGTTTGTACAACATAGTTTTGAACTAAAAAAAACACACATAGTACATGTTCTTATCTTAATGACTACCACAAAGTTTGCATAGTATCCACCAAAATTTTATCGATACACCAGTTCTTGAAAGGAATTAATTGTTAATCCAATTAAGAAAAGCAACTGTAGGTAGAGATTTTATCCCCCCTCTATCTATCAAGAACTTATACATGGCATAGAACTTAGAATGCAAAAGTAACTTAGCATTGGTAGGATAATCTGTGACAAGTGAGGTCAATTAATCTAAAGTTTTAGGTGGCTTTCTAAATGGTCCATAAGTACCTAGAAAATCTTGGGCATAATAAAATATTTGTCACTTGGAAGATAAAACGTCTAGCTTATTATGAAAGGGCCTTGTCCCTTTCACAACTACTCCATCCATCAATTACTTAGTAGAGTGTGATGTCTAGACTATTGCATGTTCTGAGACCCTATTCTGTTAGTCAGGTTAACCATTTAACCACTGTCATAATAAATAGTAGGATAAATTTGTATATCCCATTGAATAAGTGGGGTTGGTATGATGTTATGAGATGAAACCCTAGGTCAATGCACCCCTAAAGGACTTGCAAGGAGGCTATGAACTCTTACTTACTAAGTCAAAATGAAAAAGAAAGACTTCTAAATCTTTGGGTAAAAACACATGGAATTTATCATGTTTTTGAGTCACCTTAATGAAGGGGAGGGCATATGTACAACATTTGTCTTAACAACACACACTTAAGCAAATAAAATAAACATGCATGAAGTGTAAAAAAATGATCAAGCTTTTTAAAAGCACTAAATTTAAATGTTCACTAAGTAAATAAAAGAAACCAAGTATTGATTTAAACCCCCATAGAAATGTTCATTTTAAATCCCAAATATAACTATTTGTGGATTAAAATGTTTTTTTTAATGCTTCTTTTGCCTAGGAACCTGCAAGAAACAAATCATGAAGAGAAAAACTTGAAGTCAGTATTTTAACTATAAATCCTAAAATATAAATAAATTTTGCCTAAAATTTTGAGAGGATTTTGATAATAACCATATACACATTCCTGAAAAAAATTCAGAAAAAAAATCAATTCATCAAAAGTTATGATCATTTTATAGACCATTTTTTAGTAAAACATCAAAAAACAAAAGTGACAGCCACTAATTTGATAATAATTGATAAGATATAAATATTTCTTTCTTGAAATTTTGTGAGGTTTCGATAAGAAATATACACATATCCCTATAAAAAAATAGAAAAAATAGTTAATACATTAAAAGTTATGGTCACTTTATGGACCATTTTTTAGTAAAAATCAACATAAAAATAAAAATAAGAAGAATTTGTGGGGCGCGCTCATGAAGAGTTGTCCCATTATACGTGCCATTATTTAGATTAGAAATCCAAAGCATTAGTAAAAATTTTAGTGCATAAAATAAGAACAATCTAAAGACATAACCAACTCAAGTCCAATACTTTGGGTGAAACATAAGCGTAACAAACAAAGAATGCAATTGGAAGGACAAATATAACCTTTTACCTCCCTTGAAAGACTTGCTTGAAGACTAGTACACAGATGTTGAGCTCGACTTGTGAACTAGGAGTCCTTGACAATACTAACGATTCATGGGTAACATCTCTCCTTGCTCAATTTTAGTTTGGCTTGATGCATGAAATAACTATAAAGCCTTCTATCTCCAATTTTGTATGATAAGTTTAGCTTGAGAAGTTTGGTTGAAAGTGAGTGAGAACTTGAATATTTATAGTCTTTCTGAAATAAAAAAGATCAATTATGACCATCCATCTCAAGAACAAGATGTGTGGCCTAAAATTGGCTCAATTTTAGAAGCCAAATGCATTTAGTATTACATTTAATATTGCACTTATGAAGCACGGGTTGCACAAATCCAAATATTCTTTTGCATTAAATTTTGAGTGCTTGACAACTTTTAAGGTGATGTCATTATGATGTCATCATTCTTGATATTTTCTGATGATGTCATCTTTTTGAATATTTTGGTGTGATTTCATGATAATGTCATCTTTTTAGATATTTTAGTTGAATTTATGAATTTCTAAAAATACATATTCATTAATTGGCCATGGATATTTTAGTTAACCATTTAATTAGATTTGATCAATTAAGTAATTTTGATTAGCTTTATTGTATTTTATGAATTTTGACAAATTGTCCTTTAGACTTGGTCAAAATTGTCAATTTGCTAGGGCACAATTTGACTAGAGATGAATAGACAAAAGGTTTATAATGTATCAAGATTCACTGCGTAGATTTGCATCATACTCTTGACCCATTTTTATGAGGTGGTTAATACCCCAAATAGAGAAGCCTTGACATGATTTTGAGTATTTACATCTAATGTGCATATGAATTTGAATGTTTTAGTGATTTTTATATTTATTTTATGTTGTGTACAAGAAATTAATTTGATATCTATTTAGACACGGAAGTGGCCAAAACGTAATGTCTACAGTTATGACCAAAATCATTAAAAATGTATTTATATGGCTTCAAATGTTTATTAAAAATTATTTAATTTTATTCTTTCACATGTCATCGTTCCTTTCATTCTTAAACTATAGTTAATTTTAGTGTAGTTGATCTGTGAATCATTCAGAATGGATAATAGACCAACAAGTTTTAATGGCAGTGTAAAGTTCTATTCTATAGTGAACCCCTGCTAAGTTTTAATTACACACAACACAAAGAATAAATACACCTGATTAGAGGTGACAAGACATTGGTGCCTCACCACCTTTGTAGTGATTACCCACTACCATGCATTCATTTTACCCATCATCGTATTATTTGATGTTAACCTTCTCGCACCTTCGTCCCCATCGGGCCATCACATTGCATGTGTGTTACTATTGAAAGGAAGAGGAGATGGAGAATTTGAGAGATGAGATGATGGGAAGTGCAATAATAACTGCATGATTGCTTGTTATCGATTTTCATCACTGTGTACATGTGAGATTTTTTATACCTCATTTACATTGTGATCTAAATTGTTTAAGAAATGTAGAATGCACTCTGAGAACAATATCTTGTTGACTATAAGAAGCATTGCAAATCACCCTATAATAAAGGAGTTTGTAAAATAAATCTCTTACTACAAGGTGATTTTCAATCTTCCTAATAGTTAATGAAAACCATCAGGGCTTCCATCGACAAACCACCTCTCTTCTTCCTCTCAACATATTACACATTCAGGGGACAATTATTATGAAATATATCTTTCAGCAAATTTGTCATTACTATGAGATGTTTTTTATAATTATATGCAGTTTAACATGCACATGGCTCTTCATTGGTCATTTTGTCATGTACTACTAACTATGGATTTTTAGGTGGGGTTTTTTAACCTCATTAAAGCCATGAGCCAAAGTGTTTTAATATTTGTAGTTAATTATTTTAGGTTTGTAGTTAATTTTTTAATTTCAATTAAGCGTGAATAATATTGTAAGAACAATCATTTGCATGAATGCAATTCTTAAGAAATATGTTTTCATTTATTTGTATGCATTGTTTAATTTTGTTAATAGTCTATGAATTGAATACAAACAATGTTATGTTAATGTAAATCATAAAAGAATTAGGAGATGTTAAATGTTGGATATTTAAACTTTGGTTAGTAGTGCTCATTCCACGTTATGCACGCACCTTGTTCAAGGTGCCATAGAAATATGCTATTTCTTTTTATCATGACCTTAATATAGATATTTGTATTGGTTGTCAAGCACAATTAATCATTGGATTTATTTTTGGTAAACTCTTTATTATGAATTACATTAACGCAGGTGATTATTGTTATAATATTATCCATGCCATCTATTACACAAATTAACCTTAAATGGTCAATAGTTTTTGTAAGCCACAATTATTCATTTCAAATGATTCATAGATTGACTACACAAAATCAAATTACAATTGCTACAGGGTCTTAGCCTTAGTAAGGTATAGAAAACCTCACATGTAAGCAATGATGGTTAAAAAATTTGGACGATTAATCGTGTTAAAAATTTGAATTTGTGCATTTGCCAAGCCCAAGACCTACACCTAGTTCATCATTTCTACAGAATTCAATTGAAATAAATCTATAAGCCTAAAAAAACCATTTATTTCACTCTAAGATTACATATAATCTCAAGAATTATCCCTGAACCATAAACATAATTAAACTGCACTTAATTATATAGTTTAAGAATTCACTGAATGATTCATAGATCAATTTTTAAAAAAAAATTAAAGAAATATTAGAGGCCATATTCACATTTTCACAATACAAAACTGAGTATAAATATGTCTACAATGAAAGTAGAATCGAAATTAAAATAAAATATTGTAGAAATGGGTTTTATAATAAAAATTATTGTTCCTCTGTTTTGAATATGAATTTAAAATTTTGATGAGTCTTACACGTTTTCAAATATGCCTGCAATTAAGGTAGAATCATAATTAAAATTAAAAATTATAGAAATTAGTTTTATAATAAAATTTATTGTTCAATTATTTTGAATATGAATTTTAAAATTTTGGTGAGACTCACATATTTTCTTCAATCATGTAAGGACTTCGATTGAGATAATAATGAATGTCCAAGGGAAAATAAAAGCATAATTGAAAATCTAACGAAAAAAAATGGAAGACAAAATGGTATATAGTTTGGCATACAATGTTGTGAAAAATAATAAATTATTTTAAAAGTTTATACATGTTCTTGTATATTCAATAAAATTGTGACAACATATTATATTTAACAAGTAATATAAAATATATATTGTCGAATTTAATATTTATATTTATTTATACAAATATAATATTAAAATAGTGTATACTAAAGATTTAATATTTCTACAATTCATATATTAATAAGAATCTTTTTTGGAAGAAATTATGTCACATGTAGATGATGGATATATTTTAAATCAAGACTCTAATCTTTCATCTAGAAAAAAAATATATAATTGTATTATATACTAATGATAATAACATATCATTTTTTTAATAAGTTTATACCAACCCTCTCAACTATTAGACTCGTTATTAACTATTGGTCCTCCCCCTTAATTCTAAATTTTGTTATAGTTTAATATTTCGTAGTTTGCCTCTTTTTGAAGCAACATGTGTTTTTGTTTTTTCATTTAACTATATTTTCAATTCTAAAATTGAAATTAAGCAGGATTTTGGACGTTTTGGAATTCCCTATTCAATGTATTAGTCGTGGCTGAAAGGAAGAAAATGAGACAAGGGACTACTACTATTACATAGAGAGGCTGCTCTTCTAAGGGACACACTGGTCACAGTTCATAGAGAAGACTACGCTTAGAAAGAGACAAGGCTAAGTGTTCCTGAAGGGCTATTTTGTCCATATACCAATGAAAAGAGTGAAGGTAATATAAAAAATAGAGGACTAATCTAGGAGAGGAAGACCCATATGCAAGTCTGGGTTCGTTTGTTGTTTTATGAGGCTGCCACAAGTTTTAAAGCATCCATCCTATTGTAGAGAGATTGTAGGGGAAATATTTATTTGATAGGGGAAGCTATGGGAAGATGGAAGAAGATCATAGAAAGGACACAGGGGAACTCTCTCAGAAGGAGAAGATGTATGTAGATCATTTGATGTAAGGATTGTTGTATGCAGTTATACAATGATTTTAATTTGTCTTGGTTTAACTTCTATGTGGTAGATATAGACTTGCCATTCATTAAATATAGTCCAGGTATGTTCTGATGTGGCGATGATTTGTGTATCTGGGTTCATATATGCCTCTGCTTGCCAACTTTGTATGTTGTGAACAGTCTTAGTGTGCTGCAGTTAGTCATGTGTGTTATATTTGGCCTTATTGAGCCTTTGATTGCTTGTTCATGAGTGTGTGTGAAGTATACGCTGCATGGGAGGACCTCATTCACTTGGAAATCTATCAAGGTCTACATTGTTGTGGTATATGAGCTTAGGTTAAACTCTTGGAAGGAGATAAAGAGTGCATGAGACTTGTAAGAGGCCCAGCAAGGTTTGGAGCAGCTGTGAGAAGACCCATATTAGGTCTATGTGGAAGGTGAGAGGGGAGTGCATAGGTCTTGGCCTTAGGTTGGTAAGAGTCCAACTAGGCATTGTGAGTGAGTTCCCTAAATAGGATTGTGACCAAGGAGAGGTACAACTGTAGAAAGGGAGTATTAAGATAGAGACAAAATGCCTCCAAGAATTGTGATGCAAGAGGGGTAACCATTGGAATAGTTCTCAGTCAAGAAGGCAGATCCGTAGCGTATTTAGGTGATAAGCTCAATGATGCTAAGAAGAATTACTATGTTTATGATCAAGAGTTTTATGCCATTATGTAGGCATTAAAGAAGTGGAGGCATTATTTGTTTCCTAAAGAGTTTGTATTATTTACTAATCATCATGCTTTACAGTTTATTAACAGCTAAGACAAGCTAAACCAAGGGCACATAAAGTGGGTAGAGTTTCTACAAAGTTACTCTTTTGTCCTTAAGCATAGAAGTGGGAAATTAAACAAGGTAGTTGATGCTTTGAGTAGAAGAATGTTGTGGTTGACTGAAATGAGAGCTGAAGTTGTTGGTTATGATGCAATGAGAGAATTGTATAAGGAGGACACTAATTTCAAGGATGCTTGGGCAGCATGCGCTGAGGCAATTAGAATGAACCAAGTGCCACAGCTGAACTATTTTATACAAGAGGGTTTACTCTTTACAGGACAACAACTTTGCATTCCTGAAGGATCCATGAGGGACAATCTAATAAAAGAAAAACATCGTTATGGATATTTTGGAGTGGACAAGACCAAATCTCAACTAAATGAGAGGTACTGTTGGCCAAAGATGGGAAGTGAAATCAGAAAATTTGTTCAAGACTGCAAAATTTGTCAGCATGCCAAAGGAAGAAGTCAAAACACGAGACCTTATCAGTGATTGTCAATACGTAAGAGGCTGTGGGATGACATAAGCATGGACTTTGTGCTTGGATTACCTAGGATTCAAAAATGTAATGATTCAATATTTGTTGTTGTTGATAGATTCTTGAAATTGGCACATTTTATAGCTTGTAAAAAGACCAATGACGCTACACAAGTTGCTAATTTGTTCATTAAGGAGGTCGTTAGGCTATGTGGACTGCCTAAGGGCATAGTTTCGGATTGAGACACCAAGCTTGTGGGTTACTTTTGGAGGACTTTTTGAAAAAAGTTAAATACAAACTTGAAGTTCAACTCTTCATAGCACCCACAAACTGATGGGCAGACTGAAGTTGTCAATAGGAGCTTAGGCAACTTGTTGAAATGTTTGGTTGGTGAGAAGCCCAAGCAATAGGATTTTGTGTTGCCACAAGCATAATTTGCATACAATGACTCCCTGAATAGAAGCATGGGTAAAACACCATTCCAAATAGTGTATGGGCACAGTGCAAGAGGTATTTTGGAATTGAGGGAGCTTATTAATCTGAAAGGTCAGTTGAAGAGTGCTAAGGGTGAAGAGTTTGCTAAATACATGAAAGACTTGCATATGCAAGTAAAGGAAACACTTGAGTGTAGTGGCCAAATCTATAAAGAATGTGTTGATTTTAAGAGAAGAGAGAAGAACTTTGAAGTTGGTGACTAAGTCCTTACTCATCGTAAAAAAAAGAAATTCCCAAGGAAGACCTACAACAAACTCAAGTGGAAGAGGATCGGGCCTTGCAATATTCTGAAAAAGTTTTCACCAAATGCATACAAAATATAGTTACCAACTGAATTGGATATCTCTCCAATAGTCAATGTTTCAGACTTGTATGCATATCATAAAGGAGAGGAAACACAAGTGTCACATCCCGATTCCACCCTATATTTTTTCTTTTAAATACATGGATTTGAAATTGGTTATAATGATTATTATGTTGTGATATGCTTTATATTGTACTCTATAAATTGTTATCAACATCTCCAGATCAAAAATATACTATTCCCACTTGTATGCAGTTATTTTTAAATCTTTATCCCATAAATCAAGAATCTTTCCACTCTTATATTATCAAAAAGGCATAAAGATTGACATAAAGATTCTTTGAAAGAATTGATGTGGTAGTTTAATCATGGGTTATTTAAAATAAGCATGGTTGCATGTTTTTTTTTAAATCCAAGTCTTTGTTCCACCAAAGAAATGTGGTGTTGACTTTTTGGAGTCTTGTTAAAGAAAGTCATGGAAATATTTTAATTCTTTAATATCATAAGTTAAACTCCACTTTATTTTTCCCACTTGCAAAGAATCATACGATTGGTGGAAAGATAATTGATTTTTGATTTATTTTAGTGGAGAGATTATATATTTTTTAATTTGGTGAAGATTTACATGCATATTAATCTTTATTAAAATAAATTATAAATTGTGTCATTAATGCATCTTTCAATGAAAAATTAAAATAGTAATAATGTTATATTTAATTTGTCGAAATAAAGATTTATTATAAATTTAAATTGTTAAATTATCATTAGACAATTATTAATTAACATATTAATTATGTTAATTGATTTTGGGTATAAATCTTGATTAAACACTAGGATGAACTCATACATTATTATAGTAATGCTTGAAATATTACAATGACTTGAAAAAAGGAAGTTGAGTTACGAGTGATAAATGAGGGTTTTAACATATAATTACTAGTGGGACGTCCAGTTAATTATGGAGAACAAAACCTATAGCTTTGGTTTCAAGTGGCATGCAAAAGGAAAATAGGAAGTAAAAACAGTATTAAGGAAAGGGAAAAAAATTACACAGAAAATTCATGGGACAGGAAGTTGGAAGAAGAAAGAAGGTTTTGGAAAGCAAAAAAAAAGAAATTTCAAGAAAGCGTTTCAGGTGGGTACTGTAATTAATTTAATGCTTTAAGAGAATTTTGGATTACAAATTTAAAAATGATGTTTTTAACAAACCCAGAACTTCCTCTTTGCCTTAAAGGGATCAAGCTTTTTGTCTGGGAGTAGCGACGTTGTTACCATATACAGTATTTGTAAACAATAGTTATTGCCTCCTAGAATGCTTGTTAAACCTCTGAAAGTACTCTAGGTCTACAAAAATAAACATAATTACCATATCAAGTTCTGATCTTTTCTTTTCTTTACCCAACTTAGTCAACGGTAGAAATTCAAAAGGAAAATGACTTCCTTTTTAATCACCTTTTTTTTTTTACAAGTTTAATACATTGGCAGGGGCAAAATATTTTATGTTTAATAAATACACAGATAGTGTGAGACCCACGTTTAGTTATTAACACTTTATTTGAATATATATATATATATATATATATATATATATATATATATATATATATATATGGTTAGGAAAGGGTAATCACATTTGATTGGTTTATATTTTATATGAATAAATATATAATTAAAAATAGATATTATTTAAGTTGAAAATAAAAATAATATAAAATATATAATATTTATTATTATATTTTATGGATTATGAAATAATGGAAAATTATATAGAGAAAAGTAATGCATAAATGAAGATCACTTTACATATATATATATATGAGGGTATATCTTTTTAAAAAGTGTATCATTTATATTTTGTTGAGGTAAATAATAAATCAATTGCCCTATCTTATGCAAGATAGTTGTCGGCATTATTTTAAACCTCATAAGTAAATTATCCCGAGACAAGAGAAATTATATCATTTTCCAATATAAGGGATTTTCTTGTATATGCAATGATAACATTATAAACCTTATGAGGAAACTATCAAAATATGTTTGAAAACAATGATTTGTGGCAATACATATTTTGTGTTATTTTAAAATTATGAAAAATGGGTAAATAAAGCGTTTTCTTAATTTTGTTGGTTTTAGGTGAAACCAAACTTAATCATTCAGGAAAATGTATGAGAGATCTTTCTTTTCTTAACTGTACTTGTTTAGAACAAATAAATGAATTATGCTTAAAATTATTTGTTATATAGACTTTTGATGTCATGTTTGGTTGGCATGGTTTTGTCAATGTATGATTAATAATATCAGATATGGCATGTATGTGATCATGATTCTTAAATTAGTTTATCCAGACGGTGAGCTTATGCTTTGTATTATTTATCTGATATGTATATTAGGGGGATGCATTAATGATACGGCCAAATAGTGAGATGGTTTCTCAAACTTGGATGGATATGGATAACCTGATCAAGTAATGTGTTATGAATTTGACTAATCTAGATGACCAATGTTATTTAAAAACTTGGGCCAAAGTAATGTTAGATTAACATTGTCAATTCATTTGTATGATTTGCATATTGTGTGATATCATAGTTAAAACGTATTTTCTTTACGATACATATTATGTAGTAGAATCTTACAATACATGGATGTAGTAGCATATCGAGCAGTATTTATTGATATTTTTTATTGCATGCATGATGTTAAAGTCCTTTGATACGTGTACCCGGTCGGTATGGTTATGTAAGGATTTTCGAATCAAGAACCAAATCATACTTACTCTATGGATATGTAACCCATCTATATGTATATATTATACCTGAGAAGATAATATTATAATGTGGATTTACTTAGCGGTATACAAACTATTTGATACCCTTTCTGTATGAGAGTTAAAATTCATAGTGTGGCAGTATAAGAGGACACGAGAATAATGTTGGACATCAATAGTCCTAGCTTATACCTTTTTGATGTAAGTGTTAGGGTTGTAAAGACCATCGAGTCTTCTCTCTGTAATAAAGGAATGTATTTATACCTTTTCCTTGTATGTGTTTGTATGAGGAACTAGTTAGTAATCATGTTTACTTTTAGTAGTTTGGTAGAACTACATCTGGTCCTGATTCTGTGTATATAGGTGACATCACAGATATATATATATATATATATATATATATATATATATATATATATATATATATATATGGCAGCTCGGGGAAAGAGCACGGGCATAGGAAACTAACCTTGAATAGGTATCCCTTAGTATGATAATTGGTATAAATGATAGTAAAAGCAAATAGCCTTTTTATAGTACAATATTGTTATACAAACTTGTTGGTAGGATCAAGCCTGTCGCATCTCATAAGGATGAAAAATGTTGTATATTTCGTGAGAAAGTTAATTGTGCAAGTGGCTATACATTTATAAAATAACATAGTGCATCATGAGATGTGCCTTGAGATTATGTTTTCATTGGATTGTTGTTGAATGTATACTCAAATAGTATAACCCCGACTTGCTTTATTATTATGATTGGGTGTAAGATTATTGTTGGTGTTGAGTCGGGTGCTCAAACACAAGACCTATGACTGTATGGGATGTCATAGAGTTTTACAGTACGAAAAGTACTCGATTGGTACATACTGTATTCGTTATATCTTGACCCATACCTAAATAAATATATAAATTATGGTTATTAATGTTTGGGTAGAGTAATCATGAACTATGATAGTATGTGATATCATAGGATACTTCAGCTTAGATGTATATACTCGGGTGGTACATACTATAGCTATAGGTTTGAACTCTTATCTGAATTGTTTGTTCTAACGATTTTGTTGATTATTACTAGAGCAATATATTCATATTAGTTAGTTGGACAAATTGTATGCGTGCATACAATCTTGAGAGTATAAATGAATGATAGGTTCAACTATTGTGTACTGTATGACTTGCTTTGTTTTGTATACTTAGCTTATTTATGTGCCTAGCATGTGATTCTCTATGGAACTAGAAATGTAGATTCCTTCATCATTGCTATTATCTAGGTTACGTGAGAGTGCTTGGGTAAGCACACAACCCTGGATAGTAAGGAGTTATATTTGAGTGTATCACTTCGCTGTGGGATTGTAGACTTGAGCTTTAGAAGCTCACCTATGTCATGAGTAGTTTGTTTCCTGTTCGGCTTAGAGTGCCAACCCCTTCGGTGGTGATGTCTCATGGAGGAGACCATCACATTTGAAAGGAGAAATATATCGGAACCTGATTTCGAGGCGCAGATATGTAGGCTGCCCAAGATTGTGATGAGGGCATCAGGGCTAGATCCTTAGGCTAAGTTAGGGTAATCTTGATTGCATAGCAATTTGTGTGGCTGGTTGAATTAGTACCAATACTTAGTATGGAAATTTGGATTGTGCTAATGTCCCTAGCAAGATAATAAACTTTCTGTATCATACTTTTTATTCTTTTGCTTGTTGTATTGGAATGTTGAATCTGTTATTACTTGAAGTTGTTGTTTTTGACTGACTAAAGTATTCTAGCAACTATGGTTGAATGAATAATCAATGTTTAGTTTTTTTTTTAAAAACTTACTGCATTTTCTAAGAACAACTAGGCAGGGTGTTACAACAAGGTGAAGAAGATGAAACACAGGTGCAGAGATGGCAAGAGCATCTGTCCGAAAAGGAGCAAGATGAAATTGAGTCCATTCTGGACTCAAGAGTGGCTAAGCAAACCAGAGGAAGGGAATACAAAGAATACCTCATCAAATGGAGGAATAGACCTATTGAAGATGCGTCCTGGTTGAGCCCAGCTGAGATTAACCAGTAGGGATTCAACTTGCAATGTTTTAACCTCTATTTGTGAGCAGGGCCTCACATTTCAATTAATCTGGGAGGCCTGATGTAGGGGCACCTCAGAACTTCAAAAAATATCAGCATATAATTTAGGTCTGTTTATAGTTATAGTTTAATATTTTGTAGTTTGTCCTTTTGAAGCCACCTACCTTCCCTTGTATTCAGTTCATTCTATTTCCAATTCAAAAATTGAAGTTGAGCGGGATTTTTGGATGTTTTGGAATTGCCTATTCAATGTATTAGTCATGGCTGAAAAGGTAGGAAAAAGAGGAGACAGGGGATTGCTAGTACAAGGAGAGGCTGCTCTTACAAGGACACGGGTCACAACTCAGACAGAAGACTGCGATTAGAAAGAGAGAAGACTGTCAGAGCTAAGTGTGCCTAAAGGGCTATTTTGTCCATATAGCAGTGAAAAGAGTGAAGGTGATATAGAAAACAGAGCACTTTTCTAGTAGGGGAAGATCCATATGCAGGTCTGGGTTCATTTTGTTGTTTTATGAGACTGCCACAAGTTTGAAAGCATCCCATTGTAGAGAGATCGCAGGACAAATATTTATTTGACAGGGGAAACCGTGGGAAGATGGAAGCAGATCATAGATAGGAGGCAGGGGAACTGTCTCAGAAGGAGAAGATAATGTATCTAGACCATTTTATGCAAGGATTGTTGTGTGCTGTTATACAATCATTTTAATTTGTCTTGATTTAGCTTCTATGTGATAGATACGGGCTTACCATTCATCATATACAGTCCAGGTATGTTCTGATGTGATGATGATTTGTGTAACTGAGGTCACATATGCCTCTGCTTGTTTGATTTGTGTGCTGTGAACAGTTTTAGTGTGCTGCAGTTAGTCCTGTGTGTTATATTTGGCCTTATTGAGCCTTTGATTGCTTGTTCCTAAGTGTGTGTGAAGTACAGGCTGCCTGGACAGACCTCTGTTCACTAGGAACTCTGCCCAGGTCTGCATATATTATATCCTAAACGTTAATTTAAATTTTTTTACACAATTTTAACCATAAATCTTCATTTTAACATGCATTTTTTCTTTGGTGCTCATAAATTCTAACTTTTTGGGTTAAGCTTTACGCAAAGTTGAATTTCCTTGCAAAATGCACATAACACTCTTACTTGATATCACTGTGTTAACAGAAAACTATATTAAACAAAGAGCTTACAACAGACAAAATGTGGAGGACTTCACCTACAGCACTGGTTCATGGGTGACTTTGGGCCCAAGGCATACAGCAAGAATGGAATCATGTTGGGCTCTATGTGAGCCAACTCCGTTCACCATTCAACTGTGGCCACTTCATTACAGTACAAGAAATGTGAACTATACTGAAAATATTGTATTTTATTTACCAAATCATTTACATAGTGATAATAATACAACAAACTTCTTCGTAATAGACACTTTGATAGTCATAAACATATATCCAGGGTATTCTGTATTCCTGTTACTGTATGTGCCAGAGAAACGAGTTCATGAGACTGTAGCCTGCAATTTATATTTTATATATAACACATCAGTCAGTGCCTTTGGTTGTGTAAGATTTCAACTTATTAGACATGAGAGCATAAGATGCCAGCTTGTTCTGCTTGTCTTGGTCTGATAGGTTCAGTTGGAAGATATTCCACCAGTTCATGAAGGTGCTATCATCAAAGAAAACATCTACAGAAAGCTCATAATGATCTATCATCCTTTTCACTCGTTTTTGAAAGCCTTTTAGTTCTTCATCAGTGCTGGCATGAGGAGCTCTGAGCGAATAACTAGCTTCTTCAACATAAGCCCAAAAGCATGAATCCTGAGTAAGGATAGCTGGTTGGGTTCGTTTTCTTGATTCTAATCCCCCTTTTATCTCCTTGTTCTCCCACCATTTCTGAAGAAGCCTATAACGTCTAGGTCTGCCATGAGCAAGATACTGTCCAGAGTTTTCATGCTTACCAAAGCGATAATAATGTGCGATATCAAGAGGCTCTACAAGCAATCTGTATTCAGTTCCTGCATTGACCCACTTCTCTTGAGTTTGGAGATCCTTTGGCAGTTCTTCTTTCTCCACTAATTCAGTTATACCATCCCAGAATGCAGCAAGTTTGAGCCTGTTTATGTTTGCATTCAAATCCTTCTCAGTCTTGCGTGTCTTGAAGCAATCATAGTAGCCACGAAGGCCATCCTCTTCACATGATGTTTTATACCATTCCAGCTCAGCCATGCAGTTCTGCATCTCGTCCAATTTTGTAATTTGTTGGTCCATGTTTTTGGTCAATTTATTCTTATTGTCTTCAGCAGCTTTTAACCCAAGCCAGGCTTGAACATTCTGTAAAAAACAAAGAAAAAATAATGTAATTAACTAGTGTTACTTTATTAAAAAATAGAACCGAGGCATCGGCTGTGTTTTAGCAGAGAAGTTGGCCACACTTTCATTCCGGTTGGGATCTGTCTCAAACACAAATGAAATGAATTGTGAAGTAAAGAGCTGGGAGCAACTCCAAGGACACTTTGGTCGAATGGTTATTTTTTCGACTCTAGTTTATCTAAAATATACCCCAAAGCTTATGAAAAATACATTTTAATTTGAGCTTTTCAGGGTATGGTTCACAAAACTTTCAAATTTACAACTACTAATACCCTTCTAATTGCTAAATATACACTTATGGAAAATATAAAAAGAATATGTTGATGGAATTGGGTTTGGGACTTCATTCAATGTTTTCATAATTCTTAGTGTGGGTTGATTGTAGATTAAGATGAGAGGAAATGTAATTCATAGTATAATACGAGAAAAGAGAGATGTGAATGTCGCTGATAATTAATTTCATGGTTATTTTTGGTAAACTTTCAGATTAAGTTTTCAACCCAGATAACAGCTTGCTGGTACAAGCTTCATAATAGGGTGACTCTCTCTGTCTCTCATGTGGTATTGTCAGTCCTATTAGTGGGTGAAAGGGAGCTCATAGCCACAAGAATGTGGTACTAGGGCTGGGGTAACGATGAACAGAATGAGAACTTTAACTATAGTAAAAAATATTTTTAGGTTTTAAAACTGGCCTGTGTGTATTCCTATTCTATTTAAATGTATTTTATTTTATCATACCATTGGTCGTTTCTCAACTCACAGAATAGTAAATATCTAAATAAATTAATTTAAAAAAAAAAGAAAAAAAAATGAATTAGAACTACAGAACAAAAGTTCTTATTTTACCTGAGTACCAATTCCCATTGCTTCCAACTGCAAAGCCATTCCAACCTCGTCTGTTGAGGTTTTTTCAGACTTCACAATCTTTGAATATGATGTTATCAGACATGAACTTTTATATATGTGTTCAATTGCTTTCCCATACTCTATGTGATCCATAATACAAGCCCCAGAAAGTCTGCTGTTTTCCAGAGCAAAATACAGCATCTGCAGTGTAGCTTGTGTGTTTTCTATACAGCATGCAGTGCCGCTGCTGGAGCAGAAGACATAATAACCAAACGGCCTATAGGGACTACTTTTGATTAGGTTTTTCACAGCACCTCCTACCAGATTAGCAGGGCCCACAATAAGAGCTGGAGTCTCATATGTTACTACTTGAGAAGCATCACCAATAACTCGTTTTATAAAATTTTGAGAATCCTCTTTTGAGAGTGGGTGGCTTCCATCTTGGACTGGCTGCTGGTTTTCCGCCTTTGTTTGCATGGAATTGTACCAGTAGGGCAATAAATGCCCCAGGACCTTGGAGATGGGTGGTGATTTGAAAGGCGAGAAACAAATTCTGGGAACAATGTCATGCCTTGAAAGTATATGGCAGAAGTAGGGAGACCATTTTTCTCGTTCAATTGCTTTTGCAAATATCTTGTCTCCCACCAATGGACATCCAAAGGTAATGCACAGCGGAGAATTTTCATGGCGTTTCTCTAGCGCCCAAAGTGTCCACAAGGATGCTATTGCTCCACCAAAGGAATGGCCAGTGAAGAGCACAGTTTTCTTCTTATCCTGAGCTTGTCGTACCTGCCCAGTTATGTATTGTTAAGATGATACCAATAAAAAGTAAATAAATTTATGCTTTATATTGTCTTTCGTGAAAGGCTGCTATTAGCAGAGAAATTGACATTGAAGTTAGCTAATGAGCGCGATTTCCTAAGACAAATTAATTTTCTTGTAACACAAAAACATGAAACTGTGGGTTGGGTGAATTACATACAAATTTTTGATTTGATAGGCTCTCTAAAGCAGTTTTGGTATTTGGGTGAGGCACAGCTTTTTGATTTATTGTAGACTCTGGGAATTGAACTTGTCAAAATCAGGTGTCGGGTTAGCCACTTCCAATTTATTGATTTACTGTAATCTTTTTTAAGAAAGGGTTACACATTTCACACCAAAATACTAAAGTTTTTTGATTTACTGTACCCTCTCAAGGAGAGGTTTTAAGCATGCTTGATGTAGAAATATGACTTTGAGTTTTGAATTGAAATCAAATTTATTTGTAATATAAATTAACATGAAAATAGCAAACTTAAGATATTTTAAACATAATTTTTTAATTGAAAAACACACTTTTATTAATTAAGAATTAATATAATACAATGTTAATCATAAAAACCCAAAAAATTGTAAATATAATTTACTTGTAAGGTGAGAAGGAACTAATCAACTCAATAACCAGTCACTCTAAATATCTGAGCTGGTAACAGTAAACACCCAGAGAATGACAATGTTAGTACTCAGGGCTTGTGACTAGAACCTCTGTGTTCATTGACAGTGCTTTGTGAGAAGAGTATGCCATAATAGAGTATGTAAGGGTTCTGTCTGGGAAAGCTACAACAATCTGCTTAGGAAATGTTTGCAAGGAGTTATTGGCATAGCCTCAAGCTGACGACATGCTTGCCATACATTAGGAATAGGTCCCTAGGGCTCAACGCATGAAGGGGTCAAAAGAGGTGTAGTTGACGGTAAAACACATGAAGTTAGCTAGTGCTTGTAGAGAGGAAATTGTCACCAATAGGTATTGATGTTATTCAAAAATGTGGAAGTCTAAATATCATAGGTTGCCATGAAAGGTGTCTTCGTTGCGATATTAATGGAAAGGTTTTTGCTATAAAACATTGTTGATGGAAAGGAATGCAGACCCATCGATGCAGGTCAAGAAGATTGATATGGATAATGGAGATGAAAAAGTTAGGAAGGCGACGAGACCTAAGTTCAAACCAGGCAGGTGAACTGATCTCCATTACATATGTTAATGTTGGGCCGGTTAGCTTGTGCACGAGCTGTTAATATGAGCTGCTCTAGTTCCAATATGTAAGTGTTGATGGTGGCTTAACGAGTCCACTCTTCTCCTCAAAGTGTAATTACTGATCATTCCAATAAAGAGAAGCTACCGTTAAACTGCATGCTAGAGACAATGATACCACGGTACCTTACCTGAAAAGCTAGCTGATAATTATAACAGAATTCTCATAGGGTGATTTATCAAACTCAAGAACATTAGAGGATTGGTGAAAAAATTTAAGTGCTAAATAAAATTATTTTAGCAGATTGAGTTAGAGTGCTATTATAAAAGGAAAGAGCCAAAGGCTGAATGAAAAAGAAATAAAAATCAATATTTCAAAGCAGCAAATTATCCAAAATGGTTTTTGAGGATTCCAAGAAAGCTAAATTTGCCAAAGGAGGTTAAATTTCAGAAGTTTAAATAAGTTACAAAGCTTACAACATAAAGAAAATGATCCAAAGCAAAATTCATCATTCACCATTTATTCTGATGATGGGTCCCGAAGTGTGACCCCAAAAATAAATTGTCATATTTGTTTACATAGTTTTCTGACAGAAACTTTTCTTTACAACATTTATGGACTGGAGTTTGATGTCCTTAAAACTAAATACTTGTACCCACCTTATGCTCGAGTTTAGACCTTTGCAGCATGCAAAGAAATCGATCCAAAAATGATTTTCGTACCAGAGCAGGCTTTGGGTCTTCAACATCACCATCTTTCATACACTGGAAATACTGTTTATCACTGTTTATCTCGCATTCATCAAAGTCATTTTCTGTGACAAAATCTGTTGCTTTCTGAGAACCGCAGACTGCAATAATTAGAACATTCTGTTTAAATTCATTGTCATAGAAATCTTTGCACTTGTAAGCATTGCAGCATGCCTTCCAAGCATCTGAAATGAGCTCACTGCCCGCAACATAATTAATGGTCTCATCAGCCCTGAGAGAGAAAAAATCAAAGAACAGAAACAAAGTTAGACATGCAATAAATACAGTAAGTCTAAGAGAGAACAATTTCTAATCTATAATACAATCTAATTTACATACTTGAGATTTGAAGGGTTTGAGGCTTCCATAGTGATCAAATTAAGTGTTCTGCAATTGTATTGTTGTTTGAATAGTGTGTATTGATTGTATGGCTGATTTTATATACTCATTTTTCTGTAAGGCAAATTAACGTGACGAAGGAAATGAATGTTCTTACTTGCCCACATGGAAAAGAAAAGAAGAAAAAACATTGGTATGTTTCACTTGTAGACGAATATGTAAAATTTGAGAATATTACTTTATCTTTATTCTATTAGACTCAAAATCATTTGGAATAACACAAGTTAGATCGACTAAATCTGAACAAGCTTTTGTTACAAATTACATCGCTTGTTGGGAGGGAGGAGGTATTATACAATTTTAAGAAGTTATCCCAAACAGGGTAAAAATGAGAATGAGCATTTCTTTGTATTTAAGCACATTCCAAATTGAGATTGAGATTGTGCACTGTTTATTTATTGGTTGGTATTATCACTAATTTGTTATCGATATAGTTTTTTATTTTAATTTATTTTATTAAAGGGGGAGGGGTTGGGTTAACTTGAGTCGGGCTTAATTTTGTTTTGATATGTATCAACAATATTTTCAATGTTGGTACTATAATATAATTGTTTGTAATATATGATCTTTTAGATTTAAATAATTATTTATTAATAAATGTTTAAAGAGATTATTGGTGGTCTCTGTCAATAAAGGTGGTGACAATAATGCATAGGTAGTAAAGGGTGTTACCAATTAAAGATTTTCTTTTGATAAATGATGAGGGTTGGGGGGTTCCTCTCCCTTTTATTAAATGAGAACAAAACAGAAGTACAAAAAAGAAGGAATACATCTTTCAAGTAGAAAACCGTTTAAGAATGAGATAACAAAACACCACGAGGCACGAAGGGCCCAAACAAATAACAATAAAAAAACCTCTGTGGGGAGACAATGGATAGGAACATCCCAAACAAAAAAAACAAAGTGCTACGCCCCATTAGCATTCAAATTGTAGCTTCAACAGTGCCACCACCACCAACAGTGGTGGAGCCACTAACTGCCATCAGCATGGAAGAGGAAAACTCTTCACCACATCCTTCCTCATTCACATCCACCCAACTGCACTCCCACTTGGTACTTGTTCAGCTCCACTTGCCTTCCAAGGAATCATCTTCCAATGGCGTTGCCTCAGTCGACCAATGTCATGTTTTAGTGGAACCCTTCCAACACCTGGAGAAGCAATAATACTCTCCAATCTATGCCTCATTTGCACCGTGACCACCCTGCAAGGAGCTTGGAGTCCTGTTGTTGTTCTGGGAGGGGCATTTTGTTGAAGGGGTGCCCCGAAAAGCCTAAGAAGGCATTTGACAAATGCCAAAGCCTTGGCAAAGAACCTCCAACTAAGCGTTGACTCCACTAAGGCCATGGACGACCGTAGCTTTGCTAATTCCAATTCATGAATGAATCGTCCCTCATGGCCCAAGTATTTTAGGCAAGATTGCACAAGCTCCAAGTGCTCAATTGCCTTGCAAAACCTACCTTCAATCTCATAAAAAGACTGTAGAGGGCCCAACCCTAACTTGTCGTGTGCTGAGAAAAGGAGGGATTGTTGCCCACTGGAAACACAAGCTTCCAGTACATCCTCTAGCCCAACCCTAAATGTCAGACGAACAATTCTACTTGCCAGAACCGTTTATTGCTTATTTTTTGAAAAGGTAGAAAGTTGCCTATGAAGGTTGATGCAAACATATAATTTACCTTGACCTTGTAAAGATTGCCCAATGCCAATTGACTGATGACTTCTCTAATTTCTTGCATGATGTTTTCAGATGAAATGATGAAGATATTTTTAATTCAGGAGTCAGAAACACGTCCTTTAAAGGTTACTTCCCTTTTAACCACTTCTACATGTAGTAGGGGTTCACTAAGCACAATCTGGAGCATTGAATCCATGGTGGTTGAACAAAGCGAAACAGAGCAAGGGGAGTCAAAGAGAGCTAAGATGAGAAGGGGGGAGAGATTACAAATTCATTGCACACCCTACTTGCAATCAATAAAAAGACATCGGGAGTGTGCCTCACGTGTGGCACATGCTTGCATCAAGATTGTGAGCTAATGATCAACGATAGACCATATGGTGCCTCCCACAATCCTAATCAATAGCCATCTTCTCAAATGTCCCAACATTCCTAATCATTTTCCATTACTAACTCATCATGTTGATCAATTCCTCTATTAGCCAACATGTCTGCTATGGAGTTAGCTTCACAAACGTAGTATGCTACTTCCCAATTCCAGGAATAGGATCTAGTCCTAAGATAAAGGCTTGCAAACAGAAATAAGATCTAGTCCTAAGATAAAGGCTTGCACTTCGACTTCATTATTAGTGCCATCAACCAGCTTCTTCGAGGTAGCTCAAATGAACGATTTCATGAATCTCAAATTACACATCCTGAACTGGATGTCCTTGGATTTCACCTGGCTACTCCATCAAAATTCATTTTGAAGAAACCCAGAGCAAGGGGGGGCTCCAATTCATTTTGCCTTCCCTTCTCATTGTTTTTGACATTACTAGTGACCCATTAACAGGGGTAAATTTTAGGTACAAACATTTTTATAACCAAAATGCCCAAATCAATTGTGAATCGTATGCCTAGCCATGGGCTATGGACTTGCCTCGTCGCATTGAACACATATTTCAAGACACATGCTGACCTCCATCGCATTGAACACTAGGCTGATAGTCCATTGCATTGGATACTTTTCATGAATAACCTATTGTAACTTAGTGTGGGAACGACACTAGAGAGTGGTCATCTTAGGGAATGGACCGTGAGATCTCCCACTTCTAACACTCAACTCACTCACCATGTTGGCCCCAAAGTTTGGCTAAGTATTGCTCATTTTGGTGTAGAACTGGCATGGCACGAAAAAATCATGGCACAGAAGGACCATGGCACAAAACTTGATAGGTGCAGAAGCATTGTGGCACGAAACCTATAGGGTGCAAGGGGACAACAATACAGAAGGACCAGTGCAAGAGGATCCAGTCAAAGCAAAATTAGTCATGAGGAACCCAAGGACTTAAGACTCAAAACTAAAGAAAAAAACAAGGGGAGTGAGTGGGAAGCGAGAGTAGTTAAAGGAACAGTTCATACGGGACACCCAAACCTTATTCATAAGAAGTTTTGCACCGGCCCGCAAGGAGAGGAACACACGAAAGTAAGGATCTAACATTAAGCATGGATTTAGGGGGCATAAAGGCCTAGATCCTTACGAGGAGAGTTTGTTGAACGCTGTGACTCCCAGTTTGTCGGGAGTTCATTGGATAATTACTTGAGTCATTAATGATTGTAAACACTTGGTCAGGGATGAACAAATATAAATACCCTTATTGTAAAGGACTGTGGGGATGATGATAGAGGGATGTATTGTTAATTTTGATGCTTAAGCTTAATATATGAAGTTATGGGTTTAATCAAACTTCCTTTGTTCATGATGTGTGAGTTACTTAGCATGAATTTTGGAGCATCTTTTCTTTTATAAGAAGTAAGTCTAAAACTGCAATGTTGTTAATATATGTAATTATGGTAGTAGAACTTAGAACTCCAAGGATCGTAATAGCCTATCTTTTCATTTATGGAATATCTAACTGAATACATGTTTGACATAAAGAATATAACTAAGTATTAATGTGCAACAAAAACCTACAGGAATCGATCTTAAGCTACGTGCTTCGGGTGAGCGTGCAAGACCTCGGTCTTGCATGAAAGGGCCAACACATTAGCATGTTGTGCTAAACTTCAATGTTGATGCTATATTTTCAATAGAAAACTTTGACATTTTAGTTCCATTAAAAGGTCACGTAGCATTTTCTACTCAGTTATGGAAAATGTTTGAGCACATTACTCTTGAGAATATAGAACAATGGATTACTGGAGTTGAAGATAATTTTGCAGTTTCCTATCTTGAACCAGGAGTTGCTGCACAACAGTGGGTAGAGTGGAATCTCTATAGTGTGTTGTATGAAACTTTCTTTGCTAAAATCCCAGTTCACCTATATACTTGGCTCTTTGCATATGGTCAAGGATGGTCTCAAAACCTTGGGAGAAGATAGCCTTAGACCCTAGAGCGACAAAGAGCTTTAGCCTGAGTTGAAAGACCATGGATTAGAGGTGTTAACATTTGGTGGAAGGGAGTTTTGAATAGCTACATTCTGGATGGAATAACCACCTATTCATGTCCTGAAGAAGCCAAGTTCTAGTTCCTTCAAGAACCGCATGGCCATTACATTATATATTTTCCCTTAGCAATCAAGAAGTTGTTTATTGATTTGGGACTTGAGACTATGCCAATGGAGAGATAAATCTTTATGTGCATGAGCTACAAAATTCGGAAGGGAGTAAAAATGAGTTGGTAAAAGATTGTGGGTTCAGAATGGTAGCCAGTCAGCGGGCATTATATAAGTAGAAGTATGATGAATTTTGGGAAAGGATTATAGGAGTCAGTGGCACAAGAAGGGACTAGGGAAACTTAGGAAGTGTTGTTAGGATCCGTAGGGAAACAAAGACACACAAAAATGACCCCATCACTTTTAATCCATGCCTTATGCCTTTAATATCATATGAAGGAGAAACAAGCTGGATGATAGTAACCAAAGAACCAAGTCTGAACCAACCAAGCTCCCCAACCATAGTGT
The DNA here is from genome assembly GCA_037957365.1 of Torreya grandis. Taxonomy (NCBI): domain Eukaryota; kingdom Viridiplantae; phylum Streptophyta; class Pinopsida; order Cupressales; family Taxaceae; genus Torreya; species Torreya grandis. The sequence continues at coordinate 514,202 of JARHVA010007075.1, forward strand.
ACACTCATGCTATCGAATCAGATGAAGTACATGTACATAATTGGGACATAGACAATGTGGAATTGGAGATTGAGCCAGTAAGGGATATTGAAACTCAATGAATTGACATATATACAAACTTCACACTCTCTTTCCCCCTTCAAAGGAATCACATGACATAGTTAGGGATGTTTGGAGGGCCTAGCCCTCAAAGTGGATAGAGTATAGGCCCAAGTTTGGTTAATCACTCAGCTACTGCACCCCATGTCACAAGTGCTACTGGTGGAGGTGCTAGAGGCAAATTAGGTGGAGGCACAAGAGGAGGTAATGGACTTCCCCCTTAAGGGACAGGGGCTAGAGGTTCTCAACAACCACTGGCTTAGGCACCTTAGCTAATAATGGTATATTATGAAATGATGCTTCATTTACCAAAATATTGAGGTGTGGATAATGTCACTGAGCATGCCCACAAATATGAACTTATTTGGAGGTCACAAGGCATTACCTCTTCTGAGTGCAAATCCACACAATTCACGACTACACTTTTGGATCGTGTGCACAAATGGTATAGGAAGTTCGATCCTCAACAAGCTGTCATTGACTATGATCAACTTAAAACAACATTTCTTTCAGAGTTTGACATTCTAGAATTTGAACAACAAAGCATAGCTATGCTAAAAGACATCAAATAGGAACTTATTGAAAGTGTGTGAGAGTATGATGCAAGGTTTAAGATACTCTTGTCAAAGATTTAGTTCAAAATCAATGATGTACAACACACACAATGGTTCTTGGGAGGTTTGTTACTACCTTTCTGATGGACATTGTCTCAGAAGATTTTCACTAACCCACACAAAGCCTTGGAAGTTACCCTTTGTGTTGAAGCAATTGAAAGTGTCGATATAGGGATCAATCCATTTATGGAAGCTCATATAACATCCATGGCATCATAACTTGAGAATTTAACAACCAATAGTGCATTGGATACATGCAATGATGTTTGATGAATTGATTGCGAATTCGAAGGGTATACATAAAGTAACTGCCCATGCAAGAATATATGTGTGGTACTTAAACAGACGTGTGAAATATATCATGAGGAACATGATGTACACTCTTTCCCTCTTCTGCAGTGAGCTATACACACTAAGGTGTCCTAGTATTGTAAGATATGTGATGCTTACACTCATGACACTAATGACTCTCAATTGATTAGTGATATCCATGAAGCACGAGCATGCAACACATGCCAAACTTCTATAGCCAACAACCAAGATAATGGTGGCTACCAGGGTCGAGTAAGAGGACGAGGTGGTCATTTTCCACCTAGGACATGTTACAAATGTGGATCCCAAGACCACTACCAAAGAGATTATCCAGACTACCCTACATGTGCTTTATGTAAAAATGATCACCGATTGGAAGAGTGTCTTGACGTGTACAAAACTATTACTAAGGAGTGAAATGAAAAGAGTGCCATCATAATACAAGTTGAGAAATCACATTGGCACGTACCTTCAGGCACCCTAACTATTCAACAAGTGAATATTACCATGTGCAGTGGAGGATAGACTCACTCTATCTCAAATTCTACTGAAAAAGTCTAGCATGAAGAACCACAAGCAAGAAAGTATCCTGATACCCAACAGTAGAAGGATGTCCTCCAAGATATGATGGCATTGGTACAAGAACTTCAAGGAGATATTCAATTCCTTAAAGATAAAGAAGTAGATCAACATGCTGTAGTGCAAAGGGTAGCTGAACCACAAAATGTGGTGCATGATGACTTCTAAGAACTATGCAAGTGCATGATGGATGAGGATATTGCCCCATAGCTGAGCACTTGGATTAACAATCAAGAAAAATCACCACATGAAGTTTAACCCCAAGCCACTCGATAGACTGAGGATCATTACTTAAATCATGCTCAGAGTCAAGACATTCCTATTCCCTCTACTCCTATAAAAGATAGAGAAATACTAGTCGATGCTGCTATACATGGATGGATAATTTGAGACATCCTAGTTGGCATCGGTGCAGAAGTAAATGTCATTACCAAATATGCCTAGAGAAAGATGGCCAGTCCAACACTACAACCTTCACCTCATGTCTTATTTATGGCAAATAAGACTTTCACACTACCCATCAGGGTCTTCAAGAATGCAACATTTGACATACTTGGAGTACCCTTCAAGGCAGATTTTGAGGTTTTAGAACTAGTTGAAGCTGATTATTACCCCATTCTATTGGGAAGACCTTGGTTCTATGAGAACAATGTAGACTTAAGTTTTAAGAAACATTACATCAGTTTTGAAAACACTGATCAACGCAATATTATTCCACTAGATCATACATAAGAACCCCCTTACATGGATCCTGTCAATGTTGATGAAGATATAAACCACATATATAACATTACTACAAGGAATGATGAGCTAAGAGATCCCACTCTAGATGGCATTCTTCGATGGTTAGATACTTTGTCTTTTTCTGAAACTACAAGCAATGCTTGTAATTGTTGGGCACATAACTACTATGACCTCACTAGAAGAGTGTGTAGTGTAATTGGAAGTTAGAAGACGATTCCACATCAGTTTCATAAACGTCACAAGGTTATGTGCCTTGTCACTGGTCAAGACATGAGGGTAACAATCATAGAGGCATGACTTGATAAACTAGGCTCCACGATTCCATAGACAAATGGGATACATGACTTCATACAATGCCTTGAAGAAGTCTATGACATTGAATGTGATCATATGAGGTCATTAGTTCATCTCTTAGATGGTACAACTGCAATATGGTGGTGAACCCATCATGAATAACTCCTTCACTGGGAAAAAGTACGCTCTACCTTACATCATCGATTCCACCACGATAACATAGTTAGGGGATCAATCAGTTACATTGGAATACAAATACCAGAATCTCACATCGAAGCCTGTGAGATAATGTGGAGAGATGCAATGACATAATTACTAGAGTAATTATGGGCGCATGCATTCTATGAGACTTTACGCACATGGGCACATGCATGGTATGTTCATGAATAATGACACATGGGAACCCAATTTTGGCATCTCTTGAAGGAAAACATGAAATCAACCTTATCTTATTCTTCTATAAGTATGGATTTGTGTCTCACCCTCTAAGCCATATGCGAAGAGATTGTTAGTGATCCAAGTCCCATTGAATACTGCCTACGAAATATCCATCATGATCTTGAACAACCTTTACATCTCTTCAATGAGTCATCAACACAAGTTTCCATGCCAGAACTAGTCCTTGATCAAGACTAGCATAAATAAATATGTCTAGGTAAATAGAAGTTAGTGTTTCACATGGAATAAGGTGAAGGATCCAAACCACATGACCCTTTGACAACCCATTTAGATGTCCCTATGAGCTATGGCACAAGAGATGTTCATGATACTGGTGCTAATCTAGACAACCCTTACAATGGACCCATTCAAACTATTCAACACAACATCAACATGGAGCAAAAACCAAAGATTGCTACAATGGGAAAATACTGGAATAAAATGGAGATTTCAAAAATATTTGAGTTGTTAAAGGAATATTAGGATGTCTTTCCTAGAAATTACAATGAAATGAAAGGACTCCACCCATCTTTAGGAAAGATGCATATCAATTTGATTGACGATGATCGACTAGTTAGAAAGCATCCATATAGAATGAATCCCAATCTACAAGTGCGCGTTAAAGAGGAAATTGATAATATGTTGCACTTTGTAGTAATCACCCCTATTGATGAATCTAAATGGGTTAGTCCAATGGTGATTAGTATCAATAAAGATGGACATATCCAAATTTACATGGAATATCAAATACTTAATGCATCCTGTTTCATTGACCCTTTCACAACACCTTTCATGGAGGAAATCCTTAAAGGTGTTGCTGGATGTGAGATATATACCTTCACTAATGGCTTCTCAGGTTACCATTAGGTAAATATAGGTGAAGAGGACCAACCAAAGGCAATGTTTGCCACCGAATGGGGATCATTCACGTATACTATCATGCCCTTTGAATTGAAGAATGCCCCAATTGTGTTCTCACGTATAGTTGTTGAAGCCTTTAATGACTTCATCCATAAGTTTATTCAAGTTTACTTGGATGATTGGAAAGTTTATGGTTTGGTCAAAGACCATTTTTCTAACTTGAGGCTTATGCTTGAGTGCTATCGGGTTTTACAAATATCTTTGAACTTGAAGAAGTACCTATTAACTACACCATTTGCTGTGCTATTAGGACATATAATATGTAAAGGACTTTTGTGGACCTAGTGAAGTTGTTTGTTATTCTTCACCTCCCAGTTACCAAGACTTAGAGTGAGGTCCATACCTTTTTAGGCCATATCGGTTACTATAGAAAGTTTATTCATGGATATGTAAAGATTGTCATGCCCTTCAAATAACTTCTAAATCATAATGAGCATTTCATATGGACTTCTTGCAAAGAATATTTTTAAGCACTAAAATACAAACTGGTCACTGTGCCTATCCTCTAGTTTCTCGATTGGACAAAACCATTCCATGTCCATGTTGATGCATCTGGAATGGCTATTGGTGAAATCCTTACACAACCAAGTGAAGGTCACCTGGATCATCTAATTTACTTCACCAGTAGAAAGATCACTTCAATTGAAAGGAACTATACCACTATGGATCATGAAGCATTATCGATGGTATATGCTTTGCATAAGTTTTGACAATACTTATTGGCCACTCCTTTTTTTCTCTATACCAATCATGACGCTTTGAAGTGCCTTGTCAATAAACCGGTACTACATGGATGGATTTGTTATTGGATAGTGTTGTTCCAAGAATTTTAATTTTTCATCATGGTGAAACTTGGGAAAGCCAATTGTGGACCTGACCACTTGTCCAACATTGAGTCTAGAGAACCCTCACATGCCATTGAAGATGAGTTACCTGATGCTCAACTATTATATGTCACCCATGTGCATGAGGAGCTCAAAGATATTATTGCTTTTCAGACCTCTAGTTGAACACTCAATAGTCTCGCTCCCTAGGCCAAGAAGTAACTCACAATCCATGTCATACCATTTCAACTCATCAAAGGAGATCTTTACAAACTTGGCCGTGATGAGATTCTTCGGTGCTATGTTATGCAACATGAGCATCCTGAAGTACTCTGATAAGTTCATAAAGGAATTATTGGAGGACACTATGTTGGAGAGGCTACTGCATGTAAGGTTCTATTGGCCAAATTATGTTGGCCTACTCTCTTTAAATATGTTAAAGTGTATGTTAGGCAATGTGATATATGTTAGTGCATAGAAAAACCTAACTGAAGAGATGTCATGCCTCTATAGCCAATACTTTATCAAGAACCATTTGAGAAATGAGCCATTGATTTTGTTGGACCCATCACTCCAACTAGACAAAAAATAGGTTCTTGATACATCATCATAGCAATTGACTACCTCATGTGATGGGTTGAAGCTACACCAAAAAAAGACTATACTATCGCTACTATTGTGCACTTCATTTGGGAAAATATCATAACTTGGTTTGGATGCCCACTAAGTTTCACAAGTGATCATGGTACCCATTTCTTGAATGAAACAATTCGTGTCTTACTGAATGAGTTCATGATCGCACACCATAAAATGACACCATACCATCGTCAATCCAGTGGCACTATCGAGGCCTTCAACAAGATCCTAGGAACCACTTTGATGAAGATTTGTAATGTTGGCTGAACAAATTGGGATGATAGGGTATCTAATATCCTATGGGCATACTGAATGACTTAAAAGTACCTAAACAAAAGTATCCCATTCAATTTGGTATATGGAAAAGAATCATTCCTTCTAGTTGAGTTTTTAGTACCATCTCTTTGTATAACACATGTAGGATAATTGGATGAAGAGGCATCCTTGAAAGCACACTTATATGTTTTGTTACAACTTGATGAAACCCAACTCCTCTCTCATTGGAGTCAAGATGTATAAAAATGCAAATAGAAGGCATGACATGACTGCCACTTAAAGCACAAGACATTTACTCTAGGCATGAAGGCCCTACTATACGACTCCAAGTTTACGCACCATCTTGGAAAACTTAGGATTCACTGGGATGGTCCTTTTATCGTTCATAGCATTCGATCTATCGGAGCATGTTAATTACAAAGATTGGATGCCTAATTCTTTCTTGGGAATTATTATGGAAGTTGGATTCGGCCTTATTTCACTTCTAAATAATTGAATTATTGTAATCAATAAGGCTTTCGCCATTAGTTTAGGATTTCTTATTTTCAATAAAAGCATTGCCTTTATTGTGCACAAATGTTTTTAAATGTAGTTTTTATTAATATTTTATTTTTCATTTCGTGGTGGACCATGAATCCAATTTAGTGTGGGGTGCGAGGTCTAAAGTCTTGATAGAAAAACACAAAAATTACCTAGACATGTGTGTTACATAGACACACAAGGGACCTTGATGTGAAAGGAATTTACAACACGTAAGTGCGTAAAGGCATTCGAGTTATTTAAGGCACAAAAGGGTGGAGTGTTCCTGATTTAAGTTTGAAAAATCAAAAGGAACAATTGTCTTCCACCCTATGAAAAATGTGGGACACAACTGTCTTCCACTTTAGGAAGGTGCAAGATGGGATGTGCCATTAATGTGGAAAGAATAGTTATGGTAAGAGAGGTGCCAATGACATGATGTGACAATACCATTAAATGCATTAATTACTAAGATAGAGGATCAAAACACAGCAGCCATAATAATATAAATTAATGATATGAAGTGATGGGTGAAGGAAAGGTACTAATGATAGTGAAACCCCCCCCCTCTTGAGCCTATAAATAGGAAAGTTAAACTCTTTTTACAAATTACCTTTGTGAGTATTTGAGATTAACAGAGCAGAGAACAAGCGAATACCAGAGCTGAGAAAAGTGAATCCAGATCCGAACAAAGTGAATTCATTTCCACAATAACCTATAGAGGGAATTGTAAATTTACGGACAAATATTCTCAGTTTGGTTACGTGAAAGAAACATAAGGGTAGTGTCAAAAGTTACAGGTTGTAGGTTGCATAAGTCCACCATTAGAGGAAATTTAACCTCAAAAAGCTGAAGTAGTTAGTTGTAACCATGTATTCATTTGGGAACATTGGATAATCATGTGTGAACCTTTAGGTGCCTCAAAGGGTGATGTAGCCTAAGAAAAAGGCCCAAAGAACTGAACCACTACCTTTGATACCAGAGGAAGAAGAGGTATGTGAAGGAGACATGATTCTTATTAGGGAAGAGACTCTCAAAGAACAAGTTCAGCATGCAGAGGAAGAATAAACAAGCATGACATGAAAAGTAAAGAAGACTCAATCATCCCTGGCAAAGAAGGTTGCATCATCCCCTCCCCCACCTCTATTAATTAAGGAAATGTAGTATCCAAAATTGGTGTTGCATGCAGATAATTGGGTCTTCAAGGTTTCTACTTAAAAAATATTTGATTATAATCATCAATAAATTACAAATAAGGTTAAACTCCATAATGACTACCGGGTCAAGCACCAAAACACCAAGAACAAGGTGGTGTTTTATCGTAAGATCTTCAACTAGCTAGATGCCACAGGGTTGTTTTAGCTCTTCAATTTACCCTAATTTTTAAAACCCATGAAGGTAGTTCAATTCCTTCTCTCACACATCCATGAAGATTACATCTACTTCACCAAGTGTGGTATAAAGATCATGCTTGAGAAAATAACCAAGGTTATGGGATTATGATGCTCAAGGTTGAGTATGGTTGATGACTTGGTAGACACCAAGGAGATCCAAAAGACCACCATGACACTCATGTAACAAAATTAGGGCCATGCCATGCACATCAAGAACCTATAAGATCTGGCCCTCTGGGTTACGGTGTAGATCATTATGACCAAGATTGGTGGGATTGACTGATGGAAGGAGGTCGACATGGCACACTTCCATATTGCCCACCAAGTCATTTAGAGACTAAAATACAATTGGGATATGTATTTTACCTAGAAGATCATCGAGGATGTGAAGAATACTCATCAAATGCCTAAGCATAGGTTTCTATAGGGGGTATTACTTCTCTTAATGGTTTTTGATAAAATCAATGTGCTAGATTATAGCTCGAGAGCATTGAAGTGGGTATACCCTCCCACGCACAAGTCCCCTACTGAATGCTGGAAGGTACTAGTTTGATGGGATAGAAGTAGTGTTCAAGAATGAGTGGTGCATCCCAAAGGACTTTCCCCCTTTGGATATGGAACAAGCACATTTTTACATAAAATAACACTTCTCCCTTGCATGCATTAGAATGAACCCTTCCAGAGAGCTCTCTGCATGGTTGAAGTTACCATATGCCTTTTTGGCATGGTACTTCGTAGACTCTATGAACTGGATATACATCGCACAATCCACTATCTTGGAAGATAAAAAGATTATATAGAGATTCATACTCTCTAAAATATGTTCATCTATCTAGGCAAGAAGTCCTATCGAGAGAAGAGGGAGACAGACTTGATGGATATCAAGGTAAAGTAGATAATGGTGGGCAAACAAGTACACTAATTTTATATATGATGCAGTTGTGAAAGATTCTTTAGGCCAGAGAACCTAAGGAAAATCTCCGAAAAGAACCCCCATTGAAAAAGAAGTGGCTAGACCTTGGTGTCAACATAAGTGGATAATAGACTCCATAAAAGTGACATAAAACTACCTAGACCCCTCAACTAGGCCCCACAACTTTGCATCCATCTCCACCTTGTTATTATCCATCTCCACCTCACTCTTTTCCATCTCCACTTCACCTTTCTCCATCTCCACAACACCCTTCTTCTCCCCAACCTTCTCCACCACCAATAGTCCCTCCACATCCACTCTCTCCTCGACCTTCACCTTTTCCACTTAAGGTTACTCCATAACCACATCCTCTAAAGCATCTAATCTAAGACCTACCCAATAATAGACCACCGAGAAAACACCCCAGTATGACATTCTAGAAGTACAAGTTCATAACTTAGATTTTGGCTCCGAAAAGGCTCCCTCATCGATGCGAGAGGAGAAATCCATCTTCGATGACTCATTTTTTGATGTTGAACCATTCTATGGTGAAGAGGATAGTGGGAAGAAGAGAGTAAAAGGGATGTTGGTAGCACTTCCATGGATACTGAAGAAGAGGCCACCTTAGAGTGTGACCCTAGTAAGGGGAAGGAATTGGTCAGGTCCACAGAAGAGCTTGATGATGATGCATCTACCAATCTGCATGAACATTATCAGTTTAGCATCCCTGGTAGCATGCTCTATCTATGGCCACACTTCATTCCATGAGATGCAACCTTATAAACAATTATCCTTCCTCTTGGACATGTATAATGAGGAGAGAATTTGAGCTTCCTCCAAACAACCTCTCATTGGGACTAGATGATCTTGTGCTACCTAAGCTGCTATGGGTGGATCCTTAAGAGATCTCCCCTTTCAAGCAAGCATGACATTTTTGAAGATGGCCATGGAGGTCATGCACTAGAACATTTTTTCTAACACTAATGCATGCATGATCAAGAAGAAACATACCCAAATTATGGGTATGTACAACAAAGAGGTTATAAAAAAAGCACTCATTGAGGAAGTGGCCACTTTGAAGCAACAGATCCAAGAGGCAAAACTAAAAGCTTTAAACCTCTGTAAAATAATTTTTCAATAAGAACTGACACTAGAAAACAACGCACCTCTTGATGGGGATGTCATAGGTAAGTTAGAGACCTTGGTGAATCTTCTACTAATCTGGTGCAAGGGCAAACCATGTCAAAAGATGAGGGATTAGATCTAGCAGAATAGTTCACCATGGTAGTATAAGTCTATAAGCATGCCATAGAAAGGAGTGGGGAAGTCATCCCCATTTTGGATAAATTTTTTGATAGGCTGGCATACCCAAATAAAATCTTGGAGGCTTGGATCCAAGCTGAAGAAGCCCAAAGGCAGAAGCTGGCTAATGTTGTGCTCTTAATAAGGGATCGCATTGAGAACACTAAAGCATTCAAAGATGTGGAGATGATGGAAGAAGCCATCAATACTCATCATTAATAATTGAATGTGAGTTTTGTTGCCCTTTGAGGATAGGTTGTCAAGGAAGTCTCATCACTTAAAGACATTCAAAAGGATGCTACCACATCCCTAGATGAACTGGTTAAGAGGGATAATGAGATTTCCATCCAACCTAAGGAGATGAATAAATCAAAAGGGGTCATAGAAGAAATAATTTCCAAAGTGTTAGAGGCATTTTCACATTGGGACAATGTTAAGAAGGAGATCAAACAGATGGGACCCAATTTTTTGATAGAAGCCACTAGCATGACTTAGTTCGGGGCAGACTAAGAGCTTAGTGTGGGGTGATGTTGGCCCCAAAGTTTGGATAAGTATTATCCATTTTGGCACATAATTGACATGGTGCAAAATGATCATGGCATAGAAGGACCATGGCATGGGAGGACCATGGTGCAGAACTTGCTAGGCACAGAAACACCATGGCATGGAGCCTACAGGGTACAAGAAGACAACGACAGGAAGGACCAGTGTGAGAGGACCCAGTCAAAGAAGATTTAGTCGTGAGGAACTTGAGGACTTAGGAGTCAAATATAAAATGAAAGACTAGGGGAGCACATGGGAAGAGGGAAAAATTAAAGGAATGATGCATATGGGACACCCAAACCTTATTCATAGGAAATTTTACACCAACCCACAAGGAGAGGAATGCATGAAAACAAAGATCTAACATTGAGCATGGATATAGGGGGGGTAAAAGCCTAGATCTTTAGGAGGAAAGTTTATTGAATGCCATGACTTACAGTCTGTCAGGAATTCATTGGATAATTTATCGAGTCATTAATTATTGTAAACACTTGGTTAGGGATAAACAAGTATAAATACTCCTATTGTAAAGGACTACGTGGATGATGATAGAGGGATGTATTGTTAATTTTGATATTTAATCTTAATATATGAAGTGGGTTTTATCAAACTTCCTATGTTCATGATGAATGATGTGTGAGTTACTTAGCATGAATTATGGCTTATCTTTTCTTTTATAAGAAGTAACTCTAAAACTACAATGTTGTTAATCTATGTAATTATGATAGTAGAACTTAGAACTCCAAGGATTGTAAGAGTCTATCTTTGCATTTATGGAACATCTAATTAAATACATGTTTGACATAAAGAATATAACTAAGTAATATTGTGTAACAAAAACCTACAGGAATCGATCTTAAGCTACACAATTTGGGTGAGCATGCAAGACTCAGTCTTGCGTGAAAGGGCTAGCGTATTAGCTCATTGAGATAAACTTCAATATCAATGTTATATTTTAAATAAAAAACCCCGACACACCACTAGGCTATCATTATCATCTTTTAAATTTTGGCTACAAACATTTTTATAATTGGACTTCCCAAACCAACGGTCAATCATATCCCTAGTTGATGTGGACTTGCCTCATCGCATTGAACATAGGTTTTAAGCTATATGTCGACCCCCATGTATTGAATACCGGGATGGTAGTTCATTGCATTAGATAATTTTCATTAATAACCCACCATAGCTTAGTATGGGAATGATGTTAGAGAGTGGTCATCTGAAGGAATGGACTCTAAGACCTCCTACTTCTAACACTCAACTCACTCACTACTAAACTATCATCACCAGGTTCTACTTAATTTTTTTTGTCCAATATTTACTTTTTATTTAAATTTGAAATAATTATAACATAACAAGAAGAGATAAAAAACTAAAAACTCAAACCAAAATAATTTTTTTCCTCTTAAATTTTATTTTCTTATTACCATAACACAAAATCATTATGGTCTCTTTATAGTTCCTTGCTGAAATTATCATCATTCTCTAACCTATTGTTTTATGTATATTTTTTAAATATTAAGACAAATGAAATAAGAAACTTTAATATTATATAAAGTGAATACACACACACACACACACACACATGTGTGTGTGTGTGTGTGTGTGTGTGTGTGTGTGTGTGTCTACAAGACACACACACACACACACACAAAAATAAATTATGTTTTAAATAGTTGGAATCATTGTTCCTTCATGTATTAACTGAAGAATGTATTAAAAATAGCTTGGTTTTTAATTGTAACATTATGTATTCAACTAACATGTAGGCATTGTGAGTGTGACCATCCTATGTGGTGAGTCCAATATATTCGACAACAAAGTCAATCATTGCTTGTGTGTAGGTGTTCACCCTTAAGGTGTTACATTACTTTATTGTTAATACAAATTTGCATTCTATACATTATTTTGCCTTGTTGGGTTCTTTGATTATAGGCTTAAATTTATTATCCCCATAAGACATCAATGTGTTATAATGGATTGGATTTAATTACATATTATATCATTAACATGAGATTCTGACTCAACAAAAACTAAACAAGATGATTTTTGACTAAAATTTGAAGTCAGTGAAAAAATCAATCAAAACTTAGAAAATTAAAAAAAAATTATTAAATAATAGTAAGTTTTAGGGGGGAAATACTATTAAAACACGTTTTATAAGAAATCAAATTAAAATACACTTGAAAATGATCATGTACATCTAACACACATATTATACATAAAGAAGTAAATATAGAAATATTGAATGTTCAACACTTGAAACTTGAGAGTTGATTAGAAATAAGATTTTCTTTTATATTCATAAAATTATTTTATTTTACACAAAACATGGATTTATAAATCCATGATGATGTCATCAACAAAGAAATGTAATATATTTAAGATAAAACTAAGATTGAGAGGAACTTGCATCACTCTGTTTGACATGAGATGCACTATGCTAGACCCTATGATTCTTTTCATATGCCAAGGATGCAATTATAGTTATTATACATAAAATAGAGGTAGCAAATTATTTTGAGATAGCTATGGGTAGTATTCTTAGTACATGGTTTTGGTACATGTTATATTGTAATACCCTTTGGATGGTTTCTTTTTGATGTATCTACAAATCTCGCACATGCGTTAAGGTAAAGTAGAACATTGAAGTACATTATTGTATTGTAAGATATTTGAGTTAATGCAATAAGAAAGAAGATTGGTGTGCTAGAATTTTTCTCAAAAGATATTCCCTTTGTAAAAAATTTGTGTATATTGTGTGTGCACCATTTTTATTCTATAACATAGTTTAAGAATCTATTAGCATTTCTTCTCCTACATAAGTTTTTAGGTATTATTCTCTTCACTCACAACCTAAGTGGTTGGTTTAACACTTGAACACAAATCCTTTGAAGATTGGCAACTTAATGATTTTTTTTCTCAAAATAAAATTATAATGATAAATATAAAATGTTTTAGACTTCAATAAAAAAATACAAAAAATTAATATCCAATTACAAAAATAAAAAAGATTAAACTCAAAGTTTACCTTGCCTAGATGTTTTCCTAAATGTCTTACAAATATCTCAAGAAAATAAATCTCCAGTGCTTGTTTATAGAATCAATCATAAACATAATCTTCATATTCATTTGCAGACTTAGCTCCATGGCCTCTATGACTATGTATAGGTTGTTTATAGTCTCTTCGTGAGCCTTGAAGCTCTCAAACAATTGGAAGGTCGGGTTACAAAAGTAAGCACAATCATGAAGTGGACTATGGATTTGTTTTTTACAGTTGGTCAATTATATTCCAAATGAACTTGTGGTTGGCCTCCATCATGCCATAGAAAACTTTTATTTTCTCCTTGGCTAGGTCCATGCCCTCGTATATATTTTTCATTGCAAGATTTTCTCCATGAAAAATAAAAATTAAAGGTTTGTGATATTTAAAAAATATTTAATTATATACTTAAGTCTTGAATGAAGAAATAAAATAAATCAAAATAACTATAAAAAGGAAAAATTTAGAAATTTAATTTTTTTTACATCTACATTTCCCTTCTTGGGTTGTAAAAGTGGGACTTATCAAACACCCACCATAACATAAAACTTGACACTTATCTTTGAGTAAGAAGACTTGCTCTATTTCTTGTTAATAAACATTCATTTCAACAAAGTTTCTAATTATAGTAAAGACTGCAAGGTGATGAACGAGATTACAAAATGAATTACATTGAGCCAGATTAACACCTTATTTTCTATGAACTCTCTTATTAAAGAGAGGACTCATGCATGATTGTAGATGTAATTGAAAATATTTTGACTATGTTCCACATCTAGGTTAGCCTATTACATTTTCCAAATGTCTTATAACATCAAATCAATGCAATGGGATGGGAAAGGAATCAAGAAGATTGAAAAGTGCCTTTGCAACAATATTCTAATTTGAACATCATAATTTATTATATTTTTGTTAACTACTTTCACCACATTATTTTCACCTATTTATACTAAAACATTTTTAGAAATGTGATATAAATAATCAACATTTTTTAATCTTTTCCAAAGTATCAATTTAATTTCAAAATAAAATCTCACTTAAATAAAAAATAAAAAAGCTGAACAATATTTTATTTTTTCTATCCATACATGAATCATATAAAATAGTGCAACTAATCTTCTAAATAACTTATCATTAATTTATCATTGATTAATGATTGTTGTACATTTTCCACCTTATTTAACAAAATAAGGCCTTTAAAGAACTACTTCAAATGCAAGTAAGAGTGTCTAGAATCCTATCTCTTTTTGGCATGCCCAAGAAAGGAGGAGGTAATATATGATTGAAAAAAGTTATCCAAAATATGGAAACAATATGAATGCATATTTCTTTGCATCTTTTTGTGACAATGAATTGTTTATTTGTTAGTTGGTGTTATCATAAATTTGTTATTAATATATTTTTTATTTTAATTTATTTTTAAAAAGAGGAAAGTGGGAAGTGGAGGGTTAATTTTGCTTTATATGTATCTAAAATATTTAGAATAGTATTTTAATATAATTATTTTTTATATATGTTTTTTAAAATTTCAATAATTATTTATTAATATTGTTGAGAAATAATATTTAAACAAACAATTAATGGTCTGTGTTTTACAAAGAAGGTGACAAAGATGCATAGAGAGTAAGGGGTGTTTCCAATTAAAATATTTAGTTCAACATCTACTTTTTAAAATAGATCTAAAATAATAATGACATAATAAAATCTAAAAAAATAAAAAATAAAATAAATCTATTCTTTTCATTGAATTATGTTTTTTATTACCATAAAATAAAATGATTATGGTTTGTTTATCGATTCTTTGTTGTAATCATCACCGTTCTGTAATCTATTGCCTTATATTATTTTTCACAAATTAAGATAAATGAATAAGTAACTTTAATACCATATGAGGTGACTCCTTCAATATTTTAAAAATTTATATGCTTTAAATACCTTGAAACGTTGATTTTTTATGTAACACTTAAAGAATGTATAAAAATAAATTGGTCTTAAATTTTAAAATTGTGTATTCAATAGTAGGAGGCATTGTTAGTTCTACCATCATATGTGGTGACTCCTTTAGTCAATGACGTATACACTAGTCACTTGTGTCTAGGTGTTCACTCTTTAGGTGTAACAAAAACTTCTTTTTTAGTTGAATCACTTTATTATTATTATTTAAATTATTAATAGAAATGATCATTTTATTATTATTTTTTAAATTATTAATAAAAATGAAAGAATAAACTTCAACACTTTTTAAAGTGATTCCTTTAATATTTTAAAAATAAATATGCTTTAAATACTTTTGAATCATTTCTCCTTCATATAGTGCTTGAAGAATGTATAAAAATAACTTGGTCTATAATTTGAACATTGTGTTCGACGGGCATGAAGGCATTGCTAGTTCTAACATCCTATGTGGTAAGTCCTATATATTTATTAACCTAGTCACTAACTTCTTTTGTCCAAGTGTTGGCCCTTGAGGTGCTGACATCCTCTTCTTTCTAGTTAAGTCACCTTACTATAAGTGTGTAGATACATACATTATTATTTATTGTTAAAATAATGTTCTTGTGACCACTCCTTATGCACACCTAACTCATTCCTAATTCCATGGTCTTTGACTATCGTTCATTCATTTCTATTCAGATGTCTTATTTGTCGAAATAATTGATGATCACAATATGTCTATATTTATCATTCTTAACAACTCAAACTTACCCTTTGACTGTTCCACACTTCCAACTCATTTGTCTTTGCTTTTCAAACAAGACCTCTCCTTAAGGACAATCCTGATCATCGGTAGTGTTTGATTCTATCGGTTGCATGTTTTTACCAAATAATGGATCGCTATTCAAATTAAAATTTACCTAACAAATAAACCAACATGTTTCACAAGTCCTATTCAAAGGAATTTCAAAATGATCACTATAAAGCCATATTTTAAATCCATTTGTTTACTAAAGGCTCACATGATTAAAAAACACTATAACATCTAATTGTGCATTGAGAGGAAAGCATATATTCTTCCCAATTCTAAGTCCACACAACCCTAGTAGCCCTGAGCCGAGTTTGAGTATAGCTTCTTGAATTCCATCAATACAAGGAAATCAAGTGATCTTTCAATATTTGTGTTGAAATAAACTTGTGGTGTATTGGGAATGTTCTTACATCTTTTCCTTTGCATTATCTTATGCTTTTGATTGAATTGTGGTGTGAAATTTCTATAAAATGGAAGGTGCTATGATGCTGATTTTGAAGTCTTTTGAGCTACATTATCGTTACTGGATTTGTGTTCATTATTAAAAGTGACTTACTATGGAAATTTTGGGTCAAAGTTATTTTTCTTTGGTGATTTCAATCTTTGTTGAAAATAAGGTGAAAACTTTGGGCTGTACTTTGTTCCATCTATTCACATTACTTTGCTGGTATTATTCTAGTTACCCTTTTAGCTAACTAATCTGAATATCAGTTATTATTGCTCCTTCAAGTAGTTTTATATTTTCACAATACATTGTAAGGAATAGAAGGAAGTTTGTAAATGAACATCAATTCTAAAAAAAGAGAATTGGATGATATGATAACACCTACTTTGATAAAATTAGTGTAAATAAGTGTAAATAATTACTTATTGTTCTAGTTAGCAATAAGAAGGGAGCCTCCCCTTTCCTTGAGGAGAGATTTTATCTCATCACACTGTGGTTGAAGTACCATTTTTTTACCATTATTTCGATAACAAAATATTCACCCAACACACCTCCAAGGTGAAAAGTCATTGTTGAAGCACTTAATCACACTAAGATTACGCCAACATATAACATTATACCAATATTTTACACACACCACCGTAGCATGGGAGAATTATATGGATTTTGATCACACTTAATACAGGGGGTGTTGGGGTCAAACATAACTTCAACCACTAAGCTATTTTTCCTATTTATTTCATTTTTCCTCATGACCTATTGACCTAGGGTTTCAAGTGAATAAGAAGGTACAAAATGGATTCCACAATAAACCACATAGATCCTATCACACACACAAAGTCAATAGGTGAAGGTGCATAGATATGTTTATCAATAATAATTTTTAGAGACAAATAAAAAACAATTAAAAGGGTTTTTTTACAAAAATAAAGATATGTAAGATATGATTATAAAGATCGTTAGAGATAAAATATATAAAAAAAATATGAAGAAAATTCAACTTCTATGGTTTCCTTACCTTTATCTACTTTATTTGATACAAATTTTATATTGCCATCTACTATGGGGGCAACCCAGGGGTTTCCAAAAATCAATGTGCCAATTCCTACTTAGTCATTTGTGACACCACCTTTGTTTATCACACATTCTAATCATGATGTAAAATCCCTTATGTGAGAGATTTAAGCTCTGAAAACTAAGGTGTTACTTTTGTAACAAGGTGATTTGAAATCTAATTAGGCACTTGATTCACAAACTTTATTGCATACTCCATTGGTTTAACATATTCAAATATATCCTTTGCCAACTAATTTTGTAGTACATAAGCTTACATTGTATGATTGAAAAGGTGAACCTGATCAATATTTTAAATTATTTCACATAACATCGTTGGACTATGCATCCAAAAATAGGTTGTTGACTAAGTTATTTCCTATAAGTTTAAAATAATACACACTCAGATGTTTTTATGATCTACCACATCAATCATCTCATACATTTAATCCTTTGTCATATTTGTTCCTTAATATTTCTAAATCAATATTAGTGAAAATATTTCATATGCTTATATTTCTCAACTCAAACAAGAATCCAATGAGCCTATCATAGAATATGTCTTAAGGTATAAAACCAAGTTATCTAAAATGCCAAATCTTATGCCATATAAGGAATTACAAGAGATCTTCAAACAAAGCTTGTTTCCACCTCTACATGAATTTATTATGTGTAATTTATTTTTATAATTTATGGATTTATGTCATACAATTAAGGAAAGAGAGGTCAAGTTGTAGGCAATGAATAAGCTTAAATATGCAACCAATCCACTTTCCACTTCTCATGCAAAAAATCTAAGTAAGAAACCATAAAAGGTGAAACCAACTGAATGTAAGAGTGATTAAAATGAAACAATAAATGTAGTTTCATAACCTACTCCATGTATTGTATTATTAGTTCCTCTAAGGAGACAATTTACCATCTTACCAAACTCTCCCTACAAGGTTTTACTTAAGTTATTAAAATGTAATTTCAAATTAATCCCTCCCATTAAAGAGGTTGATATGAGTAAACCTATTCCAAAATGATTTGAACAAAAGAATTTTTTTATTATCATAAAGTACCAAGACATACTATAAATTTTTTTGTCAAATTGAGCCATAAGATTTAGGACTTGATAGATGAGAACATTATTGATGTGAGTGTACCTAATGAAATTATGAAGGCACAACCAAGTGAGAGTAGAATAATGAATATATTTAGTGATCCTTCCCTTAAGCATACAGGTCAAGAAATAATAGTCAAATAAAAAGTTCATTACACAAGTAATGCACATCCTCCACTAGCTTCTTATCATCCTCATATTGAGGCATCACATCCTTTAAATGAAAGAATTGATACATATCATGTTTTTGTGCCATCTAGACCACTTATCAGATTCACGAAGCATGAGAGTATCAAAAATTATTTTGATGTATACTCTTTTTTCATTTTAGCTTACATTGATCATCAACCTATCTAGAGTGTCATGGTTGATAATGGTTCAAATGTGAACTATCGTACTTCTTTCTCATCTGGGATACACAGATAATGATATATTTCCTAGAAACATAATAATCAAAGGCTTCAATGGTCATGTTTAGAGTTTTATTAGTGAGATCACACTACCACTATAAGTTTATATAACACGTGGCCACTAAGTTTACAATAATACCTAGTACAAGGATCTTTGATATGTTATTGGGACATCCTTGGATTTAGAAATTTCAACCAATTCCTTCTACAGTACACAAATGTTTTAAATAAATTAATGCTAATGAGGTTATCATAATTCATGGTATTCCATATGAATACCCCCTCCAACCAAAGATCAATGTTCCTACACAAAAAATTGTAATTGAATAACCTAAAAAGGTTCAACTTACTCAAAGAATTTTTAAGGAAGTGGTCCATTGTCCAAAGATACCCATCCTTGAAAATCCATTAAATCAAAGATTTATCATAGATTCTAGAAAGCCACTCTCTATTTTGACATGTCCTAGATTGGTACTACAAAGCACTAATGGCGTTCCAAAAAGGACACCAACACAAAGTTCATACACTCATTGATGGGATATGAAGAGTCATAGAGTACATCATGCTACAAAACATACACAACCTACTACAAAGTATTATCATGATAGTGGTAATCATTTTTCATATTTAAATAAATTTTTAGATTATAAGTTGTAATCAATTCCTTAATAGTGGCATGATTCCTTTCCATTCGTCAAAGTTCATCCTTCCTATGTTAGATATAAGACCTATTGATTGTGAGGTTCTTGTGGGAGTCATTGATTAGCATGTCTTTTTTTAGTTTCATAAATTCAATTTTTTTTAAAGAATATTCCAAAAAAATAAAAAATACGACCTATGCATACTATGTCTAGTTCATTTACATTAATTGATTTATGTTTAATATATGTAATACTTCTCTATATAAAATTTTCTATAAAATGTGCTTTACAAGTGTACTTGAGTGAGTTGCTGATGCAATTAATATATCCAATATCCAATTATTAAATCAAACACCTCATGAAATCAATTCGATTTAGTTTAATTTATATAATCAATAAATTAGATACTACATTGAAGTATTTTTCAATTTAATTTACAATTGTATGTACACATATCAATATTGTGTTGAACTCAAGATTTGATACACTTTATTTATATAATTAATAAATTATTTGCTTCATTGGAATCTTTGGATCACATATGATATCATAGCTGCATATATATTCCATATTATGCTGCATGTAGCATTGAATTTAATTCTTCCACTTTAATGTTTGGTAGACTATAAGTTTTAATAAAAATCTTATTCATGAATCAACCAAGTCTGCATGACATCATATCCATGCACTGTATTTTATATAAATCATCCTACATCTATTCAATGTTGGAATTGATAGCTACATTGAACTCAACCTTTTTCAATTGTACTCAATAGATTAAAAATTATAATCAAAACCTGAATGTGAACTGATTCAATTCTAAAAAATTAATCTTCAAGAAAACTATTATAAAAAACTTAATTTCCAAGCAAACTATTGTAAATATATTGATCCATATCTATTCACAAATCTTGGATAGCAAAATAGATAAAGTGACCATATTTATTTATTAATTTTGAATAGTAAAATAACCAAGGCGATCCAATTCCATCCTTATTGTCTTTTATTTCCCCCTGGTATATCTAAACACCACCGTATTACTTCAATTTATAAGATTTTCTTTTTAGAATCATTAACTTTGCATGCAAAGTGACTTACCAAAGTGTGGCACAATTGGTATCAAAATAAAATAAATAAAGATTCCAACTGTAGCAAATAAAAATATCTATTCCATGGAGAGAACTATGGATCCCCAAATTCGAGATGCTCTCTTCTCCACCCTCCTTATTCACAAAAACATGCATAAACAAAATCTAACATTTTTTTATATATTAAAACTGCTACTATGCCATTATATACCTCTAATTTTTATATAATAATTATCTCTAATTAATCAAGGCTTTGTTTATCTCCTAGTCTCCAAGAAAGGTGGAACCACCTTCTATCAATATTTAGCTCATACAATTTCAACGCCACTCAATTTTCTATTATTAAAAATTTATAAACTAACAAGATAAGTCAAAGACTTATCATTAATTATGGTGTCACACATAATATTTATAAATAATTAAATAAATTTTCCTTTATTTAATAATTATTCTAATGAGAAATTTTAAATTATTACTACTTAGAATCTAAAACCAAACTATTCACACTCTATGTAAATGATGCTCTTACATCAAACTACCCTGCTAAAAAAGGAACTTTACATGAGCCCCCACTCCTACTTCTTCTTCAATGTTCTGTCACTGGTATTTCTCTCCACCATTCTTTGTTCTACATCAAACATGTGCCCTTCTAGATCCCATGGTTCATGTGTTGATAGTAGACATGCTTCACTTGCAATGGATTTGATCTAAAAACCAGATTTACCCTATAGATAAATCATAGTTTTTCAAACAGATACTGAAATTCTCAATTCTTTAAATAATATAGGAAATGGATTTAATAATCAGACTAATCTGTGAATAGTAATTAGTCCATGCTAATAACTATTATTTTATTTAAAAATGAATTTTAATATAAAAAATCATTTCCAAAATTTATTTAAATAAAATTGATTTTTTAATCGGAATGTAAAAATAGTCTGAACAATTCGAATATGAGTGATTTGATAAACTCATATAAATCTATTGTTCATTTAAAACATTCCATACATATTTTATCTCTATAAAATAATCCCTTGATTAATTTCCTGTAATTTATTTTCTAAAATATCAATAATAATTTAAAAACTAATAATAATGGAAAACTGAAAATAAAATAGAGACCAAAGATTGTTTATGGGGTTCGCCAATTGGATACATCCCTAGGTTCATTCAAACTATTCCATTTAAATAAGATGTAAATATAATGATTAAACTTACATCCTCGAATAAATTGTATTTGATTGATCAACCTTTGAAGAACTCTGATCATAGATCACAAACATCCTTCGATTTCAAAATGATCACTTAAAAATAGATATCTTTAGAATAGACAATTAATCTATCTTTTCAAGGAGACAAAACACTCTCGAAAGGTTTATAAGCTACCTTTTGGTTACAAATCCCTCTTTGTAATCTACACATAAATATTTTTTTTGCCTCTATACCAAAAAATACACAACCTCTATATATTCCCGTACATTGTTCCCTCTGTGCAAAATCCACCACTACCTCTGTAAAAACACCTACAATTTATATTTCTCAATGCCTCCATGTCATTAGCTGGGCATTGGCTAATAGATATGTGTTGGGTAATCTTTTATGATTTTCCCTTGCCTTCGTATATTGGTTGGACATTAACCATTTTCTTGAATTGAGATTTCATCTTAACAACATGGCATTGAATTTCTTATTTCAGGAATGAATTCCACAATATAAAATGAAATAGGATTATTCATAGCCAATATTGGCTAACCATCTCCATTCTACCTCGTAACCAAATAAAACCCCATATTTTATGGGAGGTTGAAATGCCATGCTTAATTTATCTAAACACTTCCCACAAATAACATTCTATGTTACCATTATCTCCCCATAATATAACTTCTCACCATAACCATTGATAAGTGAAAATGTGGAGTATAAAGTGATAACGTGCATGTTAAACAAGAGTTTGGCACCATACATTAACTCCAACACCTTTACGATAAATAAAATAATGCTTGTCGAAAACCCAACACATATCATATCCACATGGGAGATAAAAAGGTGGGTACATGTTTAATGTTTAAAACAAATCATAACCACTTCCCACTTTCCACACCCCATCTAAAGTTAAACTGCCGACCACTTTTGAAGTGGATGATCCATGAGGCATGGTAAAAAAGAGTTTAACTTTAAGTTAAAAGATATGAGATTAAAGAAATAAAATATCCCATAACTTTTCCATGTAAACCAAAATCCATCCCTTTTAAAGTGGGGGAAAGGAATAAAGTGTGGAATAATGTTTTTAATTTTTTTTAATAATTATGAATAACCATCCATTCCCACATGTAATATTAAATTTGGTATTTGATTTTAAATATCTAATGGAATAATTAAATAATCATAAATAGGATATTTAAAGGAGGTTTTGATAAATTACGCTGAGAAAAAAAAAGTTATAATTTGAATATTATTAATAAAAGATTATCATCATGGGATAATCACAAAAAAATATTTTTTGAATCATATAAAGAGTGAAAATCCTCTGGATCAAGATTGAAAATGGCTCTCTTCAAAAATTTGTCTTTCTTTTATCATTTTCTCAATATTGTCATCAACTTTGAATACACCTACACAGGGAACAAACATATCAATAAAAAAAAAATCTTCTTTTTCTTTTGGAATTTGAAGTCACTTGGTTCCTCTACAAAGCTTCCATTTAGTGCATCAATATTCACTCCTTGTTTTTGCTTTTACCTCTCTTTGTTCTCATCTTCCTAGATAACCACCAACCCTTTTCTATCATCCAATCTGAAATCTTCTTTCTAGTCTTTGAAGGCAACTTCCTTTTATTTCTCTATCTTTTGTTCTCCTAGAATTTTTGTGATATCATTTCCTTCCATGGAAATTTTCTTTAACAAACTCAACTTCTCAACAAACCTTTCAAGATACTCCACACTCTTTATGGAAGATAAACTATTAGACAAATCTAAAAATAATATTTCTACATTCTTTTGTGGTAAAATTTCAGAATTCAAACACAAGTTACCTCACTCATAAGTTGTATCAATCAATTTGGGCTAATCAACTGACATTTCGCTCACTTTTTCCTCTTCCTTCTATTGTAAAAACTCTTTTTCACCTGTAATCAACACTTTAGAAGCATGTTCAACAATTGTAATTTCATCTTCCAATGGCAAATGCATATGTTTACACCCTCCTTTTTCAAAAGTATACGTGTTTCTTTTTCCATCATGAATGGATTTCATTTCATACTACCAAGACCTTCCTAATAGAATATGGCATA
This sequence comes from Torreya grandis, assembly GCA_037957365.1. Classification (NCBI taxonomy): domain Eukaryota; kingdom Viridiplantae; phylum Streptophyta; class Pinopsida; order Cupressales; family Taxaceae; genus Torreya; species Torreya grandis. The sequence goes on from JARHVA010007075.1 coordinate 538,433, forward strand.
CATCTATTGGCATCACATCACACATTACTTCATCTTTATAATTCCCTATTTGGAATTCTACCTTACACTATTCATTTACTAAAATCTGACAATCCTTTTATAGCCATGAAATTTTTTAAGGAGTGGGATGGAAAATTTAATTTATTTATCATTTTTTTAGACACAAGGTTACCAGTGCTTCCACTGTCAACAATTACCTTACAAACTTTACCTTGTGCTTTGCGGGTTGTCCTGAATAATGTCTTCATTTGAGCTAGTTCTTTTATAGCTCCCATATTTGGCTTGATTAGAATCCTTTTCATAAGTAAGGATTCTCCAGTTTTAGGAGCATATTCATAAATGGTTGATACAGTATCATCTTCTTTATCAACTTGCACCACATGAGCACTTCCTTGACTAGATGATGGATGATTAGGACACTCATATGATCTATGTATATATTCTTCACATTTAAAACATATACCAATAAAACCACTACTTCTATCTCTATCAAAAGGTCTCTTACCTCTGAATACTTGACCACCTTTTAGAACTGGTTCTTATGTTTGTAGACTATTTTTTTCATTATGCATCTATATTTATTTTCTTCCACTTGAATGTTCACTAGATTGTCCTTTACCCTTTGCATACAAGATATGCTTTCTTGACACTTTCACTTAATCCTTCAGACCAAGTTGATAGGCCTTTTCCACTAATCTAGGTGCTTAGAGAGTAATTTCATCATGTATGTTGTATCTCAGTCCATTGAGATACCTAGCCACTTTTTCTACATCCTCTTCAATATGTCCTACTCTAATTATTAGATTATAATAACATTTAGTGTACTGCTTTACTGATTTTTCTTTTTTGCTTTAAATTTTGTAATTTTATAAATAACTCAATTTGATAATCTTTTGGAATAAATTTACCTTTAAGTTTTGCCACTGTTCTATCCCAACTTCTAATTATGTATATGCCTTTTCTTCTTCTTTCCTCCTGCACTCTATCCTATTAGAGGGATGCATGGCTTTTCAATTTGGTACATAACAAACTTGACCATCTTATCATCAACAATATTTTCATAATCAAAATACTTATCTAATGCACTTACACAATCAATGAGATCTTTAGGATTGAGGCTACCTTCATACACTGGAACCTCTATTTTGGGTTTTGTACTCACCCCCATAATGACTCAGATCATCCTTTTTTCCATTATTTCTTCTTCTACCACCAATTTTTCCTCTAGTGACTTCTCTTCTCTGTCACTGACTTCACCCATGTCAATACATCTTCTTTGAGTCATTTCGAGATCTTGTAATCTAGCTGTGAGATTCCTTATTTCTTCCACCAATGCAATTTGACTAACTTGACTTGGTTGTGTCCTTTCTCTACCTCGTGCTCTCATTGCCATTTTTATTTTTCTTTATTTTTGATCTTAAATTATTTTTGATCCTTTAATTGTGCATCATCTGTAGTGCTCTGATACCATAATTTATGAATTAATATATCCAATTATTAAATCAAACACTTCATGAAATCAAGTCAATTTAATTTAATTTATACAATCAATAAATTATATACTGCACTGAAGTCTTTTTCAATTTAATTTACAATAGTTGTATGTACACATATCAATATTGAATTGAACTCAATATTTGATATAATTAATAAATTAATTGCTTTGCTAGAATCTTTGGCTCACAGATGATATCATGATTGTATATATATTCCATATTACATTGCATGTAGTGTTGAATTTAATTCTTCCACTTTAATGTTTGGTAGAATATAAATTTTAATAAAAATATTATTCATAAATCAACCAAGTCTGCATTACACCATATCCATGCACTATATTTTATATAAATCATCCCTCATATATTCAATGTTGGCTCTGAAAGCTACATTGAACTCAACCTTTTTCAATTATACTCAACAAATTAGAAATTACAATCAAAAACTCATTGTGAACCAATTCAATTCTAAAAACTTAATTTCTAGGAAAACTATTGTAAATAAATTGATCCATATCTATTCAAAAATATTGGATAATAAAATAAACAAAGCACTCATATCTATTTATTAGTTTTGAGCAGTAAAATAACCAAGGTGATCCATATTCCATCTTTCTTGTCCTTTCTTTCCTCGTAGTATATCTAAACACCACCATATTACTTCAATTTATAAGATTTTCTTTTCAAAATCATTAACTTTGCATGCAAATCAACTTACCAAAGTGTGGTGCAATTGGTATGGAAATAAAATAAATAAATATTCAAACTATAGAAAATAAAAATCTATATTCCATGCAAAGAACTACGGCTCCCCAAATTTGATCTACTCTCTTCTCTACCCTCCTATTCATAGAAACATACATAAACAAAATCTGATCTTATTTTTATTTATTAAAACTACTACTATGCCATTCCATATCTCTGCCTTCTATATAATTATTATCTCTAATTAATCAAGGCTTTGTTTATATCAGAGTCTCTGGGAAAGGTGAAGTCACCTTCTATCACTATCTAACTCATACAAGTTCAACTCCACTTAATTTTCTATTATAAAAAATTCCTAAACTAATAGGATAAGTCAAAGACTTATCATTATCTACGGTGTCACACATAATATCTGTAAACAATTAAATAAATTTTCCTTTATTTAATAATTATTTTAATGGAAAATTTTAACTTATTATTACCTAGACTCTAAAAACAAACTATTCACATGTTGTGTAAATGTTGTTCCTGCATGAATTGCAGAACATACAGGTTGTCACTTCCAGATGCACTTATAGGTGGTGATACTATCTCGTACCTAAAAATTTTATGTAGACAAAACCACTCTAACCTAGACAATAACACACTACATTCTTGTTCAATTCTAGTGGATTTGTCCCAATGAAAACAAGCTCTAATTTTACAGATTAAAACCAATAATAGGTTCTCTACATATTTTATATATCATTACAAGTTCAATAGAGGCATATTTTGTTATATAATTTTTCTTTATTGTACACACTTCAATACATTAAAATGTGTAATTTATTAGCTCACTTACTTTCACATTGATATATTACTAGATACCTGAATTATTAGATATACTAATGTTACAAGTTACCTATATAGATCAACATCACTCATTCATGCATGATTTTCATCTTTGATTTCTTATTTCATGTCTTGTGTGTATTCAACTAGTTTGGATTATGGACATTTGAACATGTCTTTGCTTACAACTCTAGGAATTCTTATGTGTTTATTTGCATGTCAGTGGCATTTGAACATGTACCTTATATGTGGCTCCTTGGCCTTCTTGCATGATATGTGTGCTTTTGTGTGTAATTTTTATGTATGCATCATGGCAATGACACTTGTTTACTCAAATTTTGATGCCATGATGGATATCATGCATCCTTCTTGATTTGTTCTATTCAATTTCACATACTTAATATATGATCAATGTTCACTATGTTTCTCATTGCTAATGTCTATCTAGATAGAATACTATGTATGCTTAGTTTTACATTCATCTTATGTTACTACATTACTCTATTTATCTATGATGATGCCACAATATTCAATGTTATCATTATTAATCTAGATTTAAATCTTATATATAACATCATTCACATAATTTTTTTTATTTTAAACTAAGTTATTTTACAGGATTCACAACTCACCTCAAAAGAGGGGGCATACATAGTGGTTTGTCTTAAAGACTAAGCTACAAAAATACACTACACAAATATGAAAAGATAGGATTTAATTAGTTGATCACATGCTAAACCAAAAAATTACCCAATAATTTTTTTTTAAATGACAAAGATCTATTCAAACACAGGTACATTATAATTGTATCCAAAACAAAATGTTGTTGTCACAACAGTCAGAAAATAGGGATTTCCAAATTTTTTGAGAAACACACTAAATCACAGGATAATTTGCAATAGGCATACAAAATTATTTTAGATGAATACACAAGTTTGTCTTAGAATGGGGGCATGATGCATGATATGTGTTCTAGCATTTTACATAGGTATTTTGCTAAGAAAATCTTGTGATATTACTCAGTTGCAGAATCCATATACACCCAAGTATTAAATTTGGACCATGTGAATTGTATATGAAATCTTGCTACCAAGGAATGAAACTTCATGTGATTATCTATGTTTTACACACCATACTCAAAACATACTATTTTTGTACCAATTTTACATCAAAAATAAATCTTATTCCATATGTAGTGGTTAATTTACCTTTTGCATCATTTTTTCACTATAATGATCTGGTAGGATTAATACAAATATTTCAAGATAATCTATTAATTTTGGTATGCAATAATGGATTCAAGTACACCTTGATTTCTTAAGCACACTTACCTATTAATGAGGATTGGGGCATGCACAATTTAATCAAAGTATTTCAATGAAGAATAAATATCCAAGGGTCTTTTTCTCTATAGTCACCAATTTTACACCAAAAAATAGAAGGGTTTGCATACCCAATCAGGGGTATTCATTTATTATTATTCTATCTATAACTTCCTTATCTTTAATTTCATATTTTTATCCTAAGTAAAGACTAATTTATGCATGTTTCATTACAGGTTTTCATGAAATACAATTCAATGTGTGGCCTATATTCAATACTGTTATTCATAAGTAAGTTTAGGTACAAATATTTTCCTTTTACTCAAGTAATTTCACTTTACTACATTACTATAATAAAATGGGGTCAATAATTTTTAAAACAATGCACTTGTGACTACTCCTTATGCACACCTAACTCATTCCTAGTTCCGCAATCCTTAACCACCATTCCTTCAATTCTATGTAGATGATTTATTCCTCAAAGAAACTAATGATCACCAAGTGTACCTATTTCTCATTCTAAATAGCTTAGGCTTACCCTCTAACTATTCTGCACTTCCAACTCAACTATCTTTGCTTTTCAAATAAGGTCACTTTTTCAAGAGAATTTTGCTTGTTGGAAGTGTCTAATTTTGTTGGCTAGTCCTTCTACCAAATAACATCTAGTTACTCAAATTAAAATTTACCTAAAGGGTTATCTTGCACATTTTTCAATTCTCATTTGATGAAATTCCAAAATGATCACTATAAATCCACATTTCTAAGTCATTTGTTCATTAGAGGCTCACATAATTGTAAACACTTGATCATATAATTACACATTGAGAGGAAAACATATATTCTTCCTTACTTTGAATCCACACAACCCTAGTATGCCTAAGCTAAGTCTAAGTACACCTCCAAGGTCACAAGTCATTGTTGAAGCACTCAATCACACTAGGATTACACTAGCATATAACGTTACACCATTCTTTTACACATTCCACTATGGCACGATAGAACTACATGGAGTTTGATCTCTCTTTGGAGTATTAGTAAGTAGGCAACACTCATTAAAATGGGTGTTAAGGTCAATCATAAATTCCACCACTAACCCATTTTTCCCATTTATTATTTTCCTCATGGCCTATTGAGCTAGGGTTTCAAGTGGTAGTTTCCAAAATGAGTCACATAGATTCTATCACACACACAAAGTCAACAAGCAAAGATGCATATGTCCAAAATTTTAGAGAGAGAAAAAACTCTACTAGATGCCAACACGCCCTAAGGACACCAATGTAAATCACTTATGTATGATTCCAATGATCTTGTCCCAAATTCAATGAATCCTTGTTCTTGATTCAAATCAATAACATATAGTCATATATTCAATCTCATAGATGTACTTACAATCTTACATGCCTGATTTCCAACTACTTTATTCTTCTTTGGTATTTTCCCCTTTTAAAATATTTCTAAATTTAACAAGTCCTAGATAAAAAATGCTTAATTTATGTTTATTTTATACATTCTAATTTTACATAGAAGTTTGTCTAATTAAGGTTAAAATTACCTTAACCCCAAATTTGATAAAACAAAGTGCAAATTTGTATTCTATTAGAATTTTTCCTTGTTGTATTCTTTGATTCTATGATTGAATTATCATCCCCACAATACATCAATTTTTTTTTAAAGTAGATCAAATTTAAGTCCATTTTTATCATAGACATGAACTTGGACTCAATAAAAACTTGACAAGATGGTTTTTGACTTGAGTTTAAAGTCAATAAAAAAAACTTGGCTAAAAATCAACATATTTAAAAATCACTAAATAAAAGAAAAAATTAAGGAAAAATAATATTAATATTCATTTTAAATTAAATCAAATTAAAATACAGGTGAAATTAATCATGTACATCTAACATACATATTATACACAAAGAAATAAGTAAATACTACGATATTTAACATTGAACACTTAAATTTGAAACTTGAGAGTTGATATGAAATAAGAGTTGTTTTTATATTCATAAAATTGTTTCCATGTAGACAAAATATGGATTTTGAAATCCATGGCAATATCATTGATATATACTAGTTGACCTTATTTACCATAGCTTTGCCAATTAGCTAAAGTAATTATCTGTCAAACTACTACTATAGTCCTTGCAACTCTTTTGTAAAACATGACAAAGGGACATTGAGAGCCTTATTCTGATGTTGAACCCACAATCATTTATACCAAATGAATTATTCAAGTTTCTAAATATAAGGATGCTCTGGTAATCTTATACCCACATGGAATCTGATGTAGATCAAAAAATTATCCATTTATTTGATCTAGTTGAGAAGATATTTTTAGTTTAACTTATACATGTCCACCATCAATAGTAGCTTATAAGGCCCTAAATTAGTGCTAGCTAAGGGGTGAGGTTGTGAGTCAATTTTGAGACTAACATATTGACTAAATTCACAAGAGTATTCAATTGCATATTGATGTTAGCCATATCTTCTTTCATTTAATTTCACATGCTATGCATATCTCCTTTCATTTTATTATGGAAATTATCCATATTTACTTTCATTTAGATGTTATGTTGTGCATACTACCATCAAGATCACATTTCATTTCAGACAATATGTTGTGCATAATATCAACAAGATTACACACTTTGTCATCTAGCAAAGAAAAACCATAATCCCACTTGATCCAAACTCAGGTACAATTTCATCTTTATTATGAGTTTTAACTGGCGTGTATGAATTATTTCCATAGCCTCTAGTGTACATTCTTATCATGTTGAGGCTTGGCAATGCAAAATTTGATTTGACCAAAGTTTGACCAATTGGTTCTAGAATTAGGTCGACCTTAAATCTAAAACTTGAAAGAACAATTCCCATCTAATTTTTTTTTGATATTTATAAAAATTTAAAGAAATTATAATAATTCCAAAAATTAAAATAGGAAGAGTGAATTTATGAAAAACCACAAATGTGAAATAACTCACTCAAACATGATAATATAAAGATGAAATTTTGACTGTAGCTTCCATGCATAATTACAAACATCTTTTAAAACAAATGTATAAAAATTAGTAATAGTTTGTGAGATATAAATGATTCTTAAAAAGTAAGATTGATCATGATTTTTCCCAAATCAAAGCTCCAACACAACTTGTAATGACATTACCATACCCACTAGAGTAGAATCATACTAATAAATAACAATCTAATTAAAATAAGATAAAATAATGAAGTATATGACTAAGACACTTTAATGGGGAAACTTCTACAAGCTTAATATAAGAATAGAATTTAAAATATGAAGATCAAATACTAACTATTAGCTCATAAATAACTTACTTATGCTATGGAAACTCCCTAGGCCAACCCTAATACAATTATGAAGCTATACAAATGATAATATGAACTAAAAAAAGGTTGTGCTAGCCACATGTTGGCCACACATTTCTCAATACACACTGTAATTTAAGGGTGTCACATACAGACTTAGCTCATGGCCTCTATGACTATGCAAAGGCCAATCATAACCTCTTTGTTAGCCTTGAATATCTTAAGGAACTAGAAGGTTGGGTTCAAAAATTAAACATAACCATGAAGTGGCATATGGAGGTTTTTCCATAACTTTTCATTGATATCCCAAATGATCTTGTAATTGACCTCCATCGTGCCATACATTTTTCTTATTTACTCTTTGGCATTGTCCATGCCCTCATATATATCTCCCATCATGGATTTTATCTAGAAACCATATGAAGGAGAGAAAAAAATGGATCTATGACCTATAAAAACTATAAAAAATAAATAAATCTATATTTAGGTCTTAAATGAATAAAAAAATAAAATAGAATAATATTTTAAAATACAAAAAAAGAAAAATTAATAATTTTAAAATGCATTATAATTACAATCTCCATTACCAAAATTCAAATTGGGAATCATCAAACATCCACTCTATAACATTAACCCTATCACTAAAAATCCCCCTCATTGCAGTGCTAATCTGCTTGTTGCTTCATTTTATTTTATACCATTGTTAAATTCTCTCTTAAACTAGCTAGTACCTCCAACTGGTGTTGAATATGATCTTCTATAGATTGAACCTTTGGTTGTAACCTCAATGATGAGTTAATGGATAGGGTTTGATACTCATAAAGTGTTATAAATGAAGACCTTTTAGAAGAAGTATGAAAATAAGTGTTATACCACCATTCTGCTAGTGGCAACCAATGAACCCATCTCTCTTGTTTATCTAATGCAAAACAACAAAGATAAGCCTCTAGGCATTTTTTGACCACTTATGTTTTCCCATCATATTGAGGATAATAGGATGAGATATGATCTAAACAAGTACCCAAACATGAGAATAATTCAATCTAAAAATTACTAGTAAAGATAGAATCATGATCACTTACTATGATCTTAGGGGTACCATGCAACTTTTGAAGTATATCTAGAAAAGCATAAACGATTGTACTAACTAAAAATGGTTGTGACAAGGAGCAAAAATGGGCATATTTTTTGAGCCTATCCATAATTACCATGATGATATTTTAAATTTCAAACCTTCATAAACTTGTATCTATGGAGGCCTCCTCCCACCTCTGGCTAGGAATAGATGAGGGTTACAAAACACCTAGAGTCTTAATTGTTTCACCCTTGTTTTGTTGACAAACCATATATTCAACCATAAACTTATATATATTCCCTTTAAATCCTTCCAAAAATAAATCATACTTGATTCTATAATATGTATTTAAAAATCTTGAGTGCCCTTCTATTGGAGATTTTTGAAGCTCTGTAAGGATATTATGTTTGTGGACAAAATTATTACATAGGTATAATTGATCTTTATACCATAAAGCACTCCCTTTCCAATTAATTTTTTTAGTAGCACTAGAATATTGTTATAGATTTTATTTAACCCTTTTTAATATTTTAATATTAGGGTTAAAGGGGTATAAAAACCTAATAAAATTGATGAATAAAACCATTATTGATCAATTTAATTAAAATTATTCAAATAACACAATATACTGAATCTAAAAAATTACTAAAAATGGGAAGTACAATTCTAATTGATATCTTGATAATTATAACAAAAATAATGGATAATACTTAGCTTATTTTTAGATTTGCAGGTGGATCTAATTTATGTAAAGATGGAATCAGGTAGGTTGATTCTTAGAACCCAGTCGTTAGATTCTAAAATTATTATTTTTGGAGGCTTGAACACTTACATCAACCTATGGATATTTGCATCGACGCTTCAATATGTGGCTTGATGTTTTTGTCATGTATTGAATATTAATTATATTGAGAAGAGGTTTCCTAGACCATTTATGGTATCCTTTCTTTCTATGTTCAAGATCACATGGACATGCTTTATATGACTGTGTATAGCTCAAATCCCAATTCCTCACCTTAGGTTAGGTCACCTTGCAAAAAATGTTGAGTATGATGCCATCTTTTATCGTCAGTAGATGCCTCCTTCTTGACAACTTTGGATTACAGAAAACCCGTGACAGTAGGCAGGGGGCGAATGGCTACGGCTTCACACTATTATTCAAATCAAAATACAAACACTTGTTTTAATTTTTGATTCTCAGGATCCTTCGAAAAGGGCAAGAGAAGAGCATACTCTTGAAAACAAGGCTACTATATTTCTAATGCTTAGAATTTTTTTGATGATAATGCTATGGAGGAGAGGCCTATATATAGTATTTTGGGAGGTCCTACCTGAATCACTGTCAAGGCGGTGTCAAGTCCCATCATACTTTACAGCGTAAAAGTTGAGCTACAGGGAAATGTTGTTGGATGCACTAGCTGATGATGATGTTTGGTGACGTGGGTCCAACATTGCTTCCGCTTCATCCACTAAGTCATCTTCGCTGATTGGATTAAAAAGACATCTGAGCTAGAAGGTATTGGAAAGATGCCAGTGCTGGGGTCCAGCTTTGCATGCATGATATCATGGAGTGATGTAGAAATAAGATTCCCACTCCATCTGTCTTCGAATGATAGTATGCACGATAATGTCTTGATCATAGTTCTCCTCTTCATATATATGGTGTGGGCCATGCCTAGCAATCCACCGGTACAGATGTTCATTAAAGGGAGACTTGATTTTTATCAGCCATGTCCATAATGGATGCTTTAATAATTCATTGAATTGGTGATAAAGAAATTCATTGTTCAGTCTTTCTATGTAGATGACTCCAGAATTCTGGTGGTGATTTGCCTGGATGGTAGCTGCTGAAGACATTTGCAAATCTTGTCCTGCTGCATAAGAAATCCTTGTATATCGTGGATGCAACCCTTCATGAAGAATCTGTTCTTGGACAAGGATGTTCAAAGACGGAAATCCTTGATTATATATTCTGGTTAGGTTGAAACCAAGAATGGGTTGATGCATGAGTGTTGCTAGAGGATTTCTACTAAGCCAATCTACAATAACATTGTCAGTTCCTTTGATGTGTTCAACAAAAAAATTAAACTGGTTAAAAAATGCTTGCCATCTAACATATTTACCACGACCATCCTTCCGACCATGATCCTTTTCTTTAAAGGTCATAAATCTAGTACAGTCGATAATTACAACAAAATGGGGTAAATGGAGAAGTTTTAACATAAACTTCTCTAAGCATTTCTTTAGAGCATAGATTTCTTTGTCAGAATAAATCTATTTAAGTACATCAAGACTGAAAACTCCACTAACAAATTCATAGATGAATTCTTTATTATTATATACACAAACAAGTACTCCTCCCCATGCAATATCAGAGGCATCAGTATAAACCTTCATTTGATCAGATTTTGGGATATGAAGTCTGGGAGTGAAGCAACTATAGATTTGATTTTCTGAATAGCTGCTGTATGTTGTTCTTCCCAACAAAAAGCTTTTTTCTTTTGGAGAAGTTCTTATATAATGAACATGTCTTCACCAGAGTTAGGATAAAATCTATTTAGATAATTTAGCAATCCCAAAAATGCTTGAAGCTTAGACTTATCTAGCTTTTCTGGAAAACTGATGACTTTCTCCTTAATATGTGGTTGGATCTATAGTCTAGAATCTTGGATCACCATTCCAAGAATATTGCATTTAGTTTTATATAACTAAATCTTTGTTTTAGAAAGTACAATTCCTGCATCTTGAGCCAGTTGGAAGAAATGGGAGAGATGAGTAAAATGGTTAGTCAAACTATTGCTGAAGATTAATAAATCATCAATATATACACACAAAAAGTTAGAAGTGCCTTGGAAAATTTTATCCATGTGAGCTTGATAATATGCTGGGGTATTCATCAAGCTGAAAGGCATTACTGTCCATTAGAAATGGCCAAAAGGGCAGCTAAATGTTGTCTTTTCCCTGTCAGCTTCTTTGACTTTGATCTGATAAAAGCTAGATTTACAATCAAACTGGGAGAAGTATTTACATGTTGTGACTTTCTCCAATAGATAACTTTTATCTAGAATTGGATATGGAAATGGCTGTGTAATAGCATTTAATGGCTGATAATTGATGAACATTATTTTCTTTCCTCTTTTCTGCTCAGAATGTTTGTTAACCATAAAAGCATAACAATAGAAAGGGGAAGTTGATTTCTCAATGAAGCCATTGGCCTCCAGTTCTTTGATCTGGAGTTCCATATCATTATAATCTTGAGCTGGTATTGGGAATTTCTTCCCAATCTTTATGTGCTTACCTTCGAGGATTTTTATATCCATCTCGGGCATAAATTTCAACCAAAACTGCTGAGGGTTGTCAGAACAAATGGTGGCTTTAATCTTATCTCCTATTTCTTGTATTTCAGCTGGGATGATTATTATTAGTGTTTGAGTCATTGAACTTGGAAATTGTTTAGTGGCATAGATAAGGCGAGGGATTCTAAGCCTTTCATTTTCTATTGTGAACATGATACTCTTGGTGGTTGAACCATAGGGAGAGTATCTGTCAATAAAGGCACCGCCTAATAGAATATCTACAGGCATTCTATCTAAAGCAAAAAAGTCAGCATGGAAGATTTTGTCTTAGATCTTAAGGGTTTGCTGATGTTTGTATTTATTGTAGATAAAACTTTTCCCTTGGACATCGAGGCTCTTATAAGCTAGAGCATCATCCAATGTCTTCCAGTCATGGATGAGTTATGATTTAGCAAAGGAGATAGAAGCTCCTATGTCTATCTGGGCATCTACTAGTCTGCCATTAATTTCTAAAGTAATGAACTAGGCAAACTTTCCATTAATCAGCTATGTAAGATAGGCTGGTTGTGGAATTTCCAAAGGAGGGATACTAGTACATACCAGTTTTTGTCTCCCTAGATCTTGAACAATGGATTGTTCAGTGTAGATGTCTTCTGCTTCTGGTTCTACTTCTTCTTCTTCTTGGAGATTACTGCATTCACCTAGGTAGTAATCTTGATCAAAGTAGAAAGAGCTTTTTACTTCATCCTTTTTTTCATCTTCGGTGGGCAATAGTACATCCCACTATGGCTCAATATTTGGTGCTTGAATTTCTCTTGGACTATCTCTATTGGTGAATTTGTTTTTGATCCAAGAGTCACTTGGCTTAAAAGAGCTTTGAAATTGCAAAGGAGGATGCTGGGGCCTTTGCAATGTTGGTGGCATCCTTGGCATTGAGGGCTGTCTCCCTCTGGATGTTCCTTCTCCTCTGGAATATCCTCTTTCTCTTAGTTTTTTTGGTCTTTTTTGGACTTCTTGGCGATGTCGAGACCAGGCTCCATGTGCTTCATACTATAGCTGTGAAAAATCATGATGCTGAGGTCGGTACCATGGGTGTTGCATGTTGGTTAGCAGTTGTTCCAAGTCATTGGCTAATGACTCGAGAGCATCTGCATCATCATAGTCTACTGAGTCTTCTTCGGGGAGATCATCTAGAATTGGTTCATAGATGTCATCCTGTAGGTAAAGATCTTCATCAAAATCTATAATATCCCACCACACTACTGTGTTCGAGGTAAAAACAACTTTGACTACAGGATTCTTGTAGTGACATTGAGGAGCAATATGGCCAAGTTTGTGATAGCTATAAAAAATAGGCTATTTGGAGGGAGGATGAGTAGTTCGTCATTTCTTGAGGAAATGATGAGGAGGTGCATAAGAATGCTTGCGAGGAAAAGAGCGGTGCTGGAAAGAAAGACATTTGCAATGCTACTTCTACTATTTGCAAGGCTAAACAAATGGCTAACAACCAAATGGGGTTGTTTCAAGGAATGTTGGAGCAATTTGGGATGCTTGATGCTTGGTGACCTTCTGAATGGACTTAGTCTCTGAGACTAAGCACATAGCTTGCTGCTTAGAAAAATCAATCACATCTGAGAGAGAGAGATCTTAAATTGTCAGTCCCTTAAGATCAATATAAGAAATGACTCTATCAATAAGATTATATGGTAGAGCATGCAAAAATTTGATCTTAATCTCAGTGGATGAAAAGCTTCTGCTTTCATATGCCAATTCTCTGAACTGCTTGGCAAATGCATCAAATTGTTTTAAATCACAAAGCTCCATTTTAAGAAGCCATTTCTTAGATTCTAGTTCTCTATTAGCAACTAGAGGTGTAAACTCATTGATCAACAAATTAAATAATGTAGCTAAAGAATCAGGCTGATTATGTACACGCTCATATTGTTCAGCTTCGGTCATGGTATTCCACCATTGGTTAATAATACCCCAGAAAAAATTTATAGCAAAGCAAGTGGTTCTAGCTTGATCTAGATGTGCATTAATAGTGATGACTCTCATGGAATTACACCATGTAATGATTGCATTTAGTGGATTCAAAAGATCATCAATATTAAGATACTAGGGCTATAACTGGACATGTGTTCTGTGCATAAGGGTAGTATTAGATTACTTTTTGCCAGTCTTGAAATTAGAGCCAAAAGTAGCTAAAAAATTGGGCTTTTTAGCAAAATATTCTGCTTGTTGATCTTGCTTGGAAAGCCAATCTAAACTATCATCTAAAACATCTAGTTTAGAATCAATAGAAGACACTTGTTTTTGTATCTTCTTTATATTATCTCTAATATACAAAATATCTCGACAGAGATCATCAAAATTCTCTGTGAAGTGAGAATTGAACCTTGCAGTATAATTTATTTGTTTGAACTCATTTGAGGGTTCAACATCTCCCTGATAAGTGGCTGAAAAATACTATACAGGTTCCTGCTGGCTGCTTATATACTCCTTTATGAGGTGGCCATCTTCCACCTTTGTACAGAGTAACTTTGTTCTCTGTGTAGAATTCCAGACTATCTTCTCTGGGAAGATTCATCATTGTGTAGGGTAATTGATCCTTTGGATCATTCCCTTGGTTGATTTCTTCATCTTCAATCAAAATATGACCCATTTTGATAGTTCTACGAGAAGAGGAAGTAGATGGTCTAGATGGAGAAAGATGCGAAGAATTAGTAGACAAAGATCTGGGAAGTATATTTACTGTTCTGCCATCACTCTTATGTACTGTGGCTTGACCTTTCATTCTAGGAGAAACATTTTTTAACCAGTCAAGTTTTCAATCAGAAGGTATCTCTACAGACTCTATATGGCCTTTCTGGAGTTGGACAGTACCACTCAATCTTTTGGCATAAGGCAGATTTTCTAAGATCTTTGGATGATTAGTATTTGTCATACTATAGATAACAGAAATATTTATAAAAGCATATTTAAATTCACTGAACATATCAAGACCAAATAGGGAGGTGAATAATCCCCAACAATCTAAAGATCCATTTTTGACTTCTTTACATCCCTTATCGCGGACTACGACAGAGAGGTTAGGACAAAATTCAAAATAAATAACTTCATCGTTCAAGTGACCTAGACTGGATATTTGACAAGAATGCTTGAAACTGACTTGATGATGATCACACAAAGCAAGATATATGATAGGCTTAATATTACCAGGAATCAAAGGAGTTATATGTATTTTGATAAGACCAAAGTGAACAAATTTCACATCTTCATGTGCCCTGATATAATTGATTTTTGGTTCAGGTAACAAAGATAGCAAATTTGTTTGGAAACTCTTCTTTGGCTTGTAACTAAGAGTTAACTTGACAGATTTGATTCTGAATTTTACAAAAGACATATATGTAGAATTATAAACAAACTTAGATTTTAATAACTCAGATTTTTTATACACATGTGAAGCTTTGATAGCCGGAGGTTTATACAGGCTATTTTCTTTTTCAAAGTTTTCTTCAGTAATTTCAATATCTGGACAGTCAGATATTTGTTTAGGAATGAAAGAAGGGAGTTCATAGGTTCCTTCTAGTTCAGATTCATTCATGATTTCTACTGTGGAGGTTGTATGGGCTTTTCCAAATTCCATAGTGGAGAGATTTGAGATTTGGTAAGCGAGAAAATTCTAGGAAGGGAAACAGAGGATGCAGAGATTAAGAGGCCTATGACAATTTTAAAATGGCTGAAGACTTGATGTAATAAACTTTCCCAAAGAATTTTTCAAATTAGAGAACTCAAAAAGTTGAAGCTAGAAATTCTTACAAAGTAATAGTTCCTCTGAAATAACTAATAATGGCTCTGATACCAATCTTTTAACATGAACTTCTCTAAGCATTTCATTACAGCATAGATTTCTTTGTCAGAAGAAATCCATTTGAGAACATCAGTACTAAATACTCCGCTGGAAGGTACTGAAAAGATGCTAGTGCTGGGGTCCAGCTTCGCATGCGTGATATCGTGGAGTGATGTAGAAATAAGATTCCCACTCCAGTTGTCTTCTAATGATAGTATGCACGACCCAATTTGGGCACTTAATTATTGATCGTATATTTATTTTATTTGGTGTTTTATGTGTTTATGAAGTTTATTTAATTCATTTATGTCCTAAATTAGTTGTTTGGTTAATTTTTGGCACTTTCTTAGAATTTCTTAAAAAATAGTTAGAAGTGTCAGTTATAGTCTAGTTCACTATAGTTCACTGAATGTTTAGTTAAATTAACTATAAAGTTAATTTTGTCTAATTTATATTTTTAGAGTTATAATTTTATATTTATATATTTTAATTTTAGATTTATAATTTTATATTTCTATTTTTATATTTTCTATTTATAGAATTCTATTTTTAGACTTTCATTTATCTATTGTGCATGTGAGTGTGTATGTTTATTTAACTAATGAAGAGGCTTATTGCATGATGTCCATAACTTATTAGTGAGTTAAAATTTTCATCTTTAATATATTTTTAGTTTAATTAGTGGTTAAGTAAATTTATTAGTTTATTTTTACTTTTTACTTTTAGACTTAACTTGAAATACAAGTTACCTTATAATAAGCTTATTTTAGTTTTCTTTATTAATAAAAATTACACAAAAAGGTAGTGTGGTTAACTAATTCAAATTAAGAACTATTTTCCATATTTAATCTTTGATTTTATTTTAGGTATGCAATAATTTAAACTAATAATCAAATATTTTCAAGTTTTAAATTATTCCTTACAGGTTTTAGTCAACAAATTTACTTATAACACAACTAGTTTAAAAACTAGTGATTCTATGATAAATTGGTTGATACATAGCTTCAATTTTAGATTAAATCAAAGCTAATTTAAAATTGATTGAATAATCTTGAGTAGGTGTTTTCTTGGAATTTTCTACATGTGTGCTTGATAATGATGAATGATCTTTGTTTTGTATTTAGACTGCATATTTTTAAAAATATCCCATAGAAAGGTTATCTAAGAAAAATAGGTTAACCCATAATTTTTGAAATATTTTCAATTTAGATTAATTTTGAGGTATAAAAACTTGATAAGGAAACTATTCTACACTACCGTTGGCTCTAGTGCCCGTATGAAAACACAAGTGTCTAGTGGGATATAAAACTATTAAAGGTCTATAACTAATAGTGAAGGATATAGATCATATTTTAAATTTTATGTAGTGTAAAGGTGATTTGGGTGATCAAAATGATAGGGTGGGACTATAAGATAATTATTTAGGCAATGTGAGATGGTGAATGTGAGCCTTTCGGTAACTGAAAGGTATAGGACTGAATGGTAAAGGCATGATTGGTATTTTTTAAGTTTACAAGTATAAGACTGAGATGATATATATAATCAAATTTTAGTATCTAAATTCACCCCCATTTAATATGTTAATGCATAAGGATGAAATTAATAGTTTAGAGGAAATAAATGTGTACATAAGTCTGTACAACATACCTTACCTTTGCTTAAGCCTGCCATCAATTAGATTTTTCACATGTTGTATTTTATAGAAAGTCTAGTATATGGAAATCTAATGACACAATGGGATCACCTCCAAGCTATGGGACCTTATAAAATTAAGGTGAACCTATATATAAGGCCAACTTCATTTCACTAAACTTAGTGCAACTAGTATATGACTAATTCACTTCTAACTATAGCTTCTTATGATTTTGCTCCTAAATGGGGTTTTTACTTGTAAGGAAAAGAGTTTAGGAATTTTAAAACTAGAAATGGTGATGCACCAAAGGAATGTAGTGGAAATTATTGATTAATTTGATTAAACATAATTTGAATAATAATATACTAAAATCTCTTAAAACACAATCTTACATGATCATGAAATCAAAGGTAATATTGGATATTTTATCAAGGAACAATGGTCTCAAATTTTCCTCACACAAGATTTCAAAAGGGAAAGTTAAATACCACAAATGATCCAATATGATTAAAATAGGTCATATATCATTCAAAAATGCAACAAAATCCCTACATACATAAGGATGACACAAAATAAGGAAGACAAAACTTTAGTATGTTGATATTCTCTAGATTATAATGTGTAGATAAATTTATCAAAAGTAGAAAAAATTGTCTATCAGTAAAAAGATCTATGGGCTACATAGGAGACCCATATTTATATCAAAAACTTACTCTTTTATGAGAGAATAAGTCAAAAAAATTACACTTGGTCATGGAGTAAGAAATCAAGAAGTGCCCATACAAATGTCATCATCTTAGCTTGAATAGGCATCTTTGGTGGGGTAGAAGGAATAAGAGGACCCTGCAATGGCTGGACACTTCACCAAATGTTGAAAAAGGAGAAAATTCTATTAGAGTGTTCTGATCAAAATACCTCTCCTTGAGTTTAATTGAAGAAATCGCTCACCAAGAAATGTGGTGCCCAAATGAACTTCATGACTTGGTCAGTCTTTTAATAAAATTGAATGATTTTTTCAATATTTGGATATTTTAAAACATAACTTACAAAACCTAACTTATAATTTGATGTTGATAATTTTACAACTTATACTTGATAAAAAGGGACATGCAAATTATAATACGAGCTTTTACAACTTTTAAGTCATTCAACTTGACAAAAAAGTGTAAAATACAAGTTGCACTTTTTCAACTAAAACTTGAGAAAATGATAATTGAAAATTATAAGTAGGACTTTTTCAACTAAAATATAAGAGCTATCAAAATTATAGTTGCGATTTATAAATTGCAACTTTACAATGTAGCTCAAAAAATTTATAGTTTACAAAATGCATTTTTCTAAAATAATTTAATAATCAATCAATGATAGTGACATCTAAGGATTCCTTATCCTTTTTCACTTGTATCTTCTATATGTAAGCATCGAATCTACCAAATATTTATTGTAGGTGCTCTTCATCAGGATCAATTGTGTAAATATTACTAATATCACATTCTATCATTACTTTAGATAATTCTTTAAAAGAAGCTCTGTAGACTTAGATATATTTACCCATCTAATCAAGTGTATTGTGGTACTTGATAAACCGATGGATGGAATCCAAATTGAAAGCTATGTCATGTGATGAATCCTTAATTGCCTCTTTGAATTTATCATAGATAAATTGAATAAGAAGAGGTTTATCTTGGTAATTTATTGCCTCACATGACAAATTACAAATTAAATTTTCAATGTCATACATTACATATGTGCCCTAGTCACTTGTGCTCTTAGCCTTATCAATACTTTGACTATGTATCTTGATTCTAAATTTGGTTGCTCTCTCCAGCTCATCATGCTCCAAAATATTTTTTATTATCTTTTTAGACATGAGGATGTCTCTCTCTATCTGATCAATAGCCTACAAATTGAGAAAGTATATCTTTAGCCCTTCAACCTCCTCCTTATATTTATTGATTTCTACTTTCAAAGATGCCAGGTCATCTTTTAGTGTCTTGTAATAATCCATGACTAACCCTATCACCCTGTTCCCTTTGGTGATTAGTTATTTGTCCTAGTCCTTTGTAGCCCTACCCATTGTGCTGATATCTATCATTGCATCAAATATCTCTTTATCAAGTAATTGAGAGAGAGACATCATTTTTTAGTTCTTCTCTTGTTGGATGACCAATGTGTACCTTAGATATCTGATAATCCCCCACCACTAAATATTCTTTCTATTTTTTAGGTGGGGAAACTACTATCTCCACATACTTTTCCCTTGTTGCATCATAAGAGACTCTAGAAATGGTCTTGGGACTTCTCTTTGGTCTTTTGGATGCTTTCTGTCAGGATCTCCTTAGAGTACAATTGATTAATTTTGTATAAGCAACTAAACATAGAATTTAATCAGAAGTAATAAGTAACTAGAAATTAGAAACAACAAATAATAGGAGATACGAGAAACAATACAATCTGTATTAAATTCTTCCAGAAGGAAATACAATGAAGAAACCTCTCTTCTTTTCACACCTCTTGGATGTACAATAATTCTCACTCAAGAGTTCTCTCTCTCTCAATCAATTATAACCAACTCAATAACCGAGTTGTTCCCTCCAATGACAATCAACCCAATGGTTGTTGTTGCCTACTTCTCCTACAGATCTTCTTGATCTTATACCTTGCAGATCTTCTTGATCTTGCACCCTACAGATCTAATTGATCTTGCTCACATTACAATATAGCCCCATGGGTCTCTTAAATAAAACCCAAAGCAAACAATAATTAGAAACGCGGACTCAACACTAAAATTAGTCTTTACATGTAAACTAACTATTCGTCTAAATATAGAACAGTTTTGGAAACACACAGGTGACCAATGTCGGTTCCTGTCTGACCGATGCCGGTCGACCATAACCGATGCCAGTTATTGTATAGCTGAAGATAACTGATGTCAGTTGGCTCTAACCGATGTCAGTTACTGTGTAACCCAACAACCTCCACATTTGCACATTGGTGAAGCTTTTAGCTCCACAACTCAACATTCTCCCACTTGGAGATAAATAGCTACACCTGTACCTATACAACAACATCCTCTAATTTGTTTTTGGCTTGTTTCTCCAACTTCAAGTTCAATCTTGAAGACCAGAAAAAGTTGAATGAAGATTCAACTTCTCCTTTGTTACCAACTTTGTTAACATATCCGCAGGGTTCTTATCCATATGGATATTTTCCAACTTCAATTGTCCATCCTCCAATACTTGTCTAATGAAGTGGTACCTAAGCTGTATATGTTTGGTTCTTGAATGAAAAGCTGAATTCTTTGCCAAATGAATTGCACTTTGACTATCACTGTACAATCTGTAACTCTCTTGCTCCTTTCCCAACTCTTCCATGAACCGTGTCATCCATATCATTTCCTTGCTAGCCTCTATGACTGCAATGTATTTTGCCTCTATAGTAGACATGGCAACAACCTTTTGCAACTTTGAAATCTAGCTAACCGCCATTCCACCAACAGTGAACACATATCATGTGGTGCTTCTCCTGTCATCCAAGTCACCTACCATATCCGAATCTACATACCCATGTTGAGAAGTGTTTGACCCTCCATAGCATAAATGCCTACTGTTGGTCCCTCTCAGATATCTGAGAATCCACTGAACTGCTTTCTAGTGTTCCTTTCCTGGATTGGCCATAAACTTGCTGACAAATCCTACTGCTTGGGCAATATCAGGTCTAGTACATACCATGTACTCAATCTCATCATGTGATTTAGGACACTGTTCTTTACTTAACTTGAACTGTCCAGCCATAGGTGTGCTTATTGGTTTTGCATCCTGTAAATTGAACCTCTCCAACACCTTATTCACATAATCCTCTTGAGATAAAATCAACCTGTGATTTTCCCTGTCTCTAGAAATACTCATGCCAAGGAGTTTTGCTCCTAAATCCTTCATGGCAAATGTCTAAGCTAATTTTACCTTTAGCTTAGTAATTCCCTGCATGTGTGAACCTACAACAAACATATCATCTACATATAATAATAGGATAATGTAGGTACTATTATCCAATTTGGTAAAATAAACACAATGGTTAGATTGACATTGACTAAAGCCATGCTCTATCATAAACCTGTCAAACCTCAAATACCACTATCTTGGAGCTTGCTCAAGACCATATAACTTGGCCTTATGTCTCACTTGTCCATTCTCTCCTTCCTTTAACCTGTATATCCATTTGTTTTTCAGTGCTTTCTTTCCGACTGGAAACTCAACCAAATCCCATGTATGGTACTCTTCCAAGGAATCAATTTCCTCATTCATGCCATGCTCCCACTATTTCTTGGATTTTACCTACATTACCTCTTCAAAACTTCCTATTTCTCCACCATCAGTGAGAAACAAGTACTATAAATAAGGGGAATAATGAATTGGAGGTTTACTTACCCTTTCAAACCTCCTCATGGGCGTTTGAGACTCATTCACAGCTTGCTATCTGCCCAAATTTTCTTCTGACAGTGACCGATCCCAGTCATCTCTCGATCTGCAATCGACCGATGTCAGTTCCACCTGACCAACCTAACTAACATTAGTTGCCATCTGATCGACGTTGGTTTCCACCTGCCTGACATCACCGACTTTGGTCTCCACTTGATCGACGTCGGTTCTTGCCTGTTCGACATCGGTCTCTGCTTGATCGACGTCAGTGTCTGTGTTTTCCTGTGAGTGATGATTTTTACCCATGAGCTCATTTTAGATCATAACCTCATCTAAATCAAGATTTCCCTACTCAAAATTATTCAACCTCTTGAGTTGATCACTGTACATTACCTTCTCATTGAAAACCAAGGCTTTCCATTTCTTAAATGTGTCAAAAACATTAGATTTCCACTTTATGCAATAAACCCATACCTTTCTTGTAGCATCATCAATGAAAGAAACATAATATTGTGATCCTCCAATAGAAGCTCCCTGAGCTAGTCCCCACATGTCTGTGTGAACAAGCTCCAACTTGTGCTTCTTCTTTGTTGACCCAGTTTTGAGAAACCTCACTTTCTCCTATTTCCCAAAAATACAATGCTCACAGAAATCTAGATCTATCAAATCTGAAATCTTATCTTTTGACTTAAGAATATCCATTCCCTTCTCACTCATGTGACCAAGCCTACAGTGCCACATCTTTGCATCTACATCTGAAGTAGATAAAACAGAAGGAGAATCAGTAATACAAGTAGATAGATAAAGTGTACCTACTTTCTTACCTCTAGCTAATACAAGTGCACCCTTAGAAACTTTCCAAGATTCAGCTGTGAGAGTTACTATGCAACCCTCATCACCTAACTTTCTTATAGAAATCAGATTCCTCTTCAAGATGGGTACATGCATGACATCCTTCAACACCCATGTGTTGCCATTCTATAATTTCAGCTGCACTTTTCCTTTGACAACAATTTGACAAGGCTCACCATCCCCTAAATAAACCTTTTCAAAGTCTCCATAGACATGATCATTGAAAAATTCTCTATTTGGGGTTGCATGGAAAGAAGCACTAGAATCTAAAACCCATGATTCTACCTGACTATCCAAAGAAAATATAAGAGCATCCTGTGAAATAATACCTACATCATTTGCTTCTTTATTACCTTCATGTTGATCTTCTTTCAACCAACAATCTTTTTTTGCATGTCCTTTCTTTCCACAATTCTAGCAGGTTATTCTTTCATTTCTGGATTTGGATCTGATTCCCATTTTTGACCTTGATTTCCCTTGCTTTCCCTTCTCTCTTTGCCATCCCCTACTTTAAACACTTAAAGCATTACCTAATGTTTCCCCTGTGCTTTTCCTACAAATTTCTTCATTCAAGATTACACTAACAACATCATCAACTTTCAAGATATGTGAAGCAGATGCAATATTACTAACTGCCTTTACCAAACTATGCCAACTTTTAGGTAAAGAGCATAATATTAAGATATCCTTAATTTCATCATCAAAAACTATTTTGACTAAATTTAACTGATTTACTAATCCATGGAAATCACTAAGATGACTATATACAGATCCACCTTCCTGCATTTGCAAATTAAATAATTGCTTCATAAGAAATACCTTATTCAAAGCTGAGGGTTTTTCATATAAATTTGTCAAAGTATGCATTAACTCTACCATTTTATTTGCCTGTGATAAGTTGGAAATCACAGACGATGCCAGGCTCAACCTTATAGATCTAAGAGCCTTTCTATCAAGAACATTCCATTCTTCTTCTTGCATATCTGTGGGTTTCCTTGAAACCCCACCCAATGGTAAGTACAGATCTTTCTGATACAGATAATCTTCTATCTGCATCCTCCATAATTGATAATTCTTGCCATTGAATTTCTCCATTATTAGTTTACTTTCTTCTGCCATTGCTTTACTCCCACTCAAATAGAAACCCCTATGAGTGACTTCTATAATCAACAAACACTAACGTGCTATAATACCACTTGTTAGGATCTCCTTAGAGTATAATTGATTATTTTTGTATAAGCAACTAAACATGGAATTTAACCAGAAGTAATAAATAACTAGAAATTAGAAACAATAAATAATAGGAGATACGAGAAACAATACAATCTGTATTAAACTCTTCCAGAAGGAAACACAATGAAGAAACCTCTCTTCTTCTCACACCTCTTGGATGCACAGTAATTCTCCCTCAAGAGTTTTCTCTCTCTCAATCAATTACAACCAACTCAATAACCAAGTTGTTCCCTCCAGTGACAATCAACCCAATGGTTGTTTTTTCCTACTTCTCCTACAGATCTTCTTGATCTTGCACCTTGCAGATCTTCTTGATCTTGCACCCTACAAATCTAATTAATCTTGCTCACATTACAATATAGCCCCATGGGTCTCTTAAATATAACCCAAAGCAAACAATAATTAGAAACATGGACTCAAGACTAAAATTAGTCTTTACATGCAAACTAACTGTTCGTCTAAATTTAGAACAATTTTGGAAACACACAAGTGACCGATGTTGATTCCTGTCTGACTAATGCCGATCGACCATAATCGATGCCGATTACTATATAGCTGAAGATAACCGATGTTGGTCGACCCCTAATTGATGTTGGTTGGCTCTGACTGATGTCAGCTATTGTGTAACCCAACAACCTCCACATTTGCACATTGGTGAAGCTTTTAGCTCCACAACTCAACACTTTCAATAGACTAAAATATAGTGTTAGGAGATATCATCTATTTCTTCTTCTTAGACACTAATTGTGTGAGCCAACAAGGAGTAGATACCAATTAATCATGTCATATCTCAATGACCATTATTACTTATGAATCTACTAAAGTTTCCACATTGGTAATCATCATAACAAGTGTCATATCTGTCATTGATATTACCACTAAGTCCTTGATTTATGATTTAGATGTCTCTACCCCATTGGTGGGTTGACTAGCCATAGTTGTGTCAGTGGGAATCTCTATTTCCACCTCCTTGGTGGGGGATTAGGTTAAGATGAGAGTGTAAAAATATGAGATGCTTGGATGGGTTGAGTGGATGTGATTACAAGGGATGTGGAAGATATAAGTGACATAGGTAGAGAGGTAGACATGTGTGGAGGTAAATGGGGAACTTATGGAAGGATGGTGTTTAAGGCAACAAATAAATCTATCAATGTAATGGGAATGGCCAAAGTAGAAGTAGCAAGAAGTGTGATGGAAGATGAAGATGGAAATGTTACCGATCCATTGGTTGTGGTAGATAGTAGGGATATAGTCAAAATGACTAAGTTAGCAACCATATATTATTGGGTGGTGTTGGTGATCAATGGGGTGGTAGTGGATATAGGGGATGAGGTAGAAGTGATTACATAAGAGGGGGGTAAAGGTGGAGTTGGGGATAACTAATTATATTAATTGGCTCACTACCAATGGAATCACTTGCACTGGTGGGATGGTAGAAATATGAGAAAGGGTAATTGCTTTCATAGGCTGGATATTAGAAATAAGAAGAGGGTTTACTATAGTTGTGTCCCTTGTAGAAATTGGTAATACTTAATCTAGTGGTTGGGTTGCTAGAAATTGGGTGTTGGGAGTAGCCATTTTGGCCTTCTACTTTTATTTCCCTTTTTGTAAGACAACTAGCCCCACTTCCTGATCTACTTGAGTAACAACACTAGAAATCTCTACTACTACCACCTCTACACCCTTATTTTTTTCCCTTTTGAATCTATCTATGATGTTTAGGCTTTCTTTATTTATTTTCATCTACTTGATTCTTAACTAGTTTAAAGTTCTATTAATAGCTTGGGTGGTCTTGTCTAACAAGGAGAAGGATTTGAGTGTAGACAACTTGACTTGAGGAAGTGGTTTGAGATAGATATGATTATTATAATACACTCTATCCACTAGCGATTCCTTATATTTCAAATCTTTTGGAACTGGTTCTATATCATAGTTATTAATTTATTGTAGGGTTATCCTAGAATAATATCTCAACCTAACTTCTTATTCATCCTTCATGTCCTACCAATAATATCCATAAAAGGTAATATGAGAATATGAAGAACCCAATAAACTAGAAACAAAACCTATAACATCATAACAAGACCTAGCATCGAGATCTCTCAAAATCATCTAAGTCATTTTTTCATCTGCACATTTGGCCTTGGACAAGGAAGGGCATGTGTATCTCCCTATACTGATGGGGAAGTGTATGCCTATTTTGTGCCTACTTGATAATAATTTATGTGTTTTCACTATTTGTCTTACAAGTTCTATGAAGGTCTACTTGTCACTAACATATATATGAAGGATGTAAGGACACCCACTAAAACCACCAACTCTGATGTAGGAATATGTGGGGGACTGGTTGAAGTATGATCCCCAATTTAAATATTTTGTAGTTGTAACATCAAAAAACCTTGTCCTCCCTAGTTATTTTTCAAACATGGCCATGATGTAGTAGATAAAAGCATCATTGACTCTCCTAAATTTTTGTTTACTCCTCTCAAAAGTGATATTAGGATAGTAGTTATAAACTTTGTTAATTTGATTTGGCACTGTGTTTAATTTTGATAGTGCCCTCCCTTTTGATAAAGGATATATGAGGTAGGAGGTCATGTAGAATTTTCTAGTGGTTTGAACCTCCATCAACTATCTATGAATATATTCAATGATTAACTAAGCCTAATAAATGTATATCTTATTTTGTTAGATTACCCAGATATACTAGTACATCTAATATTGGTATTTATTTGCATTCAAGATTCTTTTAACTCTATGTAAGAGTATAATGATATATCCTACCTTATATTTTAAGTCTATCATGGCCAAGTTTTTAGGCATTCTTGAGGTTAAATAATTAGGGGTCTTCAACCATTGTTTATTTAAAATCTATGTATAGGCTAAGATGTTATCTTGATATAACTTCTTATAGGAGTTAGGGGTAATATGTATGTAACTTTCAAACTCTAGGATTAAGAACATAATATCAATGAAATCTAGATCCAGTCTTAGAATCTTATCCTATTTATCATTCACTACTTATCTCTTCTCTACATCATAATGCTTAGCCATAATGAGCACAAGCTCAAGAATTTTCATGGAGAATGGGAGGGCTGTAGATTTAGGTAAACCACTATCATAAATGATTTAAATCTCATCATTCTTGAATTTTGCATTGACCCTAGTCCAAAAGTCAGTTAGGTTTATGTGGCCTAGGTCAATGTCAATTATCTCATTGATGATGGAATCCAAGTTAGAAGGGACACTAAATACCTTTGATTTGAAATTCATATCCTTTATAAAACATATGCACTAGGAAAATAGGTGAGGGAAACTAACTATAGAGCTGGTCGGGTTTTGGGTTTACAATTATAGGTTATTTTTATGCTTTTAACTTGGTGGAGTTTTGTTATGCTTCTACAAGGTTTAGCTCCGATGGGGATATAGTGTGTAATAGTAGATGTAAAATATGACACAGAGTAATTGGGGTTTTAATTTGAAAAAACACTTGAAAACTCTAACCAAAATTTTAGTAGGGTTATAGTTTGTAATTTCAATTCAGATCTCTAGCAGCAACTCAAGGTGAAAAAACAAAAAGGATTTCTACCTAGATTTGAGCAGGTGTTTTAGGTGTTTATGCAGTTAGAATATCTATTAGAGATTCAAGTTAATAAGACAAAATGGATATCTACCTACATCTATATATTTTTTATAAAAACCCTAAATCAATGTAACAAAAAGAATCTAGACAAACTTTAACAAGAATTTTAACATACAAATGTAAAAAACTGGAAATTGGTGAGAAAATGATAATTCTTTTAGTGATTTTAGAGGAAGACCCTAACCATGGAAATAAATCCTAAGATTTTCATAAGATAACAATGGTGGTAAAATTTTATAGAATAGACTAAAGGAAAGACCTAGGAGAATACCTATATGTGCATGTAGAATCTGTATTCATGGCATTACTTGGAAATGAATGGCTCTAGTCACAATGCCACTTAGTAATGGAGTTTTGGTTTGTAATGATAAATAAATTATTTAAATTTTTTACATATGTATATATAAAACCATATTGAGATTTATAATCACTATCAATTAATTTTAGATAAATAATAGGTTCTTTCAATAATTTGATTGTAAGACCTTGCATTACATCATGCTTAATTAAGAGGTAATGGAAGGTCTTACAATCAAATTATTGAAAGAACCTATTATTTATCTAAAATTAATTTATAGTGATTATAAAGCTCAATATGGTTTTATATATACATATGTAAAAAAATATAAGCATGTCATTGGATAAGTATGGCACCACCTACTCTCCATAATTGTAACTGCTCGTCTGGATGAGCTGACCATTCTTTTGTTGTAAAAACTACCCAAACCAAGGTTCAACAAGGGCTCACTACCGTTCTTGTGTTTTTTTACTTGGATTTGGAGCTTTGATTCATGGCATTACTTGGAAATGAATGGCTATAGTCACAATGCCACTTAGTAATGGAGTTTTGGTTTATAATGATAAATAAATTATTTAAAAAACTATTTATATACCAAAACCAATAATTAATTCCAAACATGCTGAGTAACAGTGATAGATGGATCAATAGGTGAGAATGTAGTCTAGTGGAGTCACCTTACAAGTTTGCAACATGAAACACGTGATGAAAATTTTCATTTACCACTTTATTTTATGATCATAAATATTATAAACCTTTTCTTATTTACAAATTTGTAATATTTTTTCATCCTTTGCTTTTTGCTTGCCTTGGGGTTCTGAAGGCGAAGAATGTTTAGGAAGTGGGGAGTAGAATTTAGATTACACTTTGCAACTTTGAAAAGTTTCAAAGTGCAGTGAGAATTCAAGTCTTTGTTTGGTCTTAATTAAAATTAGAAATCGGAGTTTGGATTATGCTTTGAAATTTTTCAAAGTTACAAATTGTAATACGAGTTCTAATTCTCACAAGGGACTCGGTAAGCGAGAAAGCATAGGTTTAGGTGTACTTTGTAAATTTACAAAGTTGTAAGGTGCACATAAATATTTGGTTTCCACTTAGGTCTTGGAAAAGGGTATTTAGGCCATTTTAAATCTTTTCTCAAAAAAAATTATAAGTCTCCTCTAAGGCACAAGGTGTTTTGAGGTTTTTGGCATAAAATGTCAACATTTTTTGGTGAGCTTTGTTGGGTGATTGCCTGCTAATAATTTTTTTCTTATTATCCTTCTATTTCATTGGTCATGGAGTCATTTTAAGTTTATCACATCATAATTGGGTAATAAACATAACTGGGAATTTCCATAAACAAGAAATGAAATAGGTAAAAAAACACTAAAACAAACTAAGGAAACAAAAATCCTAATGAGTTGCAGAGTGTAAAAAAACACTTATTTATAGGATACCAAGTAATCCTAATATGTAAAAAGTTTTGGAAATAATTCCAACCTCAAAACAATGATTTAAGGTATATCCCATTGACTAGGATGGGTAGTTCCAATCCATCAATCTTAGACAACTAGAATGCATTGGCTCCTTTGCAATGGGTTATGATATATGGACCACTCCATATTGCATCAATGTTTTTATGCTTTCTTGGCTTGGCCCTTTTAGCATCCTATTTTAGAACCAAGTCTCCTTCATTAAATATCCTTTTAGATGATTTATTGTCAAAATTTATCTTTACTTGAGCCTAACTTGCTTCCAAAACTTGTATTGATTAGTTCCTAACCTCTTCTAGTTCCATGAGGTCTACCAACCACACACTCATTGCATCATTTTTAGTTAATTCCAATTGATGACTAAGTTTTAGAGATGGTAACTCTATTGATAGTATAATTCTATCTTCCTTTCTATATACCAACATAAATGGAGAATTGTCAATGGCTTGGGAGTGAACCTGGCAGCCCAAAGTGCTAATTTTAGCTTAGTATGTCAAGTCTTCTAGTTATCTTCCATTGTCCTTTTAATAATCTTTATGAGGATTTTTTTGGTAGATTCTTCCAATCCGTTACCTTATGGGTAATAATTAGATGATGTCTTAAAGTAGAAATTATGTTTTACTACCCATTGACTCACCTGAGTGCCCTCAAAATCTTCGGCATTGTCAGAGATAATGGTGTAAGGGACACTAAATCTAGTGACAATGTTACCCATGAATTCTAAAATAAATTCCTATGTGGCATATTTCAATGCAAGTACTTCAGCCCATCTAGTTAAATAATTAGTCACTATAAGGAACCATTTGTGGCTGGCACTTGATGGCAGATTGATCATGCAAATAGATCTAATCCCCATTGAGCAAATGGTTAATCATCTTGGATTGGTTGGAGATGAATATTTGTTAATCTTTGTTTTCCTTCAAATTAGGCACATTTCTCATAATTTTGCACCCATCTATGTGAATCTTTGAATAGGTCAAACTAATAGAAGTATGCCTTCATTATTTTGATGGTAGTAGTTCTTGTAGAGAAACAACCACCTGATAAGCCATTATTGAACTCTTTAAGTACTTTGGAGATTTGATCTTGCTTGATGCACCTAAACATAACTCCATTAATATCTTTCCTAAATAATATACAATCAAAAATAGCATAAGGAATAGATTGGATCCTGAAGTACCTTTTCTTGGACTACTAGAGCCTATTTAGGTATTCATCAATTTGTAAGAAGGTAGTCATGTCATAGATCTAGTTGTTAAGCAGATGAGGAATCATTGGTTGAAATCCCTATTAAATGTATATTACATCAATAACCTTGATCACATAATCCTTTTCTTATCATAATATTAGGTATTTTAATAATCACATCATATTCCATGACTTTCATGATCCAAGTCACTCTCTTCTCATTTATTTTCCATCTCAGAAGGAAATTCTTTACACTTTGGTGATTAACCATTAGATGAATATTTTTGTTTGAGATCATGTGTCTGAAATTTTTGAGAGATTTTATTACTAAATATACTTGCTTCTCAATAAAATTGTACCTTTCCTCATAATCCTTTAATGATTTACTGAAAAGGCTATAGGCTAATCCAACTGATATTTGTTCTATTGGGTTAGAATAGCTGATATACTACCTTCCCCTCCAAAAACATAGAAAATGCATTCATTCTCATAGTTGGGATTTAAAAGGTTTGGATCTTGATAAATAACCTACTTAATGGATTCAAATTAATCCTTTCCTTCCCTTGTCCAGCTAAAATTGACCCCTTTCTTAAGCATAGCAATAAGGGTTTGGGCATAGTGGTAAAATTTGGAATGAACCTCCTTACGAAGTTGATCTTCCCCAAGAAAATATATAATCTATTTTTATGGCTTGCTTGTGATAGTGAAGAGATAACACTTATCCTCTATGGGTCTATTTCAAGGCCTTATTTTGAGACTATGTGTCCCAATAGTTTCCCTTCATGAACTAAAAATACACACTTCTTTGGATTAAGGGAAACTCCAAATTCTCTACACTTTATAATTTTTTTTGAGATGATCTAGGTGGTCACCAACCTATTTTGTATAAACTTGATTTCATATAGATACACCAATGTCATTTCATTAATAAAACCCTTGAAATCCATATCCATGGCCCTTTGAAAGGTAACACCAACATTGGTTAGATTGAAAGGCATCTTCTTGTAGGTGTATGTGCCCTTTTTGGTAGTGAAAGTGGTCTTGAACCCATAATATTCCTAAACTAAGATTTGGTTATATCCAAAATAACCATCTAGAAGTGAGAACCTCTCAGATCTAGCTACAATTTGGAGGATTTGCTCCATGGGTGGAAGGGGATAATGATCCTTCAAAGATACTTTATTTATGTCATATACATCTACATAAATCTTGATTTCAATATTTTTTTGATAATATGAACAAAGTTAACAACCTAGGATGAGTGCTTAATGGGGAAAATAAGGTTGGCTTCTATCAACTTGGACAACTCACTCCTCATCAAAGGATCTATTTTTTGGGTTTATTGGACTTTATTTTTGTCTAACATGTTTAGTATTTGGGTCAAGATCTATTGTGTGTTAGGTTAGGCTAGGGTCAAAACCCCTTAGATATTTGTAATTCCAAGTGAAGTTATCATCAAATTATTCACATAATTTAATAAAAGATTGTTTTTTAGAAGTGTTTCATACCTTTTTGATCTTCAAAGTCTTACTTTATGATATGGATATTGGCTCATAATCTTACTACTTGATTGTGAGATTTTTATTCTCACCCTTCAATTGATCATTAGAGTTGAAAATACTTTTTAAAGTAATAATACCCATGGGAAAATTTTTAGTCTTCAGTTGAATTATTTTCTCCCCATACTGTTATTAGAGCTTTAACTAATTTTTGTCTAAGAATTCAACCTTATCTCATAAAAATTTAACAATTTGTTCATCACTGTCAAAAACTTGCTAGTTGGTTTCATTGTCAAGGATGGATGGTCTCACCATCAAATTTACATGTTGATTATTTTCCTTCTTAATCCCTTTAGGTAGATATATTGATAACCCATTAAGGACATGTGAGTAAAATCCTTATTTTGTGTTCCTGGTATCACTTGAATGTTCAAAGCACTAAAATTATCAAATAGGTCCCAAACTCTGTGTTTGTAAGATCTCAACGAGTTGTTCTTGGTCATGCTTCTTTATCTTACTTAGTGAATTTAGTTTACTATCACCAAAATTTTATAGTGACTGAATCCCCCTTCCTTTTACCAATTGAAGAACTCAAATAAATGCTTTATATTTTGCCACATTTTTAGTGTAATTGAACTATAGTCTAAAGGAATAGAAATAGCTCTCCTTTTAGGGAGATACCAAGACAATACCAATGTCTGCACTATTCCTGATCCTTGAGTTGTCAAAGTATAGTTGTCACATACCCTTATGATCTTCAGATGGTTTCAAATTTTATAGGATGATTGCATCATCTTCATGGATACCATATATACCTAACCCTATTTTCTTGACATAGTCATAAGGATCGAATTGTAAATTTGATCTCTACTCATCAAGGTGAGTGTCTAGACTTTCTTCCAAGGGTATTGCAACTTCATTATCAAGTTCCTCTTATTAGTCATGCACTGTGAAATTCATATCCATAGGAACATGAGTGTATGGTTTAATGTGGCCTCTGGTAATTAGTTCATCCCTTATGGTCACTCTAGTTCCATATCTTGTTCTGAGTAACATATGTGATCAATCAGTAGATAAGTATCCTATCATTTATGCAGTGAAGTATTGGGAAAGGTAGATGGAAGAATAGATGGGTAGGTCAATAACTGAGATGCATTAGGATATAGATAATCTTGGACATGCATGGATGGTAAGGTTTAGACATTTAATGGACTTAACTATTTAATCAATAGTCCCATCCAATTGAATCACACCTTTTATGATAGGTGTGTATTCAACACCCAACATGTCTTCCATTTTATTGGGTATAATAGTTACTAGCCCCAGAGTCTATCATATAGTTATGGACAAGTTTTTTTTCCAACTATAAGGGAAAGGTAAAAAGTGGGAGGTTTACCATTTTTACTTACTTTATATCCATTTATATTTGACACAATCTAACCATAGTAGTGGGTCCGTTAACTGAGACCTTCTTTGTTTGTTAAAAAAAATAGAGCTTCCTACAACAAGTCAATTTGTACTAGGATAGACAGTGCTTCCCACATGGTTACATTCAAGTTAGTATCTTTCATTTGTTATAAAATACTAAAAGAGATGTTACCAACCTTTTCTTGTGCCTTTATAGGAGATACACATTCTTTTATGAGATTTTTAATTGATAGTTTTGGCTTTGACTGACCCATCAATACATCAGGTGGATTTTGAGTTTTGTTGATTTTTGA
Organism: Torreya grandis; assembly: GCA_037957365.1. Classification (NCBI taxonomy): domain Eukaryota; kingdom Viridiplantae; phylum Streptophyta; class Pinopsida; order Cupressales; family Taxaceae; genus Torreya; species Torreya grandis. Next base: position 572,304 of record JARHVA010007075.1, read on the forward strand.
AACCTCTTATACAAATTTAGAAGTTTAAGCCTAATCAACCTTGGGGGTATAATCATATCATATTTCCCTCTTTTTAGGGCATATATTTACCACCATTGAACTACTATAATTGGTCAGTGCTTCCTCCTGGTTTATGTCACAAAAATCCTCTTCTTGCAAGTTTAAAAGAGTGGTCTCATTTTGAACTAGAACCTTACCTCTTCATGTTGAGTAGTAGTTTCCTCTTACTACCCTTGGAGGTTGATACACTTTGTACCATTAAGGCTTGACTAATGACACCATGAGGGCAAACATTTTGTTTATGTGGTTGGGCACAAGGATAACACCACTCGTATTCCTAGCCTAGGTTATTTTGGATAGGAATGATGGCCTTAGAATTACTTGGGGTAGATAGAGCATGGATATTTATGGGATTTGATTGCATCATTTGGATTTGGAGTTATGAATTATCTTGGTATGGTTGCCTATTGGGCTGATATGCCTAGTTAGGTTATTAATAAGGCTTGTAAGTTTGTAATTGTTGCTTTTTCATGGCTACTATCTCATTTTCAATTCTTTTAAGAAATGACTTAACTTTGTACAAATCATCAAAAGGGACAAGACATAAGCTAGATGATTTCTTGTTATGGGAATTAGGGATATAATAAGTTAAGTGGGATGCAATTCTGTGAACAATGACATTAGGGGCTAAGGAGTAATTTTCCTAGATTGAATGAGACAATTTTTGGTTCTTATTGCAATGTCTTTTGCATTAGGAAGTGTGATGTCACCTATTTATTAGATCATGATAGCTATATAACTATATAAATCTCTTGAATAGTACAAGAAAACATTGTTCAAGGATGGCTTGACCAACACTGGGATTCTATTCCATGTATTTTGGAAACAAAAATTAAAGTCACTCATGAACTCATGGGGATCCTATTTAATGGTAGTTAGTTTTTCAACTAGAGAGAGGTGGTCACTCTTATCCTCAAACTGTATGATAGGGTATACCCTAGATCATCCCAAACATAGATGGAATTGGGAAGCAAATTCCTATACCACTGTAGGGATTTACCCTTAAATGATGATACAAGAAGTCTGATAGTAACATTTTATTGTCTTATGATATGAATCGAATAGATATTAGCAACATCTTGAATGTGTTAGATGGGTGTGGTGGAAGTTTCACCAGTAAAATATGAAAGGATTTTCATAGCTGAGGTGGGTATATCATCATACTAGACCAACATAAGAGGGATACCTCCATTGAATGAAATGAAATTATGATTTATTTGGGCCATATTGGGAGGTATGAAAAAACTATGGGTATTTACAGGAGATGTAGGTAGATTTGTAGGATTTACTCTAAGGTTAAGTAAAATTGAAAAGAAAATTCTTGCAAGTCATTCCTCTTACCTTTAGTATATGATCATGTCTATATATTTAGTATACATAAATGTGAATTTATTGAATTCATAAGATAATGGAGTTTCTAGGTGCTCTTGAGATGTATATGAAACTTGCATAACAATTGATGAGAATAACATCAATTTCTCAGTTATGATCTTCGGGTCCCACCAGGCATGCCATAAATTATTATCAATTAGATTTTGCACATATTGTATTTTGTATAGAATGTAGTATATGGAAATCTAATGACACATTGGGATCACCTCTAAGTTTTGGGACCTTGGAAAATTAAGGGTAACCTCCATATAAGGCTAGCTTCCTTTCACTAAGCTTAATACAATTGATACACAACTAGTTCAATTTTAACTATAGCTTCTTGTGATTTTACTCCTAAATGGAGTTTTTACTTGTAAGGAAAATTGTTTAGAAGGATTTTTATAAAATAGAAATGGTGATGCACCAAGGGACTTAGTGGATATTATTTCTTGGTTTGTTTTAAAATAGTTTGAATAATAATATACTTAAATATCTTAAAACACAATCTTACATGACTATGAAATCAAAGGTAATATTGGATATTTTATTAAGGAATAAATTTCTCAATTTTTCCTCACACAAGATTTCAAATGGGAAATATAGCTACCAAAAATTATCCTATATGATTAATATAAGACTTATATCATTCAAAAATACAATAAAATCTGTACATACACAAGGATGACACAAAATAAAGAAGGTAAAACTTTAGTATATTGATATTTTCCATGTTACAACATGTAGATAAATTTTTCTAAGTAGAAAAATTTGTCTATCAATAAATAGATTGATGGGCTATGTAGGAGACCCATATTTATACCAAAAAATTACTCCTTTGAGAGAGAAGAAGTCAAAAACTTGTACACTGTCTTGGAGCAAGAAATCAGGGAGTGCCCATACAAATGTCATCATCTCAACTTTAATAGACATATTTGGTGTAATACAAGGAAGAATAGGACTCTGTAATGGCTGGGCACTTCACCAAGTCTTGAAAATGGATAAAATGTTTTTGGATTCTTCCATTTGAGACATCTCTCCTTGATTTCAGTTGGACAAATATCTCACCAAAAAATGGGGTGCCAAAATGAACTTCATGACTTGGTCGGTCTTTTAAAAAAATTGAATGCTTTTTTCAATATTTGAATATTTTTAAACATAACTTGAAAAACCTAACTTATAATTTTTTTTAAGACTTTTACAACTCATAAGTCACTTGACAAAAGGGGATGTGAAAATTACAATGTGATCTTTTACAACTTTTAAGGCATTCAACTTGACAAATATAAAAGTGTAAAACACAAGTTGTTCTTTTTCAACCAAAACATGACAAAATGATAATTGAAAATTATAAGTAGCACTTTTTCAAGTAAAATATAAGATCTTTGAAAATGATAGTTGCAATTTATAATTTACAATTGTACACATCTAAAATTGGCCAGCAACAGCTTTATACCTAACTTTAGAGCAATTTTTACAAATCTATGAAAATCTAGCCTAAGAATCTCTAAGAGTCTCAAATTTGGCTTCATAACCATGCAAATAAATCAAATTGGCCCATAAATCAATTAAATTGGGTAAATTCACATTGAATTAATCAAAATCAAACAAATGTCCAAAGGCCTAACAAAGATTAATCCAAATCAAATCCTATTTGAATTCATGAGCAAATAAATAAATTATCAAAAAATAAAATTCAATAAATATCCTAAAGAGCATCTCAAGAATGAATCATGACCTTTTGCGAGTTGTCCAAATGCAAAATATCTTAATGCACACCTATTCATGCTAATAATGAGATTTTGGAAACCTATCAACCTACTGGGGTTAGCTAAGCCAACCAAGGTAAGGATTTAACCCATTCCAAGTTGATTTCAAATCCTATAACTCTTATTTTAGAGAGATTGAATAATGTAAAGTTATTATGCAAGCATTTGAGAATGAAACAAATGTGTAGGGTTATAATGCCAAAATTCCAAGCCAAGTGACAAGCCAAACATGGTGCTAAGAGGAGGTGGAAATAGCCAAGCTCTATTGATGAAGACCTTTTGAGTACAATGCAAGCAAGCCAATGAACATATCATCTTGGAGAAATCAAGGAAGGTAATGAAAGTTCTCATTTTTTTGAATTTCTAGTTGGTTTTCATTTGGTTTGTTCACTAAACACCCCCCATGATCTAGTCCTAGAGATGTTAGCTTTGTTTAGTGTGTCAATTTCATTTTTTTTCAACTAACACCATACTAACCTCCTCTCTTGAGTCAAATTCTTAGATCACAGTAACTTTACAATGTAGCTCACAAATTTTGTAGTTTATAGAATGCATTTTTCTTAAATAATTTAATAATCAATCAACAATAGTGACATCTGAGGATTCCTTATCCTTTTCTACTTGTATCTTCCTGATATAAGCATTGAAGCTACTGAATATTTCTTGTAGGAACTCTTTGTTAGGACTAATTGTGTACTATTATTGATGTCACATTTTGTCATTAATTTAGGTAATTCTCTAGAAGAATCTCTCTATACTTGGATATCTTTACCCATCCGATCAAGTGTATTATGGGATTTGATAAACCAGTGGATGGAATCCAAATTGAAAGTTGTGTCATGTGTTAAATCCTTCATAATTACCTCTTTAAATTTATCCTGGACAACTTGAATAGGAAGAGGTTTAGCTTGGTAATCTGCTACCTCACATTAAAATTTACAAATTGAATCTTCAATGTCATATATTACATTTATGGCCCTATCACTTGTGCTCTTGGCCTTCTCAATATTTTCACTAAGTATCATAATTCTAAATTTTCCTACCCTCTTTATCTCATCATGATCCAAATATTTTTTATTATCTTTTCAGACATGAGGGTGTCACTCTCTATCTGATTAATGGCTTTCAACTTGGGAAAGTAGTGCTTTAGCCTTTCAACCTCCTCCACATATTTATTAATTTCTTCCTTTAGAGATGTCAGGTCATCCTTTAGTGTCTTATAATAATCCATGGATAAACCTATCACCCTATTCCCTTTGGTTATTAGATCTTTATCCCAACCCTTTGTAGCCCTACCCATTGTGACAATCTCGATCATTGCATCAATGTCTCTTTATCAAGGAACTGAGAGAGAGAGATTGAGTGGGTTGGTTTAGTTTAGGTCAATGTGTTAGGTCTATGACCTTCCTTAAGGTAGTTGTCAACTTTTCAACCTTGTTCTTCAACTCATCATTAGTGACCTTGTCACTTTTAATTTTCTTAAAGAGAGAAATTATATTTATCTGGACATCATGTATGAGTTCCTCTCTTTTTGGACAACCAATGAGTACCTCCAATATATGATAATCCCCCACCACTAAATCTTATTTCTATTTGTCAAGTGGGGGAACTACTATCTCCACATACTTTTCCCCTATTTCATCATAAGAGACTCTATAAATGGTCTTGCGACCTCTCTTTGGTCATTTGGATGCTTCCAATAGACCAAGATCTAGAGTGTTAAGAGATATCATCTATTTCTTCTTTTTGGACATTGATTGTGAAAGTCAACTAAGAGTGTCTACTAATAAATCTTGTATTATCTCAATAGCCACTATTACCCATGAATCTATGAACAAAGCATCCACACTGGTAGTCATTATACTAAGTGTCATATTTGTCATTAACATTATCATTGAGTCCTTGACTAATTATTTGGATATCTCTACCCCATTGGTGGATTGATTAGCCATAGTTGTGTCAATAGGCATCTCTATTTCCACCTCCTTGATGGGGGTTTATGTGAAGTTGAGAGTGGGAAAAGGTGAGGATACTTAGATGGGTTGAGTGGATGTGCTTACAAGGGATGGGGAAGTTGGAAGTGACACAAGGAGAGAGTTAAGCATGTGTGAAGGAAAATGGGGAACTTATGGAAGGATGGAGTCTAAGGCAGCAAAAGAATCTATCAATGTAGTGGTAATGGCCAAAGTGGAAGTAACGAGAAGTGTGATGAAATATGAAGATGGAAATGTTATTGACATAGTGGTAGTGACAGATAGTGGGGTTACAATTAGAATGACTGAGTCTGCAACCATATATTTCTTGGTGGTGTTGGTGATCAATGGGATGGTATTGGATATATGGGATGAGGTCTAAGTGATTACAAAAGAGGGAGGTGAAAGTGTAATTATGATAACCAATTTTGTTGATTGGCTTACTACCAAAGTAATCACTTGCACTAATGGGATGGTAGAAATAGGATAAGAGGTAATTACTTGCACATGTTGCATAGTATAAATATGAAGAGCGGTTACTAAAGTTATGACCCTTATAGAAACTGGTAGTTCTTGATTTAGTGGTTAGGTTACTGGCACTTGGGTGATGAGAGTGGCCCTTTTAGATTTTTGCTTTTGTTTCCTTTTGTGTGATACAACTAGCCCATTTATTGATCTACTTGAGTGCCATTATTAGAACCCTCTACTACTACTACTACTTCTACACCCTTATCCTTTACCCTTTTAAATCCATCTATGATGTTTAGGATTTCTTTTTTTATTTTCACCCCCTTGCTTCTTAACCAATTTAAAGCCCTGTTAATAACTGGGGTGGTCATGTCTAACAAGGAGAAGAATTTGGGTGTAAATCACATGACTTGAGGAAGGGATTGGAGATAGATATAATTATCATAATATACTTTATCCACTAGAAGTTCCTCATATTTTAAATATTTTAGAAGAGGTACCATATCATAGTTCTTAATTTATTCTAGGGTCATCCTATAATAATCTCTTAACCTAACTTCTTCCTCATCCTACATTTCCTCCCAATAATATTCATAAAAAGGAATGTGAGAATATGAGGAACCCAATAAACTAGCAACATAACATGTAACATCATAACAAGGCCTAGCATCAGATCTCTCAAAGTCATCTGAGTCATCTCTGCATCTATATATTTGGGCTTAGATAAGGCATTGCATGTATATCTGCTTATACTATTGTTGATGTGTATGCCTATTTTGTGCCTACTTGATAAGAACTTGTGGATTTCCACTAGTTGTATTACAAATTCCATTAAGGCCCACTTTTCACTAATATATCTAAGAAGGGTGTAAAGATACCCACTAAAACCACCAACTCTAATGTAAAAATGTGTGGGGAACTCAATGAAGTATGATCCCCAATTTTTAATTTTTGTAGTTGAAGCATCAAAAAACCTTATCCTCCCTAGTTCTTGTTCTAAAATGGTTATGATGCAGTACTAAAATCATCATCAACTCTCTTAAATTATTTTTTACTCCCCTCAAAAGTGAGATCAAGATAATAGCTATAAAATTTGTTAATCTAATCTAGCACTATGTTTAATCCCAAAAATACCCTCCCTTTTACTAAATCATACACAAGGTAGGAGGTCATGTAGAATTTTCTAGTGGTTTGAACCTACATCAACTATCTATAAATAGAGTCACTAATCAATTGATCCTAATGAATATATTTCTTCTTTTGTTGGATTACCTAGATATACTAGTACATCCAATCTTGATAGTTATTTGCATTCAAGATTCTTGTAAATCTATGTCAGAGTATAATGATATCACCTACCTAATCTTTTAAGTCTATCCTGGCCAAGTTCTTAAGCATTCTTGAGGTTGAATATTTAAGGGTCTTCAACTACTATTTATTTAAAATCCATGCACATGCTGAGTTGTTGTCTTGATATACCTTCTTGGAGGATTTAGGGGTAATATCTATGCAAATTTAAAACTCTAGGATTAAGAACATAATATCAATGAAATATAGATATAGTCTCAGAATCTTCTCCCTTTTATTATTCATGATTTCTCTCTTCTTTACATCATAATGCTTAGCCATAGTGAAAAAAATCTCAAGGCTTTGCACTGAGAATGGGAAGGTTGCAGCCTAAGGTAAACCACTATCATAATCATTTTTGAATTTTGCATTGACCCTAGTCCAGAACTCAACTAGGTCTGTGTGGCCTAGGTCAGTGTTAGTTATCTCATTGATATTGGAATCCAAGATGGAAGGGACACCAAGCCCCTTTGATTTGAAATTCATCTCATTTATGTACATATGCATTGGGAAAATGGGTGAGGGAACCCAACTAAAAAGTTGGTCTGGTTTTGGGTTTGCAATTAGAGGTTATTTTACCACATTTTACTTGGTAGAGTTTTGTTATACTTCTACAGGGTTTATCTCTGACAGGAATATAGTGTGTAATAATAGTTGTAAAATATGACACATAATCAAAAGGGTTTTAGTTTACAAAAACACTAGTAAAATCCAACCAAAATATTGGTGTGGTTATAGTTTGTAATTATAATTCGAATCTATGATAGGAAATTAGGGTGAAAAAATAAAAAATGATCTTTGCCTAGATCTGAGCCAGGGTTTTAGGTGTTTATGTAGTTAAAATCTCCATAGGAGATTTAGTTTGAGAAGACAAAAGGGATATCCACCTAGATCTAGACAATTTTTAGAAAAATTATAAAGCAATGTAATAAAAATAATCTAGATAAACTTTAACAATATTTTTAACATACAAATGTAAAAAATTGAAAATTGGCAAGCAAATGACAATTATTTTAATGATTTTAGAGGAAACCCCTAAGAATGGAAAGAAATTATAAGCTTTATACAAGAGAAAAATGGTGGCCAAATTTTACAGAATGGATTGAAGGAAAGACCTAGGAGAATACTAGTATGCATGCATAGAGTCTACAAGTGATGGATCTAGTATTCGTTTGCTTGGCTATAGAACTCTGATTTGTGGTGTTGCTTAGTGATGAATGGATCTAGTCAAAATGTTACTTGTAAATAGAATTTTTATTTACAATATTAAACAAATTACATAAAAAATCTAATTATATATAAAAATATGTAATTAATGCAATGCATGTTGATTAACAATGATAGATGGATCAATAGGTGGGAATGCGGCCCAATGGAGTCACCTTGAAAGTTTGAAACTTATAACATGTTTTGCAATTTTCAATTTACCACTTGCTTTGATGATCATAAATCTAGGAAACCTCTACCTATTTTAAAATTTTTAATATGCTTTTCATCCTCCACTTTTTGTTTGCCTTGGGGTTTTTGAAGCAGAGAATGTTTAGGAAGAAAGAAGTAAAATTTGGATTACACTTTTCAACTTTTCAAAGTTGTAAAGTGTAGTGATAATTTTGGTCTCTGCTTGGTCTTAATGAAAAGTAGAAAGCGGAGTCTGGATTACATTTTATAATATTTCAAAATTTTAATGCAAGTTTTGATTCCCTCTAGTGACTTGATAAGTGAGAAAGTGAAGGTTTAGGTGCATTTTACAACTTTACAAAGTTATAAGGCACAAAAAAATATCTAGTTTCCACTTAGGTCATGGAAAAGGGTATTTAGGCCATTTTAAATCTTTTCTCAAAAAAACATATAAGTCTCTTCTAAGGCACAAGGTGTTTTGAGATTTTTGACACAATCCTATAAAAGCAAGCCTATATCTCTTCATTAAAGTGCTTGAATAGAGTAAAGTTATTATGCAGGAATATGAGCATGAATAAAATGTGGAGGGTTATAATGCCAAAATTTCAAGCCAAGCCATCAAGCCACAAGCCAAACATGGTGCTAAGAGGAGGTAGAGATAGCCAAACTCCATTGATGAAGACCTTTTGAGCACAATCTAAGCAAGCCAACGAATACATCATCTTGGAGCAATCAAGGAAGGTAAGGAATGTTCTCATTTTTTGAATTTTTAGTTGGTTTTAATTTGTTTTATTCACTAAGCTCCCCCCATGATCTAGGCCTAGAGATGTTAGATTTGTTTAGTGTTTTTATTTCATTATTTTTACAACTAACACCATACTAACCTCCTCTCCTGAGTCAAATTCTTGTGCCACAGATGGCACACCTAGTGGGACTCAATGCATCCCATGTAGTAAGGAGATCATTATGAAGTTTTTAAATCTTCATTTGGATGCTTAAAGCTCTCTAAAATTAATTTTATAACCTTGTTTTGGATAAATTTTTTAAATATCTCTTAGCTTTACATAATGATTATTGATGATTAGGAAAAATTGTCGATGGTTAGGCCTAACCACCAATGATTCTATCCAACTACCATCGATTCTATGTAATCACTGATGATCAGGTTGTAGGGAAAAATGTGTTTAAATATTTTATTTTGATACTCTTTGTCATTTCATATTGAATTTTATTGGTTTTAAAGGATTTTAAATCACTAAACTTAAGTTTACCTTGTAGGTTTTCTTGATCTTTTAACTAATCCAAGCCTAACCTAACACATTTATTTTTTGAAGTTTTGCTTTTAGGTTCACAGGTCTTCATCAATGGTCTTTATTTACTAATGATGATTTTGATTAATCACTAATGATTATCTGTTAACTGATCAATAATGATTGCCTTAAAACCATTGATGGTTTTCTATGACCATCAATGGTCACTATGTGAAAATTAAATCCAAACATGAGAGCTAAATTTTAAACCTCAAACCAAGAAAGTACTTTAAATTAGGGGGTTATATTCTAACATTTATAGATTAAAGGATTGGTTTGAATAGAAAATTGCATGTTTTTTATTAATCACATAATTCAATTTGGGTTCTAAATAGAACTTAGTCCAATCATGCACATTTGAGTTTGGGTCGAAAATGAACATGTTTAATCTTGCACATTTGGATATTGGTGCTCAAAAAGAATATAGGATTGGTTAAGTCTTAGAAACATTTTGTTTTTAGTACTTAAAATAAATCCTAATTCTTGAAAATTTCTAGTTGGTGCTTTAAAACAAACTTTAGACAAATATTGAACACTTCAACTTTGGGCTTAAAATGAACTTAGATTTCTTTAATCCAGTTGGTTTTGTGCATTTTTTTCCATTTTTGTACTTAAGCCAAGGGGCCTATTAATGAAAAAATATCACATTTAAATTGGTGTTTAAAATCAAACATCTCTCATTATTTGTAAATTATTTTTTATTTGTTATTTTCATAAAAAGATAGCACATGTATGCTTTCCCCTATCCCCTATAAGGAACTCATAGGATCAAAAGTGTATTTCTATTATATTTTAGTTCCTAGTCTAAGGCATACCTAGAATTTTTCATAAGCTCTACTAAAAAATTGCATAGTATTAGGTTATCTAAAAGCAACCCTTAAGTCTTTATACTTGTCTTTTATTTTCATACATCTTGGCTTGTGCAAGGGGTGTCATTGCCTCTTGCAAGTTCTTTAGGGAAGCATTGACCCAAGGCTTCATATCCTAGTAATGTTTCAACCCCTCTCTATGGGGGGAGTATATAAATTGGTATCACCCTATTAGGATGGTGGTTTGAGTGGTTAAACCATCTATGTTAGTGACATTTCAAGCCTGAGACGTATGACTAATATGGACATCACACTACACTAAGCAAGTGACTGATGTAGTGGTTATGAAAGGGATAAGACATTTTCATAATAAGAAAATTGATGTAGACTCAATTGATGTGTTGCTTCTCTTGTGTGTATATATGAAAGTGTGTACACATGGGATCACTCTAGATAGTAAAAAACTTGTAGGTTTTAGTCAACCCCACTTTACCACACCTTAATAGGATCTAGGATGATATAATTAGTTGATTTTTTGTCATTTACTCTTTATTTATTGGTGCATTTAGAACTAAAACTTTTTGTTTAAACCATGTCATGAATGAGTCATGTGTCTAACATCACTCCATTATTTTAGGAGGTATTATGCCATCGATTTGACACCTTGATTTTAACTTAGTAGACATTTATTTTAAAATGTTGAGTGTGGCACTTGATTGAGTTGGGTAACATTTTGTTACCCAAACCATTTCAAGTATTATGATTTTTAAGTCTTTAAAACATTAACCATTGTCACATATTTTTGGAGTGATAACATTGTTATGTTACCCAAATTATTTCAAAAGTCTTATATTATATCCAAATTATCATTATTTAAACCAATCATTTGAGCCTTGTTGGATCTTTGTTTAGCATAGTCATGTTGTTCAAATTTGTCTAGATTGTTGGTCATCAGAACCTTAGTTTACCTTAGTTGAGTTTTTGATTAACTTTTTCAAGTTTGGACTCAAACATCGATTGATTTATATTTAGGCCTCGACACACAGGCACTGATACACGTATATTTCTCTTTTGGGTTACATAACTTAGGTTAATCCATTACTCAAGTTTAGAAACTTTATTGTTTGTGCCTTTATTTGATCAAATCAGTCCATCTTCAAAGTGTCTTTTATTTAGTGTTTTTCACAAATCAAATCACATTTATGTCTAGAATCAAGTGCCTAAGTCTTTGCCATACTATTTCAAGTTTGTTAGATTAATCATTATCAATCATCCTTTGTTTCAAGCCTAAATTTTTATGTCATTTAGACAAAAGTCTTAGCACAACCTATTTGAGCATATCTTTTGACTTTGTATTTAGATAAAAGACCTAGCAACATTTCTATTTCCTAGTTTAGACCTATATGGAACATGTTTGGACTTTAGAATTTGGCATGTTATTTTTAGGTCATTTTTCTTAACCTTATTGTGTAAAACATTTAATATTAAACATTTGATGTTGTACTATTTTTATGAAATATTTGCATTAGACTTTTTTGGAGATACAACTCCACCTTTGACTAAACTAGATCACATTTAAACCTTTTGTCTTTTCAAACATAATTTTTAGTGTTTATATAACTCTAATCCATCTTGTTGTAAAAACATTTGTCATTTGATTTGAACATGGATCACTATACATGTAGTGGAACTATGTACAATCAAGGATATGGAAATATTAGCACATAAGAGGACTTTGTTCAAGACCCTTATGGAGATGAGGTTTTTTTGGAGATGGATTCCTATTCACCATATAACACTCACATATGGGAATAAACTCAAGATCTTTTATCCAATTATTTGGTTAGCATGCCTCCTTACATAGAGCAAGATCAAGAATAGATATCCCAATATTTGGCTAGTGTACCTATGGTTGTAAAAAATATACAACAACAATCTTATTATGGTACAATCCCATAAAAATATCAAATAGGGTATGATAATTTTCAAAATATATCAATAGGGCCTTATAACATGTCTTATCCAAATAATGATCAAGCCTCTTCTAATGATCCTAATGCCATAGTACCAATACCATATCAATATCCATGTATGCTTGTCATGCAAAGAAGATTTATAGAGGACCACTTCATTTAAATTCAAACATCATACTAGACATATCAAGACCTAACACGTAACTTTAATCATATGACCATGTTGAACAAGCCTCTTGTTGATTAACCCCTTGAAAACAAAATTTTTAATGGAATTGAATGGTCAATAAGATCAAGGTTTAGACCCATTTATGTAAAACACTTTGGTTGAAAATATGTTCAATACCCCAGCTATTGAAGAAGTGTCTTATGCTTCTACATAGAATAATGAGAAAAACATAGTGGAAAATACGCAAGGAGCATCTAATCCAAAACAAAGTGGTGTTAGAGCATAAAGACATAGTCAACAAAAAATGTGCCTTTAACTAGTACCATTAGTCATTCAAAAACTCAGGGAATAGGATTTTTTACATCCCAACCTCAACAAACTACCTCTAATATTCAACCAACTTTTTCTTCTATCACCCAATAACAAGGATTATGTAGATAGCCAATGCCCAGTGTTGTGCCATAATAGAATGTGATGAATAATACTACTCCCTAACAAGCAATGAGTAATATTCCATAATAGCAGGCACCATCCAATAAACCCATGCAATAGAGGTAGAAAATATTGTCACCTCAATAGGGGGAACCAATTTTATACCTCTTTAAATAGTGTAAACATACCTCTTTCATTAGAAACTAACATGCTGATCTAAAACCAAATGATCTCTAGCCAATAATGTGTAAATATTAGTCAATGAAAAATACCAAATATCCAACATGCATCCACTTCCAAATAGGGATTCATGAAACTAAAAGTTTCTAATGTTTCTTAAGTACCTACTATGTAACAATTGCCTTTCGTACCAAATGTGTCACAAATTTAGAGACAGGGCCTTGGTCCAAAGTCCCTCTTAATCAGCCAAGTATGACTAGTCAATAACATGTCTCTATTCAAGCTCAACATGCATAATAAAACCATATACCACCATCTCAACCTTAATATTTCCAACATCAGGCCTACATACCGAATTCCAACTAGAATATCACATAAGAACAAGTGCAATTTAAATAATTACACCCTAACCTACACATGCATATTCCCTAGTCCATTTCCTAGCCAATCCAAGATACCCCAATAAATACCTCCATCATACCTCAGTCAAAGTAATCCACTTGTAAGCACTCAACCATCTCCTCATACCAATATTCTCATAAGTTTCCTCGAACAAGAGCTACAACAAATGAAGGATGTAATTGTTGCCATCCAAGTTAGGAAATAAGTCAAAAAGTTAAAGTTGGATGATATATGTTCTTACCATTTCAACATGGAATACCTATGGATACCATTTCCTCCAGGGTATGAACCACCAAAGTTTGACAAATATAAGGGAAAAGGAAACCCCAAAGCACATCTGATAGAATTATTTATTGCATGCCAACTAGTGGCCTATAGCGATATATACTTGTTATTATTTATAAGAAGTTTAACTAGACAAGCCTTGAAATGGGTTTTAAAACTATGAAAGAATTCAGTTTATAATTTCGATGATCTTTTGGACAAATTTATGCAACACTTCTCTTATAATATTGAGCATGATATTTCATTAGTAGACTTGACACAAGTAAAATAGAAACCATGTGAAAGCTTCACAAGCTATCTACAATGATAGAGCTCTTGTAAGCCATTTTACCAATAGTCTACTAGATAAACAACTAGCTTCTATGTTTACCAAAAATTTACATAGTGAGATATCTTACTATCTAGAGTTGTAGTGTGCACATACATTCAAAAAAATCAGTGATAAATGTTTGGTGACCAAACAAGCCCTTATCAACAAGGGGATCATTAAAATAATCTTGTCAAATTAGAATAATATCCAAAATCAATACTAGAATAATGGCCAAAATGAACATCCAATCCAAGCATAAGCATCATAATCGACATAGGCCAATAATAATGATAGACCCAAACAAGTCAATCGTAATAAGAATGTTGTAGGAAATAGAGTGATAGAGTCACAACATGTTCAAACAATGCAATCACCATCTACTCAACCTATGTTTCCTTTTTAGATTACTCATGACCAATAAATTTTTTTATCAATTGCAACATGCATAACAAGATCAACAACCTAGACTACTGTTACAAATGCAACAAACATGACAAATGCCTATGATTTTTCAAAAACCTCCTCCTTTAAGGAGAAACATGCCTACTCATCATGCTTTTATTGACTTGGGAGACCCATAGAATCAATATTTTACAAACTCACAACATATAAATTAATTAGATGGCCTATTCCAAAAGAACAATTTCATGAAGGCATTGACATGCCAGACTAGTACAGGCCAAAATAATTCCATTACTTTCATAGGGTCAATGGTCACAATTTGTAGTGTTGTATGAAAATTAGACATGTAATTCATAATATGTTGGAAGTTGGAGAGATCACATTGGATCATGGGAATTCTACCTCCAATCATAGCCTTAAAATCTATCCAAATCCTTTTCCCCAACATAAAAATCAACAACAACAACAACAACAACCACTATAGTAACAAAAATGGTTAGTACAACATCAACAAAAATAGTATCAATAACTAAGGCTAAACCAACAAACTGAACAAAACCAATAATAAAACCAATAGCATTAAAACAATGGACAAAACTAAGGTCAGAATGGTAATAATCAATAGACCTACCATGTAGTTGTACATGACTACAACACAATTGTAGGCCATATTTTAGGAGGTCACATTAACACCATTTCCATTAATCCTAGACCAAGTACTAATCAATCAAGATCATTACTAATCATACCCAATCAACTAAACTATTCTAGTAATCCTTCCTTGACTTGTGACTACACACAAGTGAACCAACAAATGGGGATTTCCATGTTAGGACCTTATATTGATAACTCATCATTAGCCCATGACTACATGCAAGTACATTGACAACTGTGACTTATCTTATCTAGTCCCCCTCCACCATCATTTGTTAGAAAAAATGGTCCTATACCTAATCCTAAGTGTGTAATCACAACTCGGTGATCAAGGATTACCATACCAAGCCCACAACCATTTGCCATTATACCCATCATTCAACCAATCATTTTTCCTCAAAACAAGCCATTTGTTAATGTCCTAGAAAAGATGTTTGACATTGTGGAACAATTACAAAAGATGCTAGCACTAATATCCATTTTAGATTTGTTGCGTATGTCAACCATCCATAAAAACATCTTGATAGAGTTATTTGGTCAATACGTAGTTCTAAATGATATATCCTCTGATAAATTTTAAGCTTTAGTTAGACACCTAGCTCTATCCCAACAAGTCACCTTCAACCAAAGCGATATGTCATCCCTTGGCCCACTTCACAATAATCCATTATCTATCAAAGTTTATATAAAGAGGCACAAAGTGAAACATGTCCTCATAGACAATATATTAGGTCTGAATATAGTGTCTCTCAAGCTTATCAAGCTTCTTAGGTAAACCTTAGTAGAACTCCAAGTAGAGACAATCACCATCAAAGCCTATGATAATGAAGAACACAAATCACAAGGCACTATTAGCTTGCCAGTAATCATTGGGCCCTTGACCCATAATACACTTTGTCATGTGCTAGATACCAATTCATCATACAATATGCTTTTGGGTAGACCTTAGTTACATGATATTCATGTAGTCCCATCAATATTGCAACAGTGTATCAAGTTCTCCCATTCAGGGATAGAGGTTAGTATTCCAGGAGATTTACATTCATATGAGCATTGAAAACATCTAGAAGCTGAGTTTAAGAGATACAATTACCATTTTGGCATGAATCTAGTCACTAAATAGAATAAAAGGAAATCCATACTACTTGATTTAATAGATGCCAATTGCATTGACCTTAATACCCTTGATTTGCTTTCTCACATGTCACCTCCTAAAATATCCAATCATTACACCATCTCAACTAATGGCCTAGGAGAGTATTTAATGCATGACACCTTTCACATTAAAAAAATTACATAGAACCCTAAATCCTTTGGAAGATCAAAATCCCAAACACTCATGAAATGACAAAGAAAAGGAAAGGGCCATCTGCATAGTCCATCACCTATCACTTTCATACCAGCCTCTAGACAAGAAAATAACCCTCTTGAAGGAGATGAATCATGGTTATATAATGACAAATTGGTTGATTGTTATAAGAATTCTAAGTATCCCATTCCTAATCAAATCATTGAAAACCAAGACTATGAAGGAGGATGCCTTGGGCCACATCAATAAGGAATGCTTTAACCAATTTTTATGATTAAGTATAAAGGAGCCTATGGATTTGGATTTAAATTGCTTGGAGGTGACCTCACGTATCTTATTTACATTCCATCACTAATGATTAGTGTCAATGATGCCAACAACAAAGTAGAGTTTGATCATAGCTAATTTGATGACTTCTCTCATACCAATTTGTTTGATAATAAATCCATTTGTACCCTTTGACCAATCGTTCATCATAATCCATTACCATTATATTATCCCCAACTGATAGACTTGGACCAACAAGAATCCAATGTGCCAATTGATGAGTTCTAGAATGATGAGGCCCTCTATGATTTTCTAGGCCTTAGGGATAATGTTCTGTTGGGAGACCATAAATCATGGTTCTCAATCAAACTAGATCTTGAAGCCTATTTTGGAGCATGGGTGAACACCCTTAGCCAAAAACAAATAAATAAAACACTGAAGTCCCAAAGTGACAAATTCTTTGAGGTGATTTTTGATCAAGGAAAAAGTAAAGATAAAGGCTAGTTTAGTAGTGAAAACTTGATTCAAGTACCACTAGATAGGGATGTTTAACCTTGTTCAAACTTAGACCGAGATCCCACCAAAAATGAACTTGTCTATAGGTCTTATTTTGGTCTTGATGAGGAATATGATTTTGATCAAATCATTCAAGAAACCAATAATGACAAGATTGTTTATGGATTTGAATTTAGTCTTAAAGAGAAAAAAGACTTCGATAGAATCATACAAGAGTTTCCAATTGTTTTTATCACATGGCCATATCTATTATTGGGAGATTTTGATTCATCATGTCAATGAGAACTTGAAGAACAAGTCCTAATAGAAGATTTTGACATAGCCAAATAGTTTAACACTTTGCCCACTATTCTTAAAGATGGTTTGAGTCTTCTAGTGGAAGATATAATGGAGGTAAACATAAGGTCCCTAGATGAACCAAAGTGGATTAAATTAGGCATGTCCATCACTGAGGAAGAGTGTGAAGTCTTAACATCCCTATTGAGGGGATTTGTAGATATATTTACATGGGCATATTCTAACATGCCTGGTTTGGACCTTGCCTTAGTTGTTCACCACATTATGATACATCCTAATGCAAAACTAGTGAAGCAAAAATTATGAAAAATGAATCCTTTCATTGTTGTATTGGTAAATAAATAGTTGGAGAATCTCTTGGAAGTGAGATATATTAGGCCAATCGACTATTCTGAATGGATTTCCAATGTAGTGCCAGTCATTACAAAGCTAGAAGGAATCATAATCTATACTAATTTTAGGGACATTAAGAAATCTTACCCTAAGGATGGCTTTCCATTATCAAACATTCACATGATTGTCAATTCCACAACAACTTATGAGATGATTTCACTGATGAAGGATTTTTTAGGATATAATTAGATCAAAATTGCACCAAAAGACCAACATAAAACAATGTTCATCACTTTGTGGGGAATATTTTATTATTAGGTTATGCCATTTAGTCTTAAAAATGTAATGGCCACCTATCAAAGAGCCATGAAAGTCATATTTCATGAAATGATGCTTGACATTACGAAAGACTATGTCAATGACATACTAGGAAAATCAAACACTAGGGTCGATCATCTAGTAGTATTGAGGAGGATATTTGGGTGACTACATAAATACAAAGTTGATCATGCTAAATTTCTTCTGGTAAATTTCTTGGCTTCATCATGTCTCATAGGGGCATAAAAGTTGATCCTGCTAAAGTACATGCCATAACATAGATACCACCACCAACCAATTTGAAGTAGCTACATAGTTTGCAAGGCAAGATACAATCCATCAGACACTTCATTTCTCAATTGGTCAATAAGTGTCGCCTATTTTACACACCTATTAAATAAAGGTGTGACATTTATTTGGGATGACAATTATCAAAAATCTTTTAAATAGCTAAAGGACTATCTTAAAAATTCACCAGTTCTATTACCTTCTATGCCAAGGAAACCATTCCTTTTATATCTGTCAGCAATAGATCATGCCTTGGGGGAAATTCTAGCTCAACACAATGAAAATGGAAAATAGCATGTAGTGTAGTATCAAAGTCATATACTGGTATCATATAAACACAATTATATGCCAATATAAAAATCATGTTTATCTATGGTCTTTGCAACTCAAAAACTATGACATTACATGTTGAATAATAAAACCATGGTCATTTCAAACATAGATCTACTCAAGTATCTACTATAAAAAATAGTGCTATAAGGCCACATGGCCAAATTGATCATGTTTCTCAATGAGTTTGAGATATAATATTTGAAACAAAAAGCCATCAAGGTGTACATTCTTGTAGATCGGCTTGTTGAAGCACCTCTTATAGACACAAAGCCACTCACATTCTAATTTCCCAACAAATCCATCATGGCCATTATTTACACACCTATTAAGGAGTAGCAATTAAATCTATATTTTTTAGGTTCATTCACAACACATGGATGAGGGGCAGGTCTTTTGTTTATAGCTCCATAAGGGGATCTAATCCCTAAGTCATTTAGAATCAACTTTCCTTGTACTAATAACATGGATGAATATGAAGCACTCATCATAAGGCTTCAATAAGTAGTACAATATAAAATACATCATCTAAAGGTTTAAGGTTATTCATAGTTAATCATCAATCAAGTCACATACCACGTTTAGACCAAAGATGAAAAGTTGGTTCCCTACAAGGCCATATTCGATAC
The DNA here is from genome assembly GCA_037957365.1 of Torreya grandis. NCBI lineage: Eukaryota > Viridiplantae > Streptophyta > Pinopsida > Cupressales > Taxaceae > Torreya > Torreya grandis. The sequence goes on from JARHVA010007075.1 coordinate 591,900, forward strand.
TCTAAAGTATCAGATTCTTGACATTCAGTTTGAACATATACCAAAGGAAAACAACATAATAATAGATGTAATGGCTACCATTGGGTCACTCATTTAACATACAAAAATGGTAAAATATTACCAATTTATTATTAAAAATCTAACAATGCTAGCTCATGAACCATCAACCATCACAATGATCTATGATATTGTTGGTCCCAGCTCTACTTGGTAATCTAACCTATATGCCTATTTACATGACCATGTTTTACCACAAGAATTATCTCAAACACAAACTAAAGCCTTCATCCACAATGTCGAATGCTATACCTTACTCAAACCAACCCTATACCACTGTAGTTTTGATGGAACTCTACTTCATTGTTTACCTTTGATAGAATCTATACTAGCATTATGGGAAGTTCATGAAGGGGTATATAAAGCACACACTAGTGAGGTAGTCCTATCCAAAAATATCTTGCATATTGGTTATTATTAGCCCAATATGGGTACAGATGTAATTGTATATGTGAAAAGATGCGATAAATGTCAATGGTATGTTAATCTGATTCATGCCTCATCCAAGACTCTAAAACTAATGTTGACATCATGGCCATTTTCTATATGGGGACTCGATCTCATTCAGAATATAAACCCCACCTCATTAGACAAACATAAACACATATTCACCACCATAGAACATTTCATTAAGTGGGTTGAAGCTATACCCCTCACTTACATGATTGGAAAGCAAATTTCCAAATTCATTTTCAACCATCTCATCTACCACTACAGTATCCCTTTCGACATTATATCTAGTAATGGAGGATCATTCAATAAAAAGGATGTCGAAAAGGTATGTGATTAATACAACATCACACAACATTTCTCCATGGCATATTATCCTCAAGGTAATGGCCAAGCCGAAGCATCAAACAAAACCATTGTGAACATCCTTAAAAATATTGTTAATAATATCAACATTTATTAACACCTTCAAATATTGTGCTCTCTATGCATACCTTACCAATCACCGTACTCCCATGGAAGCCACTCTATGCTCACTTGTTTAAGGCATTGAATCCATTCTTTCCATTGAGGTCAAGTTATCATCATTATGCATCTCTTTCAAATATGTTATGGATGACAATGATTATCAAGTAGCTCACTTACAATAGCTAGAGTTACTTGACAATAAATGCATGGATGTAGTGAACAATCTACAGGCATATCAGAACTGACTCCATGGCCAATAAAATCAACACATGAAACCTAGATAATTTGAACTTGGCGATCTTATAATCAAGGAAAACCAAAATAATACCATGACCAAAAAGAAACATAAAGGCAAGTTCAAACCCAACTAGGTTGGTTCATTCACCATTGTTACAGATTATGGCATAGGAACATACAGGCTCACCACACCATATGGGGATGAACTTTATTATCCTATGAATATTATATAGCTCAAGTGGTACTACACTTTAGTGATATAATGTATTATCTATGATGACCATTTCAAGTTTTACCATATTATCAATATTCTTCTTTTTACCATACCATTATGCCATCCTATCATTCTACTAGACTATCATTATCACTTAATCATTCGAACATATCTATTATATCAACATAACATGTTTTGATCCATCTTATCTTAGCTCATTTGACCCTAGTTCATCCATTAGTTTCACATTTTCAGCATGAAGAATCATATTAGTTTCAGTAGTTGTTTCAAGAATTCTAGATTGAGGTAGTATTTTGGAGCAATAAGATAGAAGTTTTGGCATTTGCATCCTTAATTTTTTGTTCCCTCCTTATCAAGTTTGTTTATGTGAGCCTGACTATATCTACCTATAGGGGTAAATTAGTGTCTCACCAATCTTGTTACTAATTATAATTTCATATGGGAAAATTAGTATCATTGATCTGATCAGTTATATCCTAGTTATAACCACCTATGGGAAAACTAGGGAAACATTTATTTATTGTGCCTTGACATACCAACTATCCATTTCTATGGTGTACTATGTTGTTGTGCCAATAGTGCCTATTTTATTTGAATTGGCTATTACACTAGTCAAATTCTTTTACTGGTTATGGAACTACTATGAACTAAAGTCATTTTGGGACTATGTCGATCATGTTCAATTCATGATGAGGTCATCTTAGTCCCCCTTTTCCATCATGCTCTCACCATTTTATGAGCAACAATTTCAATTTAGCCATGATCTCACCATGTCTTAATCTTGAACCGTTTAGTGTCTCATCATTCTCAATCGAGTTGCAACACCTAAAAAATTCCAAAAACATTTAAAACCCATTTAGAAAAATCAAAAACATTGACCACTTCTTTGCCTTAAGGATTTTGGGAACCCTTACTAAGTCACAAGAAACCACTTGTGACTTAGTTTCCCCATTGTTTTTGGCCTTTTTATCTCATGTTCTTTCCATTTTGCAAGACCATTCCTATTCTTCTATCGCATCCATCATGTTTGTTTTTCATCAGTTATCATTTTCTTCCCATTTACTAGGATAAATACATTCAAATTGATTTTTTTGTTGGATATATCATCCATAAAATTATGTAGGTAGCATCTACTTTCCTAGTGCATATGAAGACAACTCAACCACCCCTTTTCCTTTTCATCTATTTCCCCATCTTGTTTATTTTTTCAGATGTCACCTATTTTCTAGGGGCAATGTTCACTATGTTATTTGTGTCACATTATTTGTACTAACATTGTAACTAATTAATGGTTGTTTATTTCTTTATTTGTGTGTCTATTTGTTGTTTGTGTGTCTATTTGTTTGCTTTAAGTATTGTTACCTTGATTCAAATCTATATACATTCATTGGGTGATTCCTTACACACATTAGTCTTAAATCCATCTGTATTCATATCTCAACATTATCATCATGGTTTTTATCATTGGTGCATTATTTTTCTTTGAGTATTGGATCTTAGGAGTCAGTACTCATGCATATTTAGGCCAAGTCCTCATGGTGTTATATCATGATGCCTACCATCACATGATACAACAAAAATCATATTTGATAGGTCTACACCATTAATGGTAGTATCAACATCTCCTTGACACTAGTGCCAGTAATAATCCTAGGCCAATCTAAATCATATCCCAAATAGAGTAAGTAAATAATGAAAAACTTTTAACCTCTGTTGGTTCATATGATCATCTCCCTACTAACAGGTTATCCTATATCATCTATATCCTCTATATTAAGTTACCATCATCATGTTTTCAATCATTAGCTATCAATCATGTTTTCCACTATTGGGGTATAATGCCTATAACCACCTTTGGGCAAACCATTGTATGCCATCCCACCTATATTCTGAATGATTATAATTGCCTTTGGGAAAATCATTGTGTTATCACCAATTCTAATCATTTGCTTTCTTCTGCCCACCTAGGGCATGTTTTTATCCTATTTTTAAATCCTACCTAGGGCAACTCTATCTTCTCAATGATTATAACTACCTTTGGGAAAATCATTATGTTATCATGCCATGTTGCCACTATCAAGGTACAATGATTATAACTACCTTTGGGCAAACCATTATACACTATCCCACCTTTTGACTAACTTTGGCCAAATAACTATGTTCTTACCCCATCATATTCATTTTTTAGGTCCCCTCATCTCACTTCTTTCTTTTGAGGAACTGTTTGCCACCACTTTTATTGACCACTCCCTCAAGGGGGCAGCTATAGTTTATTCATCACTGTTAAATTCATAAGCACAATAGGACCATTAGTCTTTAAAAAGACATTACTATGCTTACAGCTTGTAATGCATTCCCAAACAAGGGCAAACTAAAGACATCTATAATTGGCCACCAATGGCTTTATATGTGATGTTAGAGAAATTCTTACCAAAATTTGAAAATTTAGCCTAAGAATCTCTAAGAGTCTCAAATTTGGCTTCATAACCATGCAAATAAATCAAATTAGCCCATAAATCAATTAAATTGGGTAAAAGCACATTAAATTAATAAAAAACAAACAAAATTCCAAAGTCCTAATAAAGATTAATCCAAATCAAATCCTAATAAAATCCTAATTGAATTCATGAGCAAATAAATCAATTATCAAAGGAGGAAAGCGGTGGGAGGCGGATGGAACGAGTGAGCACGTGGGAGCTCTGAGTAGTCCTGTGACCTGTAGCAGGTCGCAGTCTACAAGTGTTTAAGCTCTACATCCCATAAATTTATCTACAGATCGGGCCCTGTGGGGCTATTTCTAGAAAAGGGGTGGGATCTTTAGCTTTTAGGGGGGGTTTTCCTGCATGTACATTGTGTTCACCACTAGTGTGGGGCATGAGGGCTCTAGGGTTTCTCTAATGGCAATGTCTATGCTTTTGGGTGAGACATCTAGGGATGTTGCTATGGCTGGGGTTGGTGATGGGTTTCCTCATCCATCCCCACCTGATGTTGGAGTTTTTAGCACTGGTGCTTTGAAATTGCACAAGACAAATGGATGCTTGGAAAGAGCTCAAGTTCTTTTGAAGCTATTGATTCAAATAGAGGCAATAGTCAAGGACCTAGAGTATTATATCAAACATGCTTTAATCTACAAATTTATGGGATTAAGGGTTTTGATGCCTTTTTTAGAACCCTAGATTTGTAAGTCATGGAATCTAGAAGGTGATTTTTAAATCTTGCTAGCTGTGAATAACTTCTTTCTAGTGGTCTTTTCATGTATCTCTGATCGTAACAAGATTTTTGAAGGAGGGCCTTAATTTTATAATCAAGTTGGCCTCTTTATGAAGCCTTGGCACGTAGGATTTAATTTGGTAGAGGAGCTACCCTTGAAGGTGCCGGTGTGGGTACATTTTCCTTGATTGCCGTTGGAATGTTAGAGATAGGATATTCTACAATCAATTGCATTAATACTAGGGAAGCCTATTGGCCCATCTCAACAAACTCTGGAGAAGCAAATTTTTTCCTATGCTCAGGTCTATGTGGAGATTGACCTAAGCCAACCTTTTCGAGATTCTATTGATCTCACTGTTCAGTCTAGCTCTTGGACTCAACAAGTAGACTATGAGACTTTACCTTTCAGATGCCAGCTATGCCATGAGTATGGCCATCTTCTAAGGAGATGCCCTCATGCCTTGGGTGCTCATGGTTTAGATAATGTGAAGGCTCCATCTATTCCAAGGGTAGAAAAGGGTAAAGCAACCATGTAAGGGGTGGTACCAGATAAAGATGGTTTTGTGCCAGTTAAGGCATGAAATAAGAATCAGGGTCAGAAGAGGACTCTTCGGGATCATTAAGAGGAGGAGACTTTTAACAAGTTTGAGGCTTTGAATGAGTTAGCCCATGAGGAGGGGGTTTTTTCTAACATACATGTTGAAGTGTCTCCTTTAGTTGATCTTAACTCTAGGTCTTTACCTATCACTACCTCAGCACTTGATCCTATTGTGGATTCTGGGGTGGTGATGGATTCAGTTGCTTCTCTCCTTGATGCTGGGTTTAGGGATTCTTGTGGTTTGGTGGAAACCCCCATGGCCTCTTTGGATGAAAGGATGAGTTTAGCTAGTGGACCAGGTTTGGAAGACCCTGGTAAGAAAAAATCCATCTCTTCTTCATCTATTCTAGGTCCACAACAAAAATCTTTGAAAAAGGGCACTCATGATAAGCTCCAGAAGTTGGGGAGGAAGAAAGATTAGGAGAAAGTTAAGTTATCTAGAGAGACATTGGTGGAATCTAGGTCGGTGAAGACATTGGATACTCACTTCTCTCACCCTTCGTGATGATATTGTATTCTTGGAATGTAAGGGGTATGAATAGCATCCCTAGACAAAAGTCTATTCAGGACTTGGTTAGTGCTCATTCTTTAGATGTGGTTTTCCTATAGGAGACAAATTTAACTATGGACATTATGATGCAATGTGTTTCTAAGATTTGGAATAGAGGGTGTTTCCAGTGTGTGGGTGTGCAAGGCAGCTCAGGGGGTCTTGCTTGCCTCTAGGATCCTCAGTGAATTTCCCTTATTTGGTGGAACTCTAGTAGATCTTACATCTCTCTAGTTGTAATTAGTTTGGAGACAGGGGAAATAACTCTTCTTTATAACATTTTTGCTCTAATAGATGTCCCTAAAAAGACTCTCCTATGGTCACATATCAATTTTTTGAGATCGTTGGGTCCTTTCCTCCCTTGGATTATGGTAGGTGAATTCAATGCAATTTCCTCCCTCGAGGAAAAAAGGGGGGCGTGCCTCATTTGGACCCCTCTTCAGATATTCTAAGGGAGAATTTGCCTTGGCTCTAGTTGGTGGATATTAAACCTTCAAATGTCATATTTACTTAAAATAATAGGAGGATTGGAGATGATGCCATCTCTGAACGGTTAGACAAGTTTCTTGTGTCCTATTTTTGGGTGGGTGACAAGTGGCTATCAAGTTTCAAAATTTTAGATTGGAAAGGATCAGACCATTAGCTAATTAAATTCTCTACCCACTTAGCTAATCATCCTAAGAAACAAACTTTTAGATTTCAGCTTATGTGGCTCAGGGAGGAGAGTCTTCTTGACTTGGTTTCTAGCTGGTGGACTGCAGGATGACTTAATTTTGGTAGAATGATGTACTCTTTTGTGAAGAGGCTTCAATATGTGAAGTATAAATTGAAACATTGGAATAAGTCTTAGTTCGGCAATGTGTTTTCGCAGAAAAGGGTTGCCTAGGAGCACTTGGATTCTATTACTAGGTAGATTCAGGACCAAGGTCTGGATGTGAATCTAAGTAGACTTGAGGTCAATGTGGTGAAAGACCTCAAGGAATGGGAGCTTTTGAGGAATTTTTTTGGAAACAGAAGGCCCATGTTGATTGGCTTCAAGAAGGGGATAGGAACACCTCCTTCTTCCATAAATTGGTGAAGGTGCATAGACAAGGTAATTTTATCTCTTCTCTCCGCTCTCTTGAGGGCTCTATTTTTTCTTCTTCTTCAAGGATCTCTAGTGAAGCAGTTCATTTTTTCTCTACTCTCTTTTCTAAAGATACCCCACCTGCTAGTGAGGAAGAAGCCTCTATCATGGCTTCTATTCCATCTCTAGTGACTATGGATATGAATTCTTCTCTTCTTAAACCTATTTCTTTGAGAGAGTTGGAGGATGTGGTGTTTTAGTTGAAAAAAGGAAAGGCTCTTGGCCCTGATGGCTTCCCAATTGAGTTATTTTAGGAATTTTGGGAAGTCATCAACCTTGATCTTTTAGAGGTGGTGTAGGAGTCTTTTAGGAATAAGCAAATGTTGCAAGCCATGAATGCCACGTTTCTTGCTCTTATACCAAAATGCGAGGGTGTTGATTCACTGGATCTTTTTTGATTGATTGTTCTGTGCAATATGGTGTATAAAATCATTATAAAGCTAATTGCTGAATGTTAGAATCCATGTCTGGATAAGTTGATTTCAAAGGAACAAGGGGGCTTTGTTGTGGGTAGACAGATTTTGGATGGAGTAGTTATTGTGGTTGAGACTATTCACTCTATCACCTCTTCTAAGGAAAAGGCTATGTTTATAAAGTTGGATATGGTTAAAGCTTATGACAGAGTTAATTGGGTATTTTTGATCAAAATTCTTAGTGCCTTCAGGTTTAGTTGTGAGTGGATTGATTGGGTTATGAGTTTTGTGAGGACTTCTTCATTTTTTGTCCTCATAAATGGGGACTCTTCAGATATTTTTGGTGACTCTAGAGGCCTTCAACAAGGGGACCCCTTATCCCCATATTTGTTCATCTTGATGGTTGAAGGCTTAGGGAGATTTATTAAGTCCCATGTTAGGGATGGGCTCTTTCAAGGTTGGAAATGGAGCAATTCTCTTCCTCCTCAAACACATCTGCAGTTTGTGGATGATACAGCTTTGATGGGTGTCGCTAAGGTGGTTGAATTAGTTGCTTTGCATCAGATTTTATATTATTACCTAGCCACCTCAGGTCAAAGCATTAATGAAAGTAAGTCTTGTATTTATTTCTTTAATACCCCCAAGCTTATTTAGCAGCGTATTGCCAGGATCTTAAGGTTTCAAATAGGGAAACTTCCCTTTATATACCTTGGCATCCCTCTGGATGTGCACCCACTTCCCCAGTGTTTTTGGTAGGATGTGATGGATAAATTTTGTAGGCTAGTTTGTCACTGGACCTACAGATGGTTATCTATGGCTGGAAGAGTTACTCTGTTGAAGTTTGTGGTTCAGGCCCTTCCTATATACAAGTTATTTATGTTGATAGTTCCCTCAAGTTTTATCAAATATTTTGAGGGCCTCTGTTGGTATTTTCCTTGGTTCAAGAATCTCCTTTCAAAGAAGTGGAGCTTAATTAAGTGGGAAATTATTTGTCGACCAAAGCAGGATGGTGGTCTGGGTTTACATAGGATAGATTGGAATGGTCAAGCTTTGGCTACTAAGCTATATTGGAGATGGTGTTCATATCAGCATCAATATTGGGCCAGGGTCCTTACCTTCAAGTACATTGGTGAGGTGGAGGACACTGAGGTGCCTCATTTTAGCCTTTTAGGGAAAGGTTCTATGATCTGGGATACTCTCAAGAGGGGGGATATGTTGGTTAAATAAGGCCTATTTTGGATATACAATAGAGGCTCTAATGCTCTTTTTTGGCATGACTCCTGGGATGGCTTCTCGCCTATCCTCTCCTCACACCCTCACTTAGGGGACTTATGTAAGATTTTTGTTCTAGCTGGTTGGAGCAGAGTGATGGATTTTAAAGCCCCTCAGGCTTTGGGACAAACTATTGTCTATTAGTGGAAGGATATGAAGGATTGGCCCATGGGTGGATCTTTGGAGGATAGGAGGGAGTTGGCTCCATTTTGGCTGATAGAGTCTGTTATTCTCTCCTAGAGTGAGATGTGTTGGCTTAGGGTCTTGATCCAAAAGGGAAGTTCATTATTGCCTCAGGGTATCAGGTTTTGGACAGACAGGTTTGGGGTAGTGTTGAGGTTCCTTGGTGGAAAAATATTTGGAATAAATTCTCTTGGCCAAAATTCACTTTATTTTCTTGGCTAGTGGTCTATGGTAGGTGTTTGACTTGGGATAACCTATATAAGCATGGCTTCCAAGGCCCTTCCTTGTGCTTCTTATGTTGAAAAGATGTTGAGACAGTTTCACATCTTTTCTTCCAGTGCCATTTTGCTCAGACTATTTGGCATTTTTGGTGGGGAGCCTGGAGTTGGCAGTACAGGCACCCTTCTTCTCTAGAGGAGTTTTGGCAAAATTTTGGGCCCATTCTAGTGAAGACTTCATTTCTATAAATAGCTTGGCCAATTGGCCCTAGTCTGATTATATGGCATATCTAGTTGGAACACAACCATAGGGTCTTTCTAGATAAGAAGTTGCTAGTGGGTCAAGTATGGTCTCACATTCTTGGGGCTTTATAGGAGACCTTGTATGCTAAATGTGATCTGTCAGCTCTGATGGATCTTGGGGATATTTGAATAACTCATAATCTAATGATTCTGGTTGGGGATCCTAGAAAACCCATGAATGGGCAGATCAGGTGTTCCAAAAGGAAGGTTTCTAGGGAAGGGCATTAGCTACCCCCTCCCACTGGAATCTTAAAAATCAATACTGATGGGTCTGTAAGGGGCAACCCTAGGCATGCTAGTATTGGTGGGGTGGGTAGAGACAGTTCTGGGGTGGTTGTGTTTTTCTTCTCAGAGTATAAGGGGATGAACTCTAATAATCTTATGGAGGCCTTGGCTATTCTTTCAGCTTTGAAGAAGACATATGCCCTTGGCTGGAATAAGATTATCTATGAGTTAGATTCTCAAGTGGTGATAGACTTGATAAATAGAAGGAAATTTGATGATGTTAGTTGGTAGCTTGTGGTGGTGGCTAAGCAAATCACCAGTCTTGGAGATTTATTTGATTCTATCACCTTCTCTCATATCCCTTGGGAATGGAATAAGGTGGCTGATGGGTTGGCCAAATGGGATTTTGAGAAGAATGGGACCTAGCTGGTGGATGATTGAGACATTTTACCTAGGGATCTTGCTTAAGATTTGGTGGATTTGGTCATAAAGGATGTGAGATGTTATATGACCACTTCTTGATCTCTAATTTGTTGTTTCTTGACTCATTTGGGAATTTTGTTGCTTTTATGTTTTGTACTTCTCTCTTGAATTGATAAAGTTTTTACCCTCTTTTATTAAAAAATAAATCAATTACAAAAAAATAAAATTCAATAAATATCTTAAAGAGCATCTCAAGAATGAATCATGACCTTTTGCGAGTTGTCCAAATGCAAAATATCTTAATGCACACCTATTCATGCTAATAATGAGATTTCAAAAACCTATCAACCCTACTAGAGTTAGCTAAGCCAACCAAGGTAAGGATTTAACCCATTCCAAGTTGATTTCAAATCCTATAACTCTTATTTTAGAGAGATTGAATAGAGTAAAGTTATTATGCAAGAATTTGAGAATGAAACAAATGTGTAGGGTTATAATTCCAAAATTCCAAGACAAGTAACAAGCCAAACATGGTGCTAAGAGGAGGTGGAAATAGCCAAGCTATATTGATGAAGACCTTTTGAGCATAATATGAGTAACCCAATGAACATATCATCTTGGAGCAATCAATGAAGGTAATTAAAGTTCTCATTTTTTTTGAATTTTTAGTTGGTTTTCATTTGGTTTGTTCACTAAGCTCCCCCCATGATCTAGGCCTAGAGATGTTATCTTTGTTTAGTGTGTCAATTTCATTTTTTTTCAACTAACACCATACTAACTTCCTCTCTTGAGTCAAATTCGTAGATCACAGTAACTTTACAATGTAGCTCACAAATTGTGTAGTTTATAGAATGCATTTTTCTTAAATAATTTAATAATCAATCAACAACAGTGACATCTAAGGATTCCTTATCCTTTTCTACTTGTATCTTCTTGATGTAAGTATTGAAGCTACTAAATATTTCTTGTAGGCACTCTTTGTTAGGACTAATTATGTAAATATTATTGATGTCACATTTTGTCATTAATTTATATAATTCTCTAGAAGAATCTCTATATACTTGGATATATTTACCCATCTAATCAAGTGTATTATGGGATTTGATAAACCGGTGGATGGAATCCAAATTGAAAGTTGTGTCATGTGTTGAATCCTTCATAATTACCTCTTTGAATTTATCTTGAATAACTTGAATAGGAAGAGGTTTATCTTGGTAATCTGCTACCTCACATGACAATTTACAAATTGAATATTTAATGTCATATATTACATTTATGGCCCTGTCACTTGTGCTATTGGCCTTCTCAATATTTTCATAAAGTATCATGATTCTAAACTTCCCTACCCTCTCTATCTCATCATGATCCAAATATTTTTTATTATCTTTTCAGACATGAGGGTACCACTCTCTATCTGATTAATGGCTTTTAACTTGGGAAAGTAGCACTTTAGCCTTTCAACCTCCTCCACATATTTATTAATTTCTTCCTTTAGAGATGTCAGGTCATCCTTTAGTGTCTTATAATAATCCATGGATAACCCTATCACCCTATTCCCTTTGGTCATTAGTTCTTTAGCCCAGCCCTTTGTAGCCCTACCCATTGTGCCAATCTTGGTCATTGCATCAAATGTCTGTTTATCAGGGAACTGAGAGAGAGAGAGAGAGAGAGAGAGAGAGAGAGAGAGAGAGAGAGAGAGAGAGAGAGAGAGAGAGAGAGAGAGAGAGATTGAGTGGGTTGGTTTGGTTCAAGTCAATGTGTTAGGTCTATGACCTTCTTTAAGGTATTTTTCAACTTTTCAACCTTGTTATTTAGCTCATCATTAGTGACCTTGTCACTTTTAATTTTCTCAAAGAGAGAAATTATGTTTATTTGGACATCATGTTTCAGTTCCTCTCTTGTTGGACAGCCAATGTGTACCTCCAATATATGATAATCCCCCACCACTAAATCTTATTTATATTTGTCAAGTGGGGGAACTACTATCTCCACATACTTTTCCCTTGTTGTATCATAAGAGACTGTATAAATTGTCTTGGGACCTCTCTTTGGTCATTTGGATGCTTCCAATAGACCAAGATCAAGAGTGTTAAGAGATATCACCTATTTCTTCTTTTTGGACACTGATTGTGAAAGTCAACTAGGAGTCTCTACTAATAAATCTTGTCTTATCTCAATAGCCACTATTACCCATGAATCTATGACTAAAGCATCGACACTGGTAGTCATTGTACTGTCATATTTGTCACTAACATTATCATTGAGTCCTTGACTAATTATTTGGCTATCTCTACCCCATTGGTGGGTTGATTAGCCATAGTTGTGTCAATAGGCATCTCTATTTCCACCTCTTTGGTAGGGGTTTATGTGAAGTTGAGAGTGGCAAAAGGTGAGCATACTTAGATGGGTTCAGTGGATGTACTTACAAGGGATGGGGAAGTTGGAAGTGACACAGGGAGAGAGTTAAGCATGTGTGAAGGTAAATGGGGAACTTATGGAAGGATTTTGTCTAAGGCAGCAAAAGAATCTATCAATGTAGTGGGAATGGCCCAAGTGGAAGTAACTAGAAGTGTGATGAAAGATGAAGATAGCAATGTTATTGACATAGTGGTCGTGACAGATAGTGGGGCTACAATTAGAATGACTGAGTCTTCAATCATATATTTCTTGGTGGTGTTGGTGATCAATGGGATGGTATTAGATATATGGGATGAGATGTAAGTGATTACAAAAGAGGGAGGTGAAAGTGTAATTATGATAACCAATTTTGTTGATTGGCTTACTACCAAGGGAATCACTTTCACTAATGGGATGGTAGGAATAGGATAAGGGGTAATTGCTTGCACATTTTGAATAATATAAATATGAAGAGGGGTTGCTATAGTTATGACCCTTATAGAAATAGGTAGTTCTAATTCAGTGGTTAGGTTACTAGCACCTGGGTGATGAGAGTGGCCCTTTTAGATTTTTGCTTTTGTTTCCTTTTGTGTGAGACAACTAGCCCCATTTATTGATCAACTTGAGTGCCATTATTAGAACCCTCTACTACTACTACCTCTACGACCTTATCATTTACCCTTTTAAATCTATCTATGATGTTCAAGATTTATTTTGTTATTTTCACCCCCTTGCTTCTTAACCAATTTAAAGCCCTGTTAATAACTGGGGTGGTCATGTCTAACAAGGAGAATAATTTGGGTGTAAATCACATGACTTGAGGAAGGGATTAGAGATAGATATATTTATCATAAAATACTTTATCCACTAGTTATTCCTCATATTTCAAATATTTTAGAAGAGGTACCATAACATAGTTCTTAATTTATTCTAGGGTCATCCTATAATAATCTCTTAACCTAACTTCTTCCTCATCCTATATTTCCTCCCAATAATCTTCATAAAAAGGAATGTGAGAATATGAGGAACCCAATAAACTAGCAACATAACATGTAACATCATAACAAGGCCTAGTATTGAGATCTCTCAAAGTCACTTGAGTCATCTCTACATATATATAGTTGGCCTTACATAAGGAATTGCATGTATATCTCCCTATATTACTATTGAAGTGTATGCCTATTTTGTGCCTACTTGATAAGAACTTGTGGGTTTCCACTAGTTGTATTACAAGTTCCATTACGGCCCACTTTTCACTAATATATCTAGGAAGGGTGTAAAGACACCCATTAAAACCACCAACTCTGATGTAAGAATGTGTGGGGAACTCAATGAAGTATGATCCCCAATTTTTTATTTTTGTAGTTGAAGCATCAAAAAACCTTATCTTCCCTAGTTCTTGTTCTAAAATGGTTATGATGCAGTAGATAAAATCATCATCAACTCTCTTAAATTATTTTTTACTCCCCTCAAAAGTGAGATCAAGATAATAGCTATAAAATTTGTTAATCTAATCTAGCACTGTGTTTAATCCCAAGAATGCCCTCCCTTTTACTAAATCATACACAAGGTAGGAGGTCATGTAGAATTTTCTAGTGGTTTGAACCTACATCAAATATTTGTAAATAGAGTCACTAATCAATTGATCCTAATGAATATATTTCTTCTTTTGTTGGATTACCTAGATATACTAGTACATCCAATCTTGATAGTTATTTGAATTCAAGATTCTTGTAACTCTATGTAAGAGTATAATGATATCACCTACCTCATATTTTAAGTCTATTCTGGCTAGGTTCTTAAGCATTCTTGAGGTTGAATATTTAAGGGTCTTCAACTACTATTTATTTAAAATCCATGCACAGGCTAAGTTATTGTCTTGATATACCTTCTTGGAGGATTTAGGGGTAATATCTATGTAAATTTCAAACTCTAGGATTAAGAACATAATATCAATGAAATATAGATCTAGTCTCAGAATCTTCTCCCTTTTCTTATTCATTACTTCTCTCTTCTTTGCATCATAATGCTTAGCCATAGTGAACAAAATCTCAAGGCTTTACACTCAGAATGGGAAGGTTGCAACCTGAGGTAAACTACTATCATAAATGCTTTAAATCCAATCATTCTTTAATTTTGCATTGACCCTAGTCCAGAACTCAACTAGGTCTATGTGGCTTAGGTCAGTGTTAGTTATCTCATTGATATTGGAATCCAATATGGAAGGGACACCAAGTCCCTTTGATTTTAACTTCATCTGATTTATGTACATATGCATTGGGCAAATGGGTGAGGGAACCCAACTAAAAATTTGGTCAAGTTTTGGGTTTGCAATTAGAGGTTATTTTCCCACATTTTACTTGGTAGAGTTTTGTTATACTTCTACAGGGTTTATCTCTGACAGGAATATAGTGTGTAATAATAGTTTTAAAATCTGACACATAATCGAAAGGGTTTTATTTTACAAAAAACACTTGTAAAATCCAACCAAAATATTGGTGGGGTTATAGTTTGTAATTGTAATTTGAATCTTTGATAGGAAATTAGGGTGAAAAAATAAAAAAGATTTTAGCTTAGATCTGAGCCAAGGTTTTAGGGTTTTATGTATTTAAAATCTCCATAGGAAATTTAGTTTGAGAAGACAAAAGGGATATCCACCTATATCTAGACAATTTTTAGAAAAATTATAAAGCAATGTAATAAAAAGAATCTAGACAAACTTTAACAATACTTTTAACATACAAATGTAAAAAATTGGAAATTGGCAAGCAAATGACAATTCTTTTAATGATTTTAGAGGAAAACCCTAATAATGGAAAGATATTCTAAGCTTTATACAAGAGAACAATGGTGGCCAAATTTTATAGAATGGACTGAAGGAAAGACCTAGGAGAATACTAGTATGCATACATAGAGTCTACAAGTGATGGATCTAGTATTCATTTGCTTGGCTATGGAACTCTGATTTTTGGTGTTGCTTAATGATGAATGGCTCTTGTCACAATGTCACTTGTAAATAGACTTTTTATTTACAATATTAAACAAATTACGTTAAAAACCTAATTATATATCAAAATCTATAATTATGCAATGCATGTTGATTAACAATGATAGATGGATCAATAGGTGGGAATGCAGCCCAATGGAGTCACCTTGCAAGTTTGCAACTTACAACATGTTTTGTAATTTTCAATTTACCACTTGCTTTGATGATCATAAATCTAGGAAACCTCTGCCTATTTGAAAAATTTAAATATTCTTTTTATCCTCCACTTTTTGTTTGCCTTGGTGTTTTTGAGGCAAAGAATGTTTAGGAAGCAAGAAGTAAAATTTGGATTACACTTTTCAATTTTGCAAAGTTGCAAAGTGTAGTGATAATTTTGTTCTCTGCTTGGTCTTAATGAAAAGTAGAAAGTGGATTCTGGATTACACTTTATAATATTTCAAAATTTTAATGCGAGTTTTGATTCCCTCTAGGGACTTGATAAGTGAGAAAATGAAGGTTTAGGTGCACTTTACAACTTTACAAGGTTATAAGGCACACAAAAATATCTGGTTTCTACTTAGGTTATGGAAAAGGGTATTTAGGCCATTTTAAAGCTTTTCTCAAAAAAACTTATAAGTCTCCTCTAAGGCACAAGGTGTTTTGAGATTTTTGACACAAAAATATCAATATATCCTTAGTGAAATGTGTTTCTAGTGTATGACCTATGACCAAGAGCATGTTATAGTATAAATTGGTGCATGCAATCTAAAATTGAATAATTTAAATGTTTCAAAAGTAAAGAGAACAAGGAAGGAGTATACCTATTTATGAATGTAACCATGTTGTTCTTTGGTACTTTGTTTTAGTAAACATGCTTACTTAAGTAACATTGGAGTTGAAAGAGGTTCATCCCTACACCTTGGATATTTTGAAGAGTAAAATTTGGAGGGTAAATATTCACACAATCTGTTATAAGGTTGGGTTGTGACAAAACCATTGAGATCATTGAATCTCAATTGCATAACTCAAATAAAAGTATAATAAATTCAAGTTAAATAATCTAACCAACTTATCCTTAAAAAAGGGAGTAATTTTAAGGCCATAGAGGACATTGAATCTCAATTTCACTACTCAAATAATCCAACTGCTATAGATAGGAAAGGCTCAAAATGATGCTTCGTAGTATAAATGGTGCTTCTTGGTAAAGTGTTTTGAATATGTATTTGTTATTTTTTGTGCACTTGTATGGCATATAAACCTATAAGTGTCTCAAATAAAAGTATCTTTCAAAAAGTAACCTCTTCTATAATTTTGTATAACATATGTCACAAATATGAATACTTTGTCCCAAATCTGTAAAATCAGTGCCAAATGTATAAAAGAAACCCAAGTGTATATTTAAATCATGTGAATTCTATCAAATTATTCCATACCCCCAATAATGTGCCCTCATATTGAGGTGATGGGAATGGAATATGGTAGTCACCTTTCCTTAAAAGGATAAGATAACTATATTATTTGTGTATGAATCATGTAGCATATAAGAGTAACATGTTTAAGTAGATATATCAATGAAGCTTGTAGTATGTGATCAACAAGCCCTAAGATGCATGATATGGATCATGACAAGCTCAATAAATAATAAGGTATACACATAAGAGAATTTATTATCACACAAAATGGTATATAAGGAAATTAAAAACAAAGGTCATATTAAAATGTTGCACACTCAAAGGAAGTACATATTCAAATGCCCACACACAAATAAGTAACACACAACAGCACAAAGGTGTAAAATCAAGGAACATATTCAAATGTTCCACAAGTAAGATGATGAAAAAACAAAAATTACACTTGAGGAAGTGATAATGTGAATAAATGAAGTATAAGCAACCAATATAAGCATATCATACTAATTTATACATGGATGTGTTGGAAAAAAATGTTATGTAACATAGTATATAGATTACATGGTGTAAGATGTAAACATGAGTATGGGCATGTTTAAGCATTAGTATATATTCTCAACATGATAATGTAAAAGTGATCATAAAATAATATAATCCATGTGGATTGTGATCAAGGAAGAATATTCCACCAACGTAGTATGTCATGTGGGAAGAGGAAAGGTCCAACATCTATATGTGCAAATATCATGGGTCTAGTATATGTCTATATCACACTCAAGTATGTGTGAATCATATATGTATATAGAAAAGAAATGATATGTTATCTACTAACATAAATTAGATAACATAGATGTTAAGGAGTTAGTAAACTTGTGTATGCTAAATAATTATTTTGTATGTTTATTTATTTGAATGTTTTTGTATTTTATTAGAATATTTAATTTGTTTGGATTTTTCAATATGTATATAAATTGTATAAGTTATACAATGATCTCAAGATGAGGATGATAATATATGAGTATTGGTAAATTAATAACATTTCTTAAATGAAATGTGTAATGTGTACATAACAAAATCAAAACGTGTATCATGTTCTTTTAGTAAGGAAACTAGACACTAGTATCTTTATGAAAACATAAGTGTCTAGGAGGATAAAGAAATGCTAAAGATATGTAACTAAAAGTGAAGAATGTAGATAATATTTTAATATTTTTTTAGAATACAAGTGATTTGGGTTATCAAAATGATAGGGTCAAACTATAAGTTAAGCAATTAGGCATAATGAGATGGTGAACGCGACCCTTTTAGCATCTAGATGGTCTAGACTGAGAGGCTATATAAAATTATATTTTAGTATATACGATTATGAATCAAAACCTATGTAGCCTTTTCATTCTTCCATTTTTATCTTTCTTCTTCCAACCAATCTACCTACCAAATGGGCATTGCAAATAAAAATGCTTCTTTGAATTCATCTATATTGGATAGGGAATTTGCTACAACATTCTCTTTTCATTTCTTCTATATGATTTCAAAGTCATATCCCAACACTTTATTCACTATTTTTATTGTTTTTTAAGATGATAATGGTTGTTCTAAAAAATATTTTAGACTATCATGATCAATATTTACCTTAAAGTGTCTACCCATCAAATAAGATCTCTATTGCTTGATTGCATGAAGAATAACCATCATCTCTTTCTCATAGATCAAATTTAGGATATTTGTACCCTTGAGTTAATGAATCTCAAATTCAAGGGGTTTTATTTCTTGCATGATACTACCCCCATTCTATATCTTGATGCATCACATTCAACAATGATTCAACATTTTTTTTGAAAAATTGGGTCCAACCAAAAAAAAGTGGTTCACATGGCCTCTTTCAACTTATCAAAGGCCTTGGTAGTTATTCCATTCTAATAGGAGTCCTTTAATAGATCTATGAGTGGTGTTATAATGATGCCATATTTTTTCACAAATATGTGATAGTAACATTTTATCCCCAATAAGAATCAACATATTTTTAGGGTTTTTGGCACTTGCCATTATCTCATAGCTTTGATTTTTAAGGTTCAGTTTGACTCCTTCATGTGAAATAATATGAGCCAATTGCTCCACCTCTTGGGCTTGAAAAACAAATTTTGAAGGTTTTGCATAAATTTTATGTTACTCTAGAGTTAATAGTGCATGTTTCACATGTTAAAAATGTTTTTCTAAAGTTTTTTAATATATTAGGATGCCATCAAAAAATTGCAACATAAATTTTGATCCAGGTGGATCCATGTACCATTCTATTTTTAAAAAGTCTTAAAATTCTATTCAAATCATTTGCACATCATATAATTCATTGAGAGCTTTCTATCACTTCTTTCGGAATGAAAAACGGAGTCCAGATGCTTAAGATATAGCAAGTTGAAGAAATCAGGTGTCGAAAGTGATGTGGCATTATTGAAATATGCCAAGTGGACCAATAGCCATTTGACACGTGGAGAAATAATTAGGTGTAAAAAAATTTGGGTTTGGTTTTTTTATTTCACATGTTATTTGAGAAATTTTCAAACGTTTATCACTTTGAAACAAGGCACCAAAGGCCAACTTGCACAAGCTGCCACATCACCCCACCAATCATGCAATGACCAAGTCTAAACGGTAGCCTAAGTTAGTGCCTAAGTATTAGGAATTTGAAAAGGGGATAAACTTTTCTATTTTAAGCATTGAAAACCATCATACCCAACACATGTGGGACAAAGAAAAGTCAAAGGCACCTAAGGAGGAAGACCGGTGGTTCCCAAGCACCTAGAAAGGAGGCCAGCAGTTTTGAACCCTACACCTTTGGCACAAAAGGATAAGTCTTTTATGACTTCAACTAAAAAGGTTGAAGTGTTATAAAAGGGATGAAATTCTACTTGAATAGACATAAGAAGCTGACTGTGTAAAGAGATTTAAGAAGGTTAGAGTCTTATTATTGCTTTGTACAGCCTTAGGCCATTATTTTTAGGTCTGAGAGATATAATTATAGGAAATCAGAGATCAGAGAAGGTGAATTGAAGACTTGTAATGATTTTGGAAGCCATTTGTTGCACAAAATTAATGAGAATGGTCCTCACTTCAAACAGACCTGGAGACGTAGGCTGTTGAAGCCAAACTCTGTTATCAATTGCTGGTGATTTCTTATGATTTTCTCTGATTATTATTATATTTTGATCTTCATTTTAATTCTAGTTTTAATTTATTTATACAAAATTAAACAAAAAAAAGTGAAAAATTGAAGGATCTCTTAAACATGAAAAAGTGTTTTTTGGATGTACTACACTTGTATTTCCAGTTTACAAATCAGATTTTTGGTATCAGAGCGGTTGTTATTTAACAGTGATTACTAGTGTATTTTGACAAGGTCTAAATCTCAAAAGGGTGAAGAAAAACTCATTGAGTATAATCCAGAGATTGGTTCAAGGAGTGCTTCAAAGATGGCCAAAGAAGAGATGGAATCTGAACAAGCTTTCTACTGAGCCTTCATGGACATGAGAAGCATGGTTGAGGAATTATACCATGACAAACAAAGGAAATCCAAGAATGAAAAATAAGGTGATTCATGAGAATCAAAAGGTAAGGAACTGAAAAACCTTCTTCATCTGATGACGGTAAAAAAATTGTGGAATCTCTCCCTTCACTAAAATTGGATATTAAGTTTGAATTACCAATGTTTAATGGTGAAGTTAATGCTAAAAAATTAGATAATTGGGTCAAACAGATTGAATTTTATTGCAGGGTCCAAAATATTGTAGGGGATAAGTCAAAAATTCATTTGGCTACTCTTCGTATGGGAGGCACAACTCTCATCTGGTGGGAGAGTAAGTTGAAGGAAGCCGAGCTTCAAAAATATAACTTGATTTCTACTTGGAATGAATTTATTGAAGAACTCAAAAAGCAATTCTATCCTTTAGGCTATATGCAACAAGCCATGATTGATTGGCAAAGTTTTAGACAAGGAAAAGGCCAAAATGTTCAAGATTATACACAAGAATTTAGGAAAAAAGCTTTATTTTTGAATGTTCCTTTATACACACAAGAAACACTGCTAAAATATATAGGTGGGCTGCATAGTTACTTAAGACATATGATTCTTATGTTCAATCCCACTAATTTAGATGTAGTATGTGTTCAAGCCACTCATTTAGAGTCTAAAGGAAAACAATCAAAAGAATCTTTTTCTAAAGTAAAAAGTAAGCAATCTAATGTTAAGCAATCCAAAGGGGAAAGTTCATCAAGATAGGGTAAATAGAAATCCACTTATATTGTTAAAAAAGAAGAAGGAAAACCATTTTGTAATCATTACAAGAAAAATCATGATGAGTCTAAGTGTTGGAAACTACATCCTGAGTTAAGGCCTAAGAGGTTTCAAAAGAAAGAAAAGAAGGCTAATGCTATTGTTCAAGACTTAGGCTTAGATTCAGGTGATGAAACTAAGATCACAGCTATGGGATTACATAATGATTTTTCTCTTTTATTTTCTAGCACTAAGTCATCAAATGATGCATCTTCTTCTAAACAAAATTTTGTGCATGTTGATAAGAAAATAAATGAATTGTTCCACATTAGAGTTGTTTCAAAACATACTAAGATTGACACTCTATTTGATAGTGGTTCACAAGCAAATTTAATTTCTAAAGAGGTTGTTAAGAAGCTAGGCTTACAAACCAATCCCCATCCGAAGCCTTATCCACTAGGTTGGGTGTGTGACAATGCGAAGCTACAAGTCTCATAAACTTGTAGACTAAGGTTTTCCATCACAACCAAGTTCGTAGATGAGGTTGAGTTAGATGTTGTTCCATTAGACATATGTGGGATTATTTTGGGAAGCCTGTATCTTTATGATAGAGAAGCAATCTTATATAGAGAGGAGAATAAGTACTTGCTTGTTAAGGATGGCATTGAATATATAGTTAGAGCACATCACATTAGAACAAGTCTTTCCTTGGTTACAATAGGGCAAATGATAAGACTAGTTAATTCAAGCAAGAATTTTTGTCTTATGTTGATTAAGACTAAGGAAAAAGAATATTCTCAAGCTTTGGAAAAGTGTGATCCTAGACACAAGAATGAATTGGTTGAAATCATTTCTACTTATGATGATGTATTTCAGGATCCTAAGGGCTTGCCCCCTAAAAGGGGAGTTCAACATGAAATTCAGCTATTGTAGGATTTTCCTCTCCATAACATTGGCATGTACAGGTTATCAGTGGTGGAAAATGAGGAAATCAAAAAATACGTAATGGATCTATTGGATAGAGGTGTTATTCATCCAAGTTCATCTCCTGTTGGTTCACCAATTATTTTGGTGCCAAAGAAAGATGACACTTGGTGAATGTGTGTTGATTTTCGTGCTTTAAACAAAATTATTATTAAGAATCGTTACCCTCTTCCTCATATTGATGATTTGTTGGATCAATTAAAACATGTTATTTATTTCACTAAGTTGGATTTGAGAAGTGGATATCATCAAGTAAGAATTAATGAAAGTGATGTGTGGAAAACCGCATTCAAAACAAAACAAGGATTGTTTGAATGGCTTTTTATGCCTTTCAGGTTGTGTAATGCCCCGAATACATTCATGAGATTGATGAATGATGTTTTTAGATAGTTCTTTGATGATTTTGTTATAGTTTACTCAGATGATATATTGATTTTTAGCAAGTCTTGGAAATATCATGTGATCCACATTAAGAAAGTCATGGATGCATTACGAAGGGAAAAACTTTATCTAAAAATGTCAAAATGTGAATTTGGCAAGACCTCTTTGATATACTTGGGTTACATTGTAAGACATGGTGAATTGAAAATTGATCCTATAAAAGTGGCAGTCATTGTTAATTGGCCTACACCCACTAACACAACTGAGGTTAGAAGTTTTCTTGGTGCAAAACAATTTTGGCAAAAGTTTATTGCTCAATTTTTCTATATTGCATCACCTTTGCATTCTTTGACAAGTGTGAAATAGCTCTTTCAGTGGGGAGGCAAACATAAAAAAGCATTCGACACTTTGAAAGAAAAGATAAGTACTGCTCCAGTCTTGGCACTTCCTGATATACAACAACCATTTGAGATTGAGATGGATGCAAGTATGCTATGGGAGTTATTTTAATGCAAGGTAAGAAACCAGTTTGTTATCATTCTGAAACCTTTACAAGTGTAGTAAGAAAATATCCAACTTACGATAAGGAATTGTATGCATTGGTTTAAAGTGTTAAAAAATGGAAACATTACTTAATGGGCAAAGAAACAATAATACATACAGATCATCATACCTTACAGTATCTCCAATCACAAACCAAACTACAACAGTCTAGACATTTTCATTGGATGGGTTTCTTACAACAATTTCATCTTGTGATCAAGTATAAAAAAGGTATTCAGAATAAGGTTGCAGATATGCTATTTAGGCCTCCTATGGTTGTTGCATCTATTCTTTTACAACATAGTTCTGTGTCTCATGAAAGTTATAAATAACAATATGTGAATGATCTTGATTTGCAGGATGTTTCTAAAGACTTGATGAGTAGTAAACAAGTAGAAGAATTGGATTATCATGTACACAATTATCTTTTGTATCATTTGGGTAAACTATGTATTCCTCAAAATGAGAGGGTACACATGATTAGAGAATCACATACTTCTCTTATTTTTGGTCATTTTAGAGTTGCTAAAATGGTTGCACATTTGAAAATGTATTGTTATTGGCCTCATATGTAGGAAAATGTTGCTAAATATATAAAGGGATGTACTCTTTGTGCCACAAGTAAACCTAGTAATAGGAAACTAGGACTTTATACTCCTCTACCTATTCCTACTCACCCCTGGGAAAGTATCTCCATGGATTTTTTGGGGGGGTTTCCTATGACACAAAGAAAACATGACTATTTATATGTGGTTGTGGATAGATTTAGCAAAATGTGTGTTTTTATTCCTTGCACAAAGAAAATTACTGGTGAAGGCACTGCACATTTATTCTTTAAACATGTATGGGTTCATTTTGGTTTGCCTACTTAAATTATTTATAATCAAGATTCTTGATTTATTGGGGAGCTTTGGTCAACTTTGTGGGGACTAATGGACACTAAATTAAAAAAGAGCATTGCATTTCATCCACAAATTGATAGACAAACAAAATTTGTGAACCGCACTATGGTACATTTGCTTAGGGGTTATAGCAATAAACATCCAAAGTTATGGGATGAACAATTGTGTTACATATAGCATGCATATAACCAAGCACTTCATTCTTCTACTATGAAATCTCCATTTGAATTTTGTTATGGATACTTGCCTCAATCTCCTCTAGATGTTTGCTATGGATAGGATACAGCGGTTGGTGAACCAAAAGAAGCTATTTGAGCCAAGAAGTTCATTTAAAAAATATAGCTCATACATCAGACTTTTCATACTCAATTGGAGAAAATTCAAGCCAAGTACAAAGCCAGGCATGACACACATTGTATTGATCACCAATTTGTTATAGGTGATATGGTATGGCTTCACATTAGTAAGGAAAGACTGAAAGGTGAAGGTAAAAAGTTGAAACCAATCCGGTATGGTCCTTTTTGGATAACGAAAAAATTGGAACAAATGCTTTTCAATTAGATTTACCATCTTACATGCAGATTTATTTAGTTGTAAATGTGGAAAATCTAAAATTGTATGAGCCTCTAATGATAATTGATCATGATGAAAGTGTGTCCATTCCTTCTGTTGATGATTTTTCTCCTGAATATCTAACAAAGTTATGGGAAGATACTATACTTGACAAGAATATGCAGACTTCACAAAGAGGTAATGTTGAATATCTTCATGTTGGTCTCAAAGGGATGCACCCAAGCAAAGCCAGATGGATGGAAGTCAGAAAGGTGAGGGAAAAATACCCTCACCTCATTACCAATTAATTTCAACTTTCAGAGGTCCAAAAGTTCCCATTGGGGCAGAATGATCCAGGTGGATCCATGTACCATTCTATTTTTAGAAAGTCTTCAAATTCTATTTGAATCATTTTCACATTATATAATTCATTGAGAGATTTCTAGCGCTTCTTTTGTAATGAAAAATGGAGTCTGAATGCTCAAGATATAGCTAGTTGAAGAAATCGGGTGTTGAAAGTGATGTGGCACTGTTGAAATATGCCAAGTGCACCAATAGCCATTTGACACGTGGAAAAATAATTAGGTGCAAAAAAAATTGGTTTTGGTGTTTTTATTTCACATGTTATTTGAGAAATTTTCAAATGTTTATCACTTTGAAACAAGGCACAAAGGCCAACTTGCACAAGCTGCCACGTCACCCCACCAATCATGCAATGACCAAGTCTAAACAATGGCTTAAGTTAGCGCCTAAGCCTTAAGCATTTTAAAATGGGATCAACTTGTCTATTTTAAGCATTGAAAACTATCATACCCAACACATGTGGGACAAAAAAAAGTCAAAGGTGCCCAAGGAGGAATATCGGTGGTTTCCAAGTGCCTAGAAAGGAGGCCGATGGTTTTGAACCTTGCACCTTTGGTGCAAAAGGATAAGGGTTTGACCAATTCAGCTATGGAGGTCAAAGTGTTATAAAGGCGATGAAATTCTACTTGAATAGACATAAGAAGCCAACTATGTAAAGAGATTCAAGAAGGTTAGAGTCTTATTATTACTTTGTACGGCCTCAGGCCATTATTTTCAGGTCTGAGAGATATAATTATAGGCAAGAAGATATCAGAGAAGGTGAATTGAAGACTTGTAATGATTTTGGAAGCCATTTGTTGCACAAAATTAATGATAATGGTCCTCACTTCGAACAGAGCCGGAGACGTAGGCTATTGAAGTCAAACTCCGTTATCAATTGTTGGTGATTTCTTATGATTTTCTCTTATTATTATTATATTTTGATGTTCATTTTAATTCTGGTTTTAATTTATTTATACAAAATTAAACAAAAAAAAGTGAGAAATTGAAGGATCTCTTAAACATGAAAAAGTGTTTTTCAGATGTACTACACTTGTATTTTCAGTTTACAAATCAAATTTACTCAAAAAGGCCTTAAAATAGTGTTCATCAAACTTTGAAAAGTAGATGGTACATTTGTGACACCAAATTACATGACCAAAAATTCATAATGGCCTTCATTACTTCTAAATTTATTTTAAGGACATTCACATCTCTAATCCAAATTCAATGGTACCCAAAACAAAGATCTAGTTTTGTAAAATAAACAACACCATGTAACTCATCTATAAAATCATCAATTACAAGGATAAAGAACTTATCTTACATGGTGTACTTGTTGGGTTCTATGTAGTGTGGGCACATCCTCCAAGTATCATCATTATTATGCACCATGGCCACTAGGGATAAATATTCAATTTGTTTATGTTTGATAATACCCCACCTCCAATATTTCTTGTACCATATTTTCAATTTTACTCTTTTAGGCATATGGGTGCTTGTATGGCCTAATATTTGGTGGTTGATCCCAAAAAGTAGTCAAATAACATGATCATGATCTCTTATTTGTGGTAGTCCTTTTGGCATTGATCTAAAAACAACTAAGTGGTCATCAATAATATACTTTAAATCATGATGTATGGATTCATTATTTAGTTGAACTTATATGTGTTATGGCCAACACTTCCCCTTTAACCTGAAATGGGGGACCCCTATGAAATTTTCACGAACCAAATCTTTAGAGTTCTTTCTTTTTTTCTTATTGGTGATGCCTGCTCAAATCCTCAGAGTATACACTACCTTGATTTTCTTTAGGTAGTAACAAACCTCTTTTAATTTATCTAAAAAAAACTAAGTAGTGTTTGTTCTCCTTTAGTAAATCATGGAAATAACATTACAGATCAATTTTCACTTGGGTTTCCTTGAGTCTATCTCCTTTCCTAGAGTAGCAAACTGATTATCCTCCATGGTGAATTGAGTTTTTTATGTCTGACAGGTAAGATTTAATGAATCATTTTATTTTTATATTTCTTACTTCATCATTTCATGAATCTCATAGATATCAACTGAATGGGAAGTTTCCACATTATTTAGAGTTAGAGAAAATAGTCCCCTAGACCTGTTAGAGATGTCAGAGCTTCAGACATCTTAGACAAATGGGAAGTTTCCACATATTTTGGAGTTATAGAGGCTAGTCCCTTAGATAAATCATAATTTCAAAGCCCAGGAGAGCCTGGCTAAATGGGAAGTTACCATGTCATTTAGAGTCAAAATAGCTAATACCCCAAACCTATCAGAGATGTCAATCCTAACAGATCCTGACCAAATGAGAATTTGCCACATATTTTGGAGTCAGAGAGGCTAATCCCCTAGACCTATTAGAGTTTTTAGAGCCTAAGGAGATCCTGAGCGAATGGGAAGCTACCACATCATTTAGAGTCTGAGCAATCAATCCCTGGACCTATTAGAGATGTCAGATCTTGGGAGAGCCTGATCGAATGGGAAGTTACCACATCATTTGGAGTTATATCAGCTAGTCCCCTACATCTTGAAAAATATTAGATCTTGAGAGATCTTGAATGAATGGGAACTTTCCATGTCATTTGGAGTTAAAGCATCTAATCCCCTAAACTTATTATAAATTTTAGAGCTGGGGAGAGCTTAGACAAATGGGAATTTACCACAATATTTAGAGTCAAAGTAGCTAGTCCTTAGACCTATTAGAGATGTTAGAGCCTAAGAGAGCTTGATCGAATGTGAAGCTACCACATCATTTAGAGTTGGAGTGGATATTCCCCTAGACCTATCAGAGATGTTAGAGCATGGGAGAGCCTAATTGAATGGGAAGTTGCCATGTCAATTAAAGTCAAAGTGGCTAGTTTCCCAGACCTATTAGAGATGTTAAATATCAAGAGAGCTCGACCAAATGGGAAGATGCCACATCATTTGGAGTTAGAGTGACCAATCCCTCAAACCTATTAGAGATATCATAGCATGGGAGCACCTAGCTAAATGAGAAACTACCATGTCATCTAAAGCAAAGAGGAACTAGTTTCCATTTATGACATAGGAAGCTCAAAATGAAGTATGGACGAGACTCTTAGGCCAACTAATATGTGCCACATCTCCCAAGGTGACATGTCACCCAACCTTGGTAATGACATGGAGTATAAAACCATGCCTAGGTATTGAATATTAATGGGAGGATTAATAAACATATGACACATGTTATAAAGTAGGAGTTAGTTGAGGGACCTATAAGAGATGTGATAGTGTGCCTACCATGCACTGGTCATTAAAAAATAGGAAGCTAGACTTGATTATACATTTTTAAAAACATACTATCACCATTATTATATCTGACTGGTGGTGGAAGATCGTAAGCTCTTAATTCAGTTCTAGATTTACAAATAAAAGGAGAAAATATAGCCACCAAATCAATTTCAAATTCACAATAAATGAGTTGCTAAATGCCATTAATGTAAGGGAAATGTGAAAACATTTATAAATCCTAAGGAAATCCCATTGATGGTTATCATTATTGCCTTTGAAGAAATATCAGACTCCTTGCTTTCAAAGTTACATGGAAACCCTATATCCCATGCCTCTAATTCCAAAAGCTTCCTAATTCCCACTCTATCATACTCTAATGACTACTACATCTTTAAACTCAAAGGATAAACCTAATGTACTTGGACACCACTTTCCCAAATGGTTTAACCAAGTACAAACACTATAATGACATATTTAAAGTAATTGAGTAGGTCCCCAAATTTTTTTTTGATGCTGACTACTAGCTAGTTGAGTATGAGGATACCCTTTAGTCCTATAAAAGGTGTGGACTCTAAAGAGTTATGACCAAACCAAAAGCATTTCCTTATGCTAACCTACTAGGTGACATCCTCCATAAGGTTATCCATGTACATGATGTTGTTAATGATTGGGTATGTTCACCCACCTCTCAACACCAAATTATCGATATATCAAGGAATGCCTTCAAATCATACTACTCCCTCCTAGACTTCTCTTTATCATACATTACAGTGGTAGTGTTGGTCTGAATGAACACATACCAGATCTATGATGTCCTCCATGACTGGGTTGAGAACCCTAACTCCAAGTGGGTTAACAAGGAAAAGATTAATTCATACATAGTCTATAAATTCTAAGTGGAGGTCTGAGTAGGCATATTATTACTAAATCAATTATTTGGAGAATCAAACTATTAGCACATCAACAAGTTATGAGTGCCCCTTATGTATATGATCCTAACTCACATTGACATCCTAGACATTAGAGTCTTGATCAACTTCAAGTTGGTTTACACCATTGCATACACCCAAAAATGGGGAAACTTCTACATGATGAGATACCTACTCAACATAATCTATGGGATGCTCTTACTCAAGCCTTCATCCTTTCCTGTGTGGGTTCTTAGTGGCCTAACCATTCATGTGGTATTCTACAAGATGTATGGCCATCATTTTCATTAGCATATCTAGGGCATCTGTGACCACTTATACCTAGTGGTGTACTAAGTAGTCAATGAAGATATGATGCTTTAAATCTCAAAGATAATTTGGGACTCTATCATAACCATTAGGGACCACTAGTTGTACAAAGATGACACAATGATTCAAGTCACATGATTACTACAATACCCCCATGCCTACCATATTATGTGTTTGTCCATGTAGGAAAACATGAGATCACCTATAAAATGGTGAATGACATCTTTAGGTTCTACATACAGTGTTAGTAAAAGGCATGCCCACAACTTTTGATCACCATATCGGGCCACATCTATAAGAACTTCCCTTTGATACAAAAATGGTAGTTAGGAAATATTCCTTTGCCTTATAAAAATTTAGGAATCTAGAACAACAAATAGCTCTGATTCCACTATCAGGATTAGGAGCACAATTGATTACCTTTGTATAAGCAACTAAACACGGAATTTAACCAGAAGTAACAAGTAACAAGAAATAAAAAACAACACAGAATTTGAGAGACAATACAATCTTGTATTCATCTCATCCAAAAAGAAAATACAATAAAGAAGATGCCACACTCTTCCCACACCTCTAGGGCTCCCAGTAATTCTCCTTCAAGAGTTCTCTCTCTCAATTACGGTCATAACAAACAACTCAAACACAGAGTTGTTCACCTCCACCAGTCAGTAAGAATACTGCCAGTACACAAGTACTCAAAGTACTTCAAGTAGATCTCCCTTGAACTTGCAACAACCTACAAATCAAATGATCTTACTTACCATGTAGATCTCTACCTAATCTTGCACAACCTACAGATTAACCTAGTCTTGCACACTGCAAACCTAGATCTTACAATCGAAAGGATCTCTTCCTTGTCCTTAATTACAATACAGCCCCATGAGTCTATTATATAGATCCCATGCAAATAATAATTAGAATTATAATTACAATAATTAAACATGTAGCTCCAAGACTAAAATTAGTCTTTACATGCAAACAACCAGTTCGTTAAACAAACTGTTCATGAAACTAGCAGTTTTGGAACCACACAGGCAACCGACGTCGATCTCTATCTATCTAGAGATGACTAACATTGGCCGATCCATGATCGATGTTGGTAGCTTCTTATCCACCCTTGACCGACTTTGGTTGGCCTAACTGATGCCAATGACTGTGACACTCAGCAACCTCCTCCATGTTTGCATATAGTGAAGCTTTTTAGCTCCATAACCTAACAATCTCCCACTTGGAGATAAATAGCTACACCTATACCTGTACCTATACATCATCTAATTTTTTTCTTGGCTTGTATCCCTCTTCAAGTTCAATCTTGAAGGCCAACCACCACACATCTTATGGTGCTACACCTATCATCCAAGTCCCCTGCCATCTCTGAAGTGCTTGACCCTGCATAGGATGTTAACCTACTACTGGTCCCTCTCAAATACCTAAGAATCCACTAAACTACTTTCCAGTGCTTCTTTCTCAAATTGGCCATGAACTCACTGACAACACCCACTACTTGGCCAAACTCAGGTCTAATACACATGTACTTAACCTCGTTATGTGAATTGGGACACTGTTATGTGAACTGTCCATCCATAGGTGTGCTAACTGGTTCTGCATCCTATATAACAAACCTCACCACTACCTTATTCACACAATCATCCTGAGACAACATCAACCTATGATCTTCCCTATCTCTAGGAATACTCATGCCAAAGAATCTTGTTGCTCCCAGATTCTTCATGACACACCTCTAAACTAATTTTACCTTTAGCTCAGCAACTCCCTGCATGTGTGATCTTGCAACAAGCATACACACCACATATAGTAACAAGATAATGTAGCTAATATTATCCAACCTGGTAAAGAAAACACAATGGTCACATTGACATTGACTAAAGTCATGCTTTTTCATACACCTCTCAAACCTCTATTATCCTATAGCCTACTCAAGACCATATACCCTGGCCTTTCATCTCACATGTCCATTCTCTCTCTTCTTTAACTTGGGAATCCATTCATGTTTCAGTGCTTTCTTTCTAGCTGGCAACTCTACCAAATCTCCCATTTGGTTCTCATCCAAGAAATCAAATTCCTCATTCATGCCATGCTCCCACTGTTTCTTGGATTCTACCTACTCTACTTCTTAAAAACTTCCTAGTTTTTGACCATCAATGAGCAACAAGTAGTCTAAATAAGGGGAATAACAAATTTGAGGCTTACTTACACTTTTAATCCTCCTCATGGGTATTTGAGACCCCTTGACAATTTGTTGTCCATCCAAAATCCATTTTTTGGTCGACCCTAGTCTTCACCCGACTGATGTCGATCCCACCTGATCGCTGACACTGGTTCCCTAATCGACATCGGTGTCCACCTGGTCACTGATGTTAGTTCCCTAACCAACATCAGTCACCACCTACTTGACACCACTGACTCTAATCTACACATGACTTACATTGATACCTACCTGTTCGACGTCGGTTCCACCTGACTGATGCCGGTAACTGTGTTTTCTTGTGAGTGATGAATTTTTACCCATGAGCTTACTTTGAATCAAAACCCTATCCAAACTGCCCTGCTCATAATTATTCAGCCCTTATGACTGATCTCTATCTGTCATCTTCTCTTGGAAAACCAAGGCTTTCCTATTCTTGTCAAAAACATCAGATTTCCTTTTTGTGCAATAGACCCAATCCTTTCTTGTAGCATGTGTTTCAAGAAACCTCACTTTCTTCTATTGCTTACAAAAATCTTGATCTATGCTTTCTAGATCTGAACTCTTACCCTTTGACTCAAGAACATGCATCCCCTTCTTATTCATGTGACCAAGCCTACGGAGCCACATCTTTGAATCTACAGCTGAAGTAGATAAACCAGAAGGAGAATCAGTAATACAAGTAGATAGATAAAGAGTACCTACTTTCTTACCTCTTGTTAAAATAAGTGCACCCTTGGAAACTTTCCAAGAGTCCACTGTGAGAGTTATTGTGCATCCCTCATCACCCAACTTTCTAACAGAAATCAAGTTCTACTTTAGGACTGGGACATGCATGCCCTCCTTCAACACCCATGTGTTGCCCGTCTGTAATTTCAGCTACACTTTCCCTTTGCCAACCATTTGACAAGGCTTACCATCCCCTAAATAAACCTCTCCAAAGTCTCTCTGGACATATTCATGGAAAAATTCTCTATTTGGGGTTGCATGGAAATAGGCACCAGAATCTAACACCCAAGATTCCACTTTATCCAAGGAACATACAAGAGCATCCTATGTAACAATATCTACAACATCTGCTTCTTCATTTCCTTCATGTTGATCTTCAACCAACCTACAATTTTTCTTTGTGCCCTGCCTTTTCACAATTCTAGAAAATTATTCTACCATACCTAGATTTGGATCTCCTACCTATCTTTGACCTTGATTTCCCTTGTTCGCTCTTCTCTCTTTGCCTTCCCCTTCTTTCAACTCTTAAAGCATTCCTTGATGATTCACCTGTGTTTTTCCTGTGAATTTTTTCATTCAATATTACACTAACAACATCATCAACTTTCAAAATATTTGAAGCAAACGTAGTATTGCTAACTACCATTACCAAACTATCCCAACTTTTAGGTAATGAGCATAAGATTAAGAGAGCCTTAATTTCATCATCAAAAACAATATTGACTGAAACTAACTGGTTTACCAAACCATGGAAATCACTAAGATGACTGTGTACAAATCCACCTTCCAACATTTGCAAATTAAATAATTACTTTATAATAAATACCTTATTCGAAGCTGAGGGTTTTTCATATAAATTTGCCAAAGATTCTATTAACTCTATCATTGTCTTAGCCTGTGATAAGCTAAAAATCACAGACGATGCGAGGCTCAACCTTATAAATCCCAAAGCCTTTCGATCAAGAACCTTCCATTCTTCATCTTTCATATCCATGGGCTTGCTTGTAACCCCACCCAATGGTAAGTACATATCTTTCTAATACAGATAATCTTCTATCTGCATCCTCCATAATTGATAATTCTTGCTGCTAAACTTCTCCATTCTTAGCTTACTTTCTTTTGCCATTGTTATACTCCCACTCAATCAGAAACCCCTGAGAGTGACCTGTAATCAAACACAAACCTGCTCCCTGCAACCTCACTCTGATACCACTTTGTCAGGAATCTATAACAACAAATAGCTCTGATTCCACTGTCAAGATTAGGAGCACAATTGATTACCTTTGTATAAGCAACTAAACACAAAATTTAACTAGAAGTAATAAGTAACAAGAAAGTAGAAACAACACAGAATTTGAGAGACAATACAATATTGTATTCAACTCATCTAGAAAGAAAATACAATAAAGAAGATGCCACACTCTTCCCACACCTCAAAGGCTTCCCACACCTCTAGGGCTCCCAATAATTCTCCTTCAAGAGTTCTC
Organism: Torreya grandis; assembly: GCA_037957365.1. Lineage (NCBI taxonomy): Eukaryota > Viridiplantae > Streptophyta > Pinopsida > Cupressales > Taxaceae > Torreya > Torreya grandis. The sequence goes on from JARHVA010007075.1 coordinate 625,561, forward strand.
TCTCTCAATTATGGTCACAACAAACAACTCAAACACAGAGTTGTTGTTCACCTCCACCAGTCAGTAACAATATTGCCAATACACAAGTACTCAAATTACTTCAAGTAGATCTCCCTTAAACTTGAAACAACCTGCAAATCAAATGATCTTACTTACCATGTAGATCTCTACCTGATCTTGCACAACCTACAGATCAGCCTGGTCTTGCACACTGCAAACCTAGATCTTACAATCGAAAGGATCTCTTCCTTGTCCTTAATTACAATGCAGCCCCATGAGTCTATTATATAGATCCCATGAAAACAATAATTAGACTTCTAATTACAATAATTAGACACGCAGCTCTAAGACTAAAATTAGTCTTTACATGCAAACAACCGGTTCATTAAACAAACTATTCATGAAACTAGCAGTTCTAGAACCACACAGGCAACTGACATTGGTCGTTGTCTATCTGGAGATGACCGACATTGGCTGATCCATGACCGATGTCAGCAGCTTCCTGTCCACCCCTAACCGATGTCAGTTGGCCTGACTGATGTCGGTGACTGTGACACTCAGCAACCTCCTCCATGTTTGCATATAGTGAAGCTTTTTAGCTCCACAACCTAACATCTACCCACGTAGGAAAACATGAGATCACCTATAAAATGGTGAATGACATCTTTAGGTTCTACATATAGTGTTATTAAAAGGCATGCCCATAACTTATGATCACCATATGGGGCCACATCTATAAGAACTTCCCTTTGATACAAAAATGGTAGTTAGGAAATATTCCTTTGCCTTATAAAAATTCAAGATTTGATAATTGGACCCTAAAGGGGTGATTCAATCTCATTTAGCACAATACTCAACTCATATTAACATCAACTACAACCATCAAGCCAAAGATGATGATCAGATCTATTTGAATGCCACTAATGACTAGGAAGTGTTATACTGAATATCAATGAAGAATAAGAATAATGGGAATAAGGCTTAGACAGGCCCCTCCATAACTCCTCTAGATCCTACTCAATCTATGGAAGACCTAAATTTAATAGCTTTGGCCATCTCTTAGATAATATTTTAGGGTATCTTGCTACCTTATCCTCTTGGAGCTCTATCCCCATCTCCCACTCATCTTCTGCCAATGGCCTTAGCTCTTCAAACTCTGATTCTACCCCTACCTCCTCTAATTTCTCCTAGAGCTCTACCTCCACCTCCTTTGGTAGTCAATCCCAGACTACATTATTCTAATCATATCAAGAGCAAACTGATCAACCATCAACACCAAAGCCTTTAAGATTTTATATGATCATTAACTCAATAATTTTCCCTAGATGAGGCACCTAGTAGCACCCATCCAGGTTGCCCCACTCACTCCTCTATCCCCTTCTTATTCCCTTCCACTCCTTACTCCCATTGTGTTCTAACTCCTTATTCTAGATCCTACTAGTTTAATGTTTCCCCCTTTATTTCCCATCATTTCACCTCCATATTTCACCTAGGTACCCTTGGCCTTAGTCCTTTTTATCATCCTCACTTCCTCATTCCCTTTCACTCTACCCATCTCACATCTTGGAGTCCTCCTAATGCCTCCCTCAGGTATGCACTCAAAATTAGGCATGACAAAAACCTTTAGAATCCCACCACTTCTAATAGGGACTCACCCATCCCCAAATATATTCATCCTAATGCTCCCCTTTATGGCTTAAATTCATTTGCCATCATCCCTTATATTCCCCACCATCACGATCAAACCATCCACTATAGCATCTAGATATGAATTGGGGAAAAGGTCAAAGAAGAAATAGAAAGTGACCAATAATCTAGTTCTAACTCAAAGGCCTTCAGCATTAGCCCCACCTCTATAGTTCTTAACATCACCTCTAGCCCCAGTAGTATCATCCCAACAATTGGCTCCCAGCCCCCCCTCTCCCTTACCCAAGGCCCCA